>SJRY01000038.1:0-507974 GCA_011319805.1 Macrocybe gigantea | reverse complement strand
GCAATTGACGCAGCAGCGGCGGACGTATTGCGTCTGCTTCGCCGCGGCGTCGTCCGTGAACTGGATCGGACGGCTCGATCCGTCGAGCTGTTGGCGAGCGGAAGACGTGGCGAGAAGGAGCCTACGCTGGGACTTGGGGCCAGCGCCTCGCTATTGCTGTGGGACAGGAAAACAGGTGCGTAGGGCACCGAGGTCAACGCCGAGGCATTGCCGTACAGTGGGAAGGAGGGATGGTCGGAGGCCGCGAGGAGCGAGGAGGTCGCTGGTGGCAACACGTCATTGCCGTGCAATGGGACGGAGGGCGCGTACGAGGCCGAGAGCGACAACAAATCGTTGCCGTAGAACAAAGTCCGGGAGGAAACGGAGGCCCGTATCAATGCCTCGTCGTTGCCGTCGAGCGGGATGGAGGGAAGGTCGGAGACCGCGAGGAGCGAGGACGACACGGGGGCCCGGATGCAACGGCGAGCGGTTGCCGGAGAATGGAAGAGAATGAGCGCAGTCAGCTCGGACTGGCAACGGGGGGAAAAGCTGGACCATGGAAAAACGCTCGCCATTGTCGTAGAACGGGAGGGAAGGCGAGCAGGGCGTGTACAAGGCCGTTGGCAACGCCTCGTCGTTGCTGTACAGCGCAAGCGAGTGCGCGTGGTCGGCTGGGAGGAGCGAGGAGGACGCGCTGGGTATTGGGGGTAATGGCGAGGTGTTGCTGTTGCCGTCGAGCATGAAGGAGGGTAGCGACGAGGCGTCGTCGTGGAGCGGCATCGACGACGAGAATTGCGCTAAGGAAAGCCGCTCGCTGTTGCCATAGAGTTGGAGGAAGGATGCGTACAGGGCTGCCCTGGGGTCGACGTAAGGCGGGATCAACGGCGGATGCGAAGCCAGTGGCACCATCTTGTCATTGCGGTGCAGTGGGAGAGAGGGCGCGTACAAGGCCGTTGGCAACGCCTCGTCGTTGCCGTACAGCGGAAGCGAAGGCGGGCAGTCGGCTAGGAAGAGGGAGGAGGGCTTGTAAGACGTTGGGGGCAAGGGCGAGTCATTGCCGTCGCCGTCGAGCACGAAGGAAGACGCGTAGCGAGCCGAGGGCAGCGCCTCTGCGTTATCATAGAGCGGCAGCGAGTGCGCATAGGGGGCTGGAGACAACGTATGGCCGTTGTCGTGCAGCAGCATCAATGGCGAGCGCTCGCCGTTGCCGTCGACTGGGAGGAAGGACGCGTGGGGCGGCGGCAACACGTCGTTGCCATGGAGTGGAAAGGCGGGGACGGGGGAGGCTGGCCGCAACGAGCCATCGTTGTCGTGGCCGCGGCTGTGGAGCGGAACAGAAGGAATGCACGGCGCTGGTACGAGCGACTCGCCAACGCCGTGGAATGCCAGGGAGGGAAGGAGGGCACTGGCGGCAACGAATCGTCGTTGCCGCCGAGTGTGAGGGAGGGGGCAGGGAGTTGGCGGGGGCGGGCGCTGGGGGGCGGCAGGGAAAGCGTTGGCGGGGGCGGGCATTGATGGGGGCGTTAGTTACTACGACGAGCGACAAACTTGTTTCGCTTATCGGCGGCAGGATAGGATCGCCTTCGATCGCAGAGCTGGAAGCTGTTAGCCAACACTCAGGCGGGGGAAGACGACCGCAAAAGCCGCGTTGACCTCTGCGAACGGTGTGGCAAGTGGGGTGGACTGATCCTATTTTGTATCAAGAATGACTGTCGTCAGAAAGAAATCTCCGAATGAAAACAAAGTGCTCTACGTGTTTCAATTAAATGGTGCAAAGCCCTCTGCACCTTCAGCATCATCGTATTCGTCTTCTCCGTCCTCTGGTCCAAGTGCTCCGTCCTCGTCCTCGTCCTCATCCTTGTCCTCTTCATCCTCCTCATCGTCTGTGTTATCCTCGTCTTCTGCATCTGCGTCCTCTTCATTCTCGTCTTCTTGACCTTCTTCGCCTTCATCCTCATCGATTTCATTCTCCTCATCTTGTTCTTCGACATCTTCACCTTCATCTTCTTGTATCGGTTCTTTGAATTATCTTAGAGACATCTAGCTTCACAGAAAAAAGAAACACACCTTGTATAATGTTGCCTTTGTCGAAGGGCGCAACGCGGGACACTACCTCCAGATATTTCTCGCCAAGATCACCGAGGGCGGCCCATATTGCTTGATGTCCGATAGCCCCACCGAAATAGCGCATCACCATATCCCGGTCGACGAAACTGTAAACGCAAATCAGCCGAATGCCAAGGTACGCAGACCATGACCTACATTCCAACATAATACCAATTCCAATCTTCGTGATCTTCTTTGGGTTGACGGGCGATAGATGGTCCCAAAAGTTCCGAAGTTCGTCCATGTGCAAATGCAGGCATCAAGTGCACTGCGCGTACTACGTCGTTGGGGTCGAGAAAGCCAAATGCGTCTGGGTCAGACCCGTACAGAAAGCCGACGCGAGGAAGACGCAGGGCCTTCCACCCGGAGCGGTGTCGCCGATCGCGGTCAAAGTTGCGCACGAACAAGACGTCCATCTTGTGAGGGACATCGTCTATTCCAAAGCGCTGAGCATAGAGATGGAATATGCTGATGACCCGCGCATAGGCGTATGGATGCGGGTCTCTCCCGACCTCCTCCGCGGCTTCGTGGGACAAGACCATCACGTCGGGATGTGTCCGCGGATTGATAGAGTCTTGATTTCGCCGCATGTCGTAGGTTGTATAATTGAATCGGACTACCTTGTGCATGTATAGTCGGTTACGTTGGATGATTAATGACGCGTGGTCAGATTCTGAGAATTCGACCATGTCTCTAAATGAAGAGCCTTGCAAACGAGCGAGCAAGTGGTCTTTCAACCGTGGCAGGAAGTCCTGGTGTGGACTATTATTAGCAAGTCTTGCGAATGATATGCCGAGCGACACTTACCACCAGTGCGGGATCGTCCTTATTCTCCTGTAGCCACGAAAATATGGACACGTAGTTCTTCTTCGACTCTGACATGTGGTAATGTTGATCTGGAGGAGTGGGCGGCAGGGCCTCGGAGACCGTGAAAGGCAACGCGGCGGTGGCATAATCGTCGACAGCCGCCTCTCCGCGGGCATTTGCCATCTGGTGATTGTATCGTCGCTGCCACATATCCTCCAGAAATCGTGCGCGCTGCAGTTGTCTCGAGATTTGCCCTTCGAAACCATTGTTCTTGCTTGTGCGGGCGAAATACCGTTTGACTCGACGATGTTCCAGTTCGCCCTTGTATCAAGAATGAGTCGTAGGTAGATGTATCACAAAACAACACTGAACGTACCACTTGCGTCGAATAATTTTCTGTCGTTCCAAACAATTTGATGGCTTTGACATAGTCGCCCAACGCGTGAAACTTGTACGTCGTCAGGTTGAATCGCTTGCGGTTGACCTTGCCCGTTTTGCGACCGCGGTTAGATTGAGTGCCACCGCTTGCCTCCACCCGTGCGGCTGTGCGACGTCCTCGCGCTGCCTCCTCTTTAGGAAGTTCTCGTGTCTCGTAGCATTCACAGGTGGTCCTCTCGAATTTTCGGATGATACGCCCCACGGCCGTTGTTGTCGCCTCAAGGAAGCCGAGCGTTCTTTCGGTATGAAGCCGCAATTTCGCAATGGCGTGCCATGTCGACAGTGTGAACACCAGATCCAGGACCATTGAATTGTGCGGTTCGGGTAGTAAATCCTCCAATACAGGCATTGCGCACTGCTGAGAGTCAGCTCTGCCCCGAAACAATTATAGACCGTCCAACTTACCTGCAACATATCCTCGTAATCGCGGGCTGCCAGCTTTTTTAAACCCGAAATGTTGTTGCTGAAACGTCGAATGACATCGCGACCAAATGTTGGTATGGCTCGATACCTGTTCAAGTTCAAACGTCAGTCTGGCATTAACTTTAAACCGAAATGAGACTTGCCGTCGATTCAATTTCTGTATGCAATCCCCCCCTTCAGCATACAGGATACGTAGCAGATGGGTGAACGTTGAACGCCAAACACCCAGTTCGAATTCGTGGAGGAAGTCGGGCTGAAACATGGAATAAAAGTTGACTCCGTGGTCGGCGAGGCGTGCAGAGAATGCGTTCTACAACGAATTCAGTTCCTCAGACACACAGGCGATAGCTTAGGAGCTCACTCTGGTAGGAACCCAAGACTTGGGCCGGAGCACGTCTTCGACCCACGTCGAACTGACCAACCGTCCCAATTGGTATATAAATCGACGCGCGGTATCTATTGCACCTCGGCGATGCTCGTCGTCGACTCTGATCTTCTCGCGGCGACGTGCGTCCAGTTTGGTCCCCATCAGCGGGATATTCTTCTTTGGGATGAAGCAGCGAGGGCAGGGGCAGGCCGCCATCGACCGGATGGTGGCCAAAAGAACTCTGATGTCGTGTCAATGACTGTTTGCACAGGACTTTTGAATATACTTACTTTTCTTTATAATCGGCCGAGTAGGTGAAGAATCTGGGGAACAACCGCCTTGTAATGCCGTCGGCGCACTTGACGACGATTCCGTGCACGTAGGCATGCATGAAGTCCTCGTCGAGCAGTAGCTCCCATACGGCATGCATGAGTTCGCGGCGAAGGTGGGCAAGGGTTGCAGCTGATGCCGCAGCTTGCTTCCCGAGCTTCATGTATATGTCTTGAACAGTATCTGGTAGCTGCAATAGAACAAATTTAACAAGACCGATCACATTCAATCAGGAGATCTTACCTGAGGGATATATGCGACATGTTCGACGGAGAAAGTCGTAGGCTTTGAACGACTGTACTTTGACTGATTGCCGAATAACGCGTAGATGGGCCAGAGCGACGCGGTACCAAAGTTGGTGAGATGAGTCGAATCGGACCAGAGCATGATCGCGGCCACGGCTGTCTCTAAAGTACAGCCAGGTTCGCGTGGTTGCGTCTGTATCTTCTCGTGCTCGGCGATGAAAGCGTCCGAGTTGTAGACTTCGCTGAGTATTCGCTCGGGCGGGTTTTCAGGCGATGACTTCCAAAATTCCTTGAAGGGCGTGTAATGAAATGTCTTGGCTGCTGGTGATTCAAATGCGGATTTGATGACACCCGTCAGGCTCTGATGCCAGACTCCGTGGACTTCGAAAGTTGGGGCTTCGTCTTCGCTGGCATTTTTCGAACCTTCGACGGGCAAACGAACCTTGACCGACGATTTCTTGAATGGACTTCCTTGATAAAGCGAAGGATCGTCCATGAATTTGTCCATGCGATCCAGTTCGCGTTTCGTGCTGAAATTGGAGGCGAAACCAGCCACCTCAAAGTCGGGCGCCAGGATGACGTCGCGAACCAGTCGATCCGCTTCTTCAATCGATTTTTGCCCCGATCCAGTACAGAACCAACGAATAAACCGAAAGACCGACGCGTTGCGAAAGGGAGCAAAGATGTCTTCAGCCCACCGGCGTGTGATCAAGAAGGGCACGACCCACTTTGAGTGGACAGTATCGGGCTGGCTAATAGAGGGACGGGGGACATCGTAGAGGTCGTTTAGCTGTTGGTCAGCTTCGGGATCACCGGATGGATACGTGGTATAGACTCGATAGACGCCAAATTCATTGGGCTCTGTCTGAAATTCGATCGGATTCGGAGGAGGGGGGGATGGTGATGGAGGTGAAGTGTCTTCTTCCTCCTCGATGGGTTCGGGCTCCTTCGGTCTCGGTGGAGGAGGCATGTGCGGCAGGTGTACACGGTGAGGCATGAAATCATGATACCGGCGAGGAAAGGTTCGCTTCCTACCGGACCTGGTAGGAGGAGGCACGAATCCTTCTTCGACGCGTGCGGGCTGGGGTTCGGGTTCTTCGTCGACCTCCATGTTTTCGACCAAGTCTGGCACTTCTGCGACCTGTCCTCTAGTTAGCTGGCACGATGTTTACTTTAATGATCACGTACCGATGGTTCCACTGGTGGAGACGGTTGATGTATCCTCAACAGTTTTTCCTTCCTTTCCTCCCTTTTCTCTTTGACGCGCTTGGCTCTTTCAATAACCAAGGCGGCCGCCTCACTTCTTGCGAGCTTGCATTTTTTGCGATGAAGGGATAAACCCTGACTGCTCTTGCATTCTAAACGGCACGACTGACAGACGAAAGCCACCATGAGCAGGACAGGGATCCACCAGCGCATTCCGATGGGGGATAGGTCAACGAAGGCAGCGCATACAGCGAGAAGGCATCGAAGCTGTCATCGTAGAATCACGTGGGACCTCAGGCCTGGGGCGGGCCCCAGGCCCGGATGCGGATAAATCGGTATTATTGCTATGTAGGCGGGCTAATTACATCGTAGATAGCATCAGAGTCTCGTCGCGGAGGAGGGATCGTCAATTATTGGGCCTTGATTACAAGCAAATAGTACATTGATTCGGCGACAGCACAACAACAGCGAAAGCAATTGGCAGCACAGAACTCGGCAGGAAACTTGAGGGACCAGGCAATGGGTGGGATCAATCTCTTGGAGGTACCCGACACACCAATCGACGACCCCCACGAGTGACAATCTTGAGAATCGGAAATTCAGGTACTTGTACGTCGTCAGGAATTACGATGGGAGGATCGGGCGAGGACTTTGTCGCGGACGGCAGGCGATTGCGAATTTCGTCGTTTAAAATGTCATTAACGACCCTAACACGCTCTTCAGTGAGAGAAACACGGTGGCGAGGGACGTACATCAATTCGTTGAGGCGTCGTTGCATGGCCAAGATAACTCTGTTCCCACTGCGTATCAACGTCTCCTCATCCAATTCCCGAACAGTCGCCAACAGGGTTTCCATGTCGGATATCGTATTGGCGCTCGCGGTATTGCTCACTATAAGTCCCTGTCAATAGCGTATCCTACACTAATAATTCATTACAGTACGGACTTGTGTTTTTTTCTTTTGTTTCCCTCCTCCACGTATCCGTTTGATATATTCTTTCAAATTGATTTTATTCTACAACTGTATCTATAGTCTACGATGTATTTACGGACTATGTACGTCTACTACGGAGGCCAACGTCGTCGATGGTAGTGGTAACGGGGCAGGAGCGAAAGCGTGGGAATGCGGACTTGTGCGAATTGATCACCCCATGGGAAGTTGAAACCTCGGGTAACCGGTAACCGGTAACCGGCCGGTTACCCGAGGTTTCAACTTCCCATGGGGTGATCAATTCGCACAAGTCCGCATTCCCACGCTTTCGCTCCTGCCCCGTTACCACTACCATCGACCTTGCTGCTGGTCGGCCCCTCTCGGTAAGTCCCTAGATTTTTGTGTAGTCAGTAGAATATATAGTAGACTAGAACAATAAAATGAATGGGTGAACACAACGACGTTAAGGCCAAAAAAAAAAAAAAGAAACTTGTCATTATGAAATGCTAGAGGCTCACCATGGCTGTCTACACAAACGTCATCGAATAAGTGCTGATCATCGTTCTCAGCCTCCTCGACCCGAAACCTAAACGCCATGCCCCGACAGGTTTCAGAGGCGGCTCGACGGTTCATCGATATCGAGGCGGAGGTGGACGACCAGAGCAGCGAGGAGGAGCAGGATGACTTACTTGGTACGATCAATGCCTGAATGCGACACCGGTTACCTATCTAACCATTCCTCAGATGACTTTATTGATGATAACGAACAAACTGAAGAGGGTCCGCAGACTGGCTCTGCGACGACTCAGGATTCTATTGGCATCGACGACGGCAGTGGCGACGACCTTGACACCTTCCTATCCGAGATTCTCCAGCGTGCGCGCCGACGTCAGGACTCGTCGAGGTCTCAACCCCATGATGGAGAGACGGTCATCGATCTGCCCTTGGAAAGTATGGTCCTTGATGGTGACTACCCCCTGTGGCGAGTTCCCTGCCGCGTGAGTAACTTTTCAACCATCTTCAGTCACTGCTAAGGACTTTAATAGGTCGGGATCGAGGAGGAGGCGTTGATGTTGCTGATGAAGGCCGCTCAGCCCGAGCACGAGTTGCGTTCGGCCTTTTGTCGTGCCTACCTCCGCGGTTGGATCTACTTGGAAGCAACGATGAACCAGGCGCTGGTCAATCTGCTTAAAATCACTCCGGGGATTCGCCGCGGTGACCAAGACATTCCACGGACCCGGATCGATGTGAAGGACTGGCAGCAGACGCTAACGGTTGCGGAGCCTAGCGATATACCTTCGGTGGGGTCTTGGGTGCGAATTCTAAAAGGGCCGTACAAGGGCGACGTGGGGTTGATCTGCAAGTTTGAACACTGGGTTGGGGTCAGCGTATTGTTGATCCCCCGCCTTGACTTTCACGCCGTCCCTTCGTCGAAAAAGCGGAAGAGGTCGACAGTCCCCCCTCTTGCTCGACTTTTCGACCCGCTGACGATCCCGAGGGACTTTCGCGTTCAACCGACGCGCATAGACGAGCATACATTCAAGTTTGGGCGAATGATGTTTAAGCACGGCCTGCTGAAGAAGCCGTTCGACCTTCACTCGGTCTCTCGAAGCGGTGTCTTCTTGTCAACGGAGACTTTCACGACATTTCAAATGAGCAAGCATCCAGCTATCCAAGCTGCTGGATTCATATGCCCCGTGGAATGGAAGTTCGAAGAGCAGGAGAAGGTCTACGTAACCTCATCCGAGAAGCAGGGCATCATCCGCTCCCTTTCCCAAAACGGCGTCGAGGTCAATTTGTCCGAAGACGAAGGCTTAATCAGTGTTCCGTGGCGCGAGCTGCGAAAGGTCATCGTACCCGGAGATTTCGTCCAAGTGACCGGCGGGCCGAGACAAGGACAAAAGGCTTGGGTAACGGGTGTGGTTGAGACCAGCGCCGACCTCGTCGAGCAGCCCAATGATCTCGCAAAGGCGTTTCTGGAGCAGCATTTCGAGGTCAGTGTACAGATTTCACAGCATATCGCCTTGTCTAACACCATGCCCAGACATTTCAAGTCCACGTCAACTGGCTCAAGATTGTACCATCGGAGCATTCTTTGGCGACGCCGACGGAGCCAGAGACTGCAGAGATCGCCCGAGATTATATTCCGTGGAAGGGCCGGATCGTCGTCATCGCGAAGAAGCACGCGATGAAGGGCTACCATGCGGTGATCAAGGACGTTCTTTGCGATGAGGCTTCGCAAAGCGGCATCAAACTCGTCGTTCAATTCTTACAGTACAGTGCAGCTGCGCCCTACCAATCCTTGACTTTTGATTATGATGACGTTGTGGATGCCTTGTAAGTATTTGATGCACTGTGTGGCACATCTCCTTTGATTTGCTTTCAATAGACACCATATGAAGTTATTTGCCTGCGCTCCTCACAAAAACCCTCGATTCTTCCCCCGCAATCACATTTCAGAACCCGAGCCGTCGAGTTCACGCCTTGTTCCCGCCGTCTCCGCAGGCACTCCAAATATCGGAGGGCAAACGCCCATGCCCGACTTTGGCTTGGCGACGCCGGCTTGGAACCCATCCTCCTGGACACCGTTCGCTCTGGCATCTCCTCGCGACGAACCCGCACGTCCTCGCGTCTCTGCTTCAAACGACCATCCGCTCCTGGATCCCCGTCTTGTGGGCCGAACGATCCGAGCCACAGTAAACGGCGGTGGATACAGCCGCAAGATCTTGACGGTGTCGATCATGTCCGGTCAACAGAGACCGGTGTTGCGACACCAGTTCTATCGGACCTTGGAGCACCTTGAGCCAGAATGGGTGACCGTCAAGCACCCTCACCCGACTCGCGACAACGGTCTGCTGGTAGTGATAAGAGGCGAGCACTGCGGCAAGTACGTACGCCGTATCCATCATCGCTACGAGGACGGCAAGGCGATCATCCGATGCGCCGTCATGAATCGAGATGAGAACGGGGTAGAAAGTCTTTCGGGGGAATTCATCGAGTTGACGACCGACGACATGTGCCAGGGTTGGGAAACAAAAGAGCAAAAAGACCAAAACGATCGTCTGGTTACGGATTTGCGTACTGAAGCTCGAAGGACCCGCGCTAAATGATTATAAGTGTACAATCGATCTTGGATATACACGACCGTAGAATAGACGTCGACTAATATATTCCATGCTAAGAGAGGCGGCGTGCTTAGGGAGTCCCATCAACAGTCAGATGACAGCAGGCTTCTTATCAGCTGACATGCTTCGCAGAACGCGACTTTGGTGCCAGACGCTTTTCCAATTCCCCACAATTTCCTTCGAACCATCACGATGCCCAGCCACTTCCAGGAACCCCGCGGCGCTCAGGCGAGCCCAAGAGTCGAGCCCGAAGTCGCGCGACCCGTCGCAGGAGATCAGCCGACGACGGAAAGAGACTCTGAGCGCAACCGCGACCAGGAAGGGCAACAAAGTCAGGCGGAAACAGGTCTACTCGCCGAGCTTAAGAATGGTTCCAAGAAAAGGACCCGGTGAGGTTCAGATCCAGCCGAGCAGTGGCTTTCGCAAGCTGACATATTCTATACACAGAAACACGGAATACACGCCTTTCCATAACATCGCGAAATGGATTTTGCGCAGCGAGAGCGCGTTCATTGATTTTTCAGAGCTATGGAACACGGGCTTCCTGACCGACATGGACGACGAGACCTCGTACGTGCGCGATCATGAGACGGTACAGTTACTCTACGCTCATCTCTTTCAGATCACCAGCTCCAGACGCAAAGCGCGAAGAATTGTTGCGCATATACGGGATCATGCGGGCGTCAATCAGCGGTTTCGAAGATTACATGGGCAAACTGATGGAACAGCCGCATCGACTGGTGGACTTGACAGACAAGGTAATCATATGCGCATATACCCAAACTAGCACTAACTGCATGCTCCGTCAGATGAAGAACTCGGCAAGCCAGGCTCGCAGCGAAGATACGTCGAGCCTCAAAGACGCGTTTATTGACCTCGTCGCCAGGGATATTCCGGGTCAGCAAATAGACCCCCCCATTCTCGCGGGCGACAGAAAGGAGGGCCGTCGCGGATTCCATCATCCGGTCCTGGCGCGGTTGCTTTGCCCGGTCGATCGCCTCGAAGAATTCGATGCCGATCCAGAGAGGCAAGTTTTTTTATTTTTCAAAGTTCAAATGCTACTAATTAGGGTATTACCCAGCACTATGCTCAGGTTCCTCAACGACAGAAGCCTCCTGAATCCGCAGGACCCTGTCGCGTTCATGTACGAAGAGAACGGGGATAATTTCGACATGGCCAACATAGGGCATGGCCTTTGCAAAGGTCCGCTTCTGGTCCGCGTACGTGATCTGCAGGTCTCGCGATTTTTGATTGGACTGCCGCCCCTTGCAGGTCTGGAAACACTTGTTCACATCGCCATCTTCGGCGTCGAAGGAAGCACCCGGGCGAACCAGGACCCGTTCAAGTCAAGCGAAGAAACACAGGATGAAGGAGGTGACGCCAGCGAGCATCGCGTATGCAGCAATGCACGTAAGTCTCCTGATCGTGTCAGCGCAGTGCTACTAGTTCTTTTTTTAGGTGCGATATCTCCTCTCCGAGCAAGAGGATTGGCGACTGGACGAAGCGACTTGGGGGAATGCACGATTTTACGAAATGGTGCTCAGCCTGTTCAATAACAGGCAATGGAAATGGTGTATAGACACCTTGGACTGGTGGAACAGGTATGATATCACATTGTTGGATAAGACTTGTTATTACAGAGTTACACGACCCGATAGGCAGGTATTCTCCGCGGAACAACTCGCGCTCAACGGCAAGCAGGCGCAGGCGCGCCCCTCGGCTCTTCTCTTAGCTTTCCAGGAACAAGAAGAGCTCGTAAACTCGCCGCGTGGCCCGATCGGCGGTGAGTCCAAGACCCAGATCTCACGAAGTCCAAGACAATTATACTCTACAGCTGGAAATCAAGCCGCGGCACACAAACGGTCACACAGACCGCTGTCGTCAAGCACGGCGAGCAGCTCCCGTCGGTCCCGGCGTACCTCCAGCCCACTGCCGCCACACAACGAAGACGAAGATGAAGATGAAGACGAAGATGACGCTGACGACGAAGACCATGGCAATCGAGGCTATGGCAACCACGGTCCACGCAATGAATACGAAGACGAAGACGAAGACTATCACAGGCGTCTCTCCCGACGCTACGACAACCACGACCGACATCTTCCTTTGCCGAGGAGCCTGGCGATTCAGATAAGCCGCCACCAACAAAATCGCATGGACCCGGTACGTTGAGTCCATCTTGTTGAATGCGCACCGCTCAGGGAAAGGCACAGATGGCAAGGTCCCACAGAAAATATCCGCCGCCCAATCGACGATTCCAGGATCCCTCTGGAGACGAGAATGCGGCCGACTTGCGACAATCGCGACCTCGTACAGCAGACGCGTCGAGTACTCTCCCCCCTGCGACAGACGAGGCCCGGAACTCAAAAACCGATGCGCCGACCCTCTCCCATCCCAATCCCGGAGCGAAGAGGTATTCAATGTGGTCGTCATCACGGCCCTGACATCCCTCCGCCCCAGGGCAACAATGTGCAGGACGACTTGCTTCCTGGAGATACCGTGAGGGGGACAGGACCCGAACCTCAGCAAGAAGGGCCTCTGCAGAGCCCTGAAGCTAATAATGGTTCGTGTCAATAATCATTCCTTACTAGACTGAAATCTATCTACACAGAAGCAACAGGCAACGTCACTCCCCGCCGTGCACCCAACCTTGATCCCAACTCTGATCCCTGGCTCAATTCTCCGTCGGATGAAGACCCGCGACTCCAATTCGATGACGACATGCTGCAGGCACCCGAGCCACCGAAAGGCGACATGTCCGACATGCCCCCGAGTCCTATGAGCGACCTCTCCGCTCAGGAACAAGAACCCGTCGACGTGCCGCCTCCGGCACCAAGTGTTCGCGGCGCCAAAAGGTCAGCCGCAAGTACTGCGGACGCGGCATATCAAAAAGGGCGCGCGGACGCGGCGGAGCGACCGATACGCAAGGGCGCCCCGCATCCCCAATGCCCGACATGACCACCGGCGAATTGCCCGCGGTGCGAGGCCGACGCCGAGGACGTGCAAAGAGAGGCGCGGTGACATCGCGAAAGAAGAATTGATGGTGGCTTTGTCTGTATTCTCTCCCTCCCTTCCTCCATGCTTGATGTGCTCCTTTGCTGTCTTTCCTTTTTTATTGCATGTATATAATATTGACAATGATACATTTGTACTGATCAATGTGGGATTGTAAGAAATCTAATGCCAGCATAAAAAAAAAAGCCCATAATCCAGGCTTTCTTCCATTGAAATGTATTGCAATGTAGAGTTGTAACAATCTTGTATGGTAGAAATAAAATTGGATACATTGTATAGTAGAGCTAAAAATGGATAACATTGTATGGTAGGGATAAAAATGGATAACATTGTATGGTTGAGCTAAAAATGGATAACATTGTATGGTAGAGATAATCTTGTATGGTCAAGCTAAAATTGGATAACATTGTATGGTAGGGATAATCTTGTATGGTCTTACAATTTTGCTAGTATCCTTGCAAGGTCTACTATCTTAAGTTTACTATACAATGTTAATACAAAATTGCCTAGTAATTGTTGCCTTGTGAGGCAATGTATACTAGCCTAATAAAATTGGATACAATGTGGACAATGGTGACAATGTATTGCAATGTATTCTAATGTATTTTACAGGACATTTTGCTGATGGTGTCCAATGGAACATCAATGCGAACGAAATGGACATGATCCTCAAGGCAGCGGAGCGCGTGGCACCTGCAAACACCAAACGACTGCAAAGGCAACCATACACGATCGCATCCATGACAGCCATCAGGTCACAGCTGGACTTATCCTCTCCCTTCGACACGGCCGTCTTTGCATGCCTCCTGACATCCTTCTTCGCCGCGGCGCGTTTGGGAGAATTCACGGTACCGTCACTCAAGAAATATAACCCGACCGTCCACATAAAGCCATCTGATCTCCGCTATGACCAGACACGAGAAAACCTCAGGGTGACAGTTCTGCACCTTCCACGCACCAAGACAGCGATCCGAGGCCAGGATGTATACTGGAGTCGCCAGCAGCACCCACTGGATCCGGACGAGGCTTTAAAGAATCACCTGGAAATAAATGCACCCATGCCCAATGAACACCTATTCGCATATCGACACCCACAGGGCCATCCACGGCGCCCACTCACCAAGAAAGCCTTCCTGGAGCGTATTGCCAAAGCTGAGTGGGACGCAGGCATCCCCCACATCCCGGGCCATGGAATCCGAATAGGAGCAACCCTGGAATACCTCCTGCGAGGGGTCCCGCTAGACACGGTAAAGGTCATCGGGCGATGGTCTAGTGATGCCTTTTTACGATACTTGCGCAAGCATGCGCAGATTATGGCACCATACTTACAAGCGTCGCCTCAGATACATCGCACAGTAGCCACCTTAATTCACAGCACAGAGGCTAGTGGACCACCCACATCACACCACACCCTGTCATAGATTAGAAAAATCGTTACATGGACACACTCCGCCTACTCCTGCAGATTTGGGAGCCGAGATCCGCTCGTCGCGTCGTAGCCTCCTGTTCAGTTGGGGAACGCAGCGCATCCCGCCTCCCCACTGGCTTTCCTAGGCGGAGCCGGAAAGCTAAAGCTTTCCCCCACCTCGCCATATCCTCTTCTCGCTCAGCGCGACACGCTCACTAGGAAAACGCGAAGACTCTCAACTCCATTGTTCGCCGTTTTCAAGTTGTGGCCCGGCTATAACCCGGTATAATTCAGCCATGGCAAACACTTTATATTATACCACTGGTTCAGCCAGCACGACTGCCACTATCTCAACGCGCCCCAGGAAACGTCGTCGTCTCTTTATTGAAGCAGGCTCCGAACCCCGATTTACTGACAAGACAGACACCGAAATGGTCTCTGTATCACATTCTGGAGCGCGTTTTGCATCAAATGTGCGCTCCCGATTAACAAGGGCGACCCTCCTCCCCCTGCTGTGCCAAATAATACTACTGTCTCGTCGGTGCAGCAAACTCCTGCGGCGGGCAAAGCCAGCAGCGCTAGGGATTTCAGGTGTGGGACTCCTCGAAAAGCGAACTCCACAAAAGCGGTCATTGAATGGGATGACGAATTTCGAGCGAACCATGCTTGCCGAACTGATTTAACCATCGATGAATTTTTCGACAGCTACGTTCCATGTACCGATGATCTTCCCGACGCCCCACCTTTCGACGCTACAGACATTTTTTCTGTCCTGAGAAAGTCATTGCCGGAAGGCGCAATGTATACACCATTAGTGTGTACACATGATACCTCCTTCGTGTTCTCACTCTTATTTCTGGTGTCAGGTCTCTGGACTTCACAAGCTTGTCGAAGGCTTCCCACCGGAACTTCGCCCTCATTTCGTCGATACGCACAGCACACAATTTGACCCTCTTCATTGGGCTCAACATGAGACCTATCCCGACATTTGTAATGGATTCCCCGGAGCTGCAACCAACCTGATCGAGGACTGGACTCAGGCCGCAAACGTCTGGGAGGCTAAGCGCAACATATCTGCCGATCCTATTCTCAGTGATGGACAGTGTCAGCCCTCTAGGGATCATCAGGAAACCCGCGTACAGTTGGCCAAGAATGGCGTCAATCTTCTCCAACAGCACAAGAGCTGTTTTGTTTTTGTCATAGGAGTTTACGGCCCAACATTTCGCATTTTCCGTTTTGACCGATCCGGAGTCATTTCCTCCATTTCGGTCAATTACGTTTTATCGCCACACACTTTGCAGAAATTCCTATGGCGCCTCGTTCACCCACGACGCGTGATACCTAGGACCGTCGTTGGTTGGGACCCGACTATCAGAAGAGTGACTACCACCGAATTTGAAAGAATGTTTGGCCTACTCCTAGATTTGGCACCTGATCTGAAAGGCCAGAAAGGGACGGTTAAACAGGGAGCCTTCTGGATGCGAGCTTGCGCTCGGCTGAAGGAGCATTCTCTTGTTTCGACAGTTCCCGGTACGTTGTACTGGTCTGCGTGGCACAAGATTAGTTGACCCCAACATTATCCACAGGGTATACTGGTAATCTTGTTGTCATTCCTCCTGAGCATCGCCTAGCACGAACACCTTGTATGTCGTCTGCTTTTTAAACTCGACGTCCTTATTAACTTTCTCGTAGTCAAACGGGACCCTAATCAGGGCGAAGTTGTAGAGTGTTTTGTGTTTGAGACTCTGCATAGTTCCAATGGACTTTTCAGTCCGGCATCTGGCGTATACAAAGTGCTCATAGATCACGACAATTTCCGCGGAAGAATTTTCGTTCTGAAGGATTCATGGCAACAAAGAACAAGCATTGACGAGGGGTACTACTATGAAAGGATCGAGGAGCATTTTAGGCAACCCCAAATACAGCAGACTATCAAGCATGAGCTAGGGGATTTCATGGGCGACTCTAACGTGTCGGGTCTAACCGACTATGTGGGCACTTTTAACCTGGCCTTGCATGAAGATGCGGACAAGTATGGCCTCGTGACGCAATCAGCTAGACTCAGACCCAAAGCCAGTAAAACATGCGACCCTTCGGATTTCGATCGGGACCGCATTAGAACGTTGACTGGATGTGTTGGTCGTCATATAACAAGCTTCGACGGTACAAAGCAGCTGGTCACTGCGCTACGCGATGTTGTAATAGGTACGTGTGATCATGCCTAGAGCCAGCCAATTCTAAAGTCGTGATCCGCGAGATAGGGCTTGCTATCGCATACCTATGTGGCGTGCTACACCGAGATGTCAGTCTAGGCAATGTCTTACTACATCAGCAGAAATCAGGCGGTTTCCTGCATGATTTCGACTACAGCACGATTGCCATATCCGAACTAGACCCGCATCCAGAGCAATTTAAGGACTACATTGATAAAGAACTGAAGGACATGACTGTATGGGTCTCTGCCTTTTGCAACGAATCGACAATTGTTCACTCATTTCTACAGGGAACCTGGCCCTTCATGGCGCTTGGCATCCTAGGCGATGAGAAGGAGGACCATCATCTCCGACACGACCTAGAATCCGTGTATTGGGTATTAATTTGGTGTGTCCTCTGCCACGTCAAACACGGGCACTCTCGCGGAACTGGAGCCGCTGCATGGCTGTTCGAGTCCGACGACCGCTACGCGAAGAAATATACTTGGGTTGGAACGCAGGAGTTGAAAGTTTCTGGCAATCCTGCTTTGACCGAGCTGCTTGAGCGGCTTCGCGTCTTGGTAAAAGCCAACGCCAAAGCCCTGAAAAAGTGCGACAGAAGCAAGGAGCTCACACCTAGGAAGATGCTTGAGGCCATGAACAAGGCCCTTGCACGGTCTGACTGGCCTCCTGATGACTCGAGTGTTTCCTACGACCCTCCGCCTAGCGACACGACGCAGGCACGAAACAGGATAAAGCAAGAGAATCTGTTACATAACCAACATAGCTTGCAAGGCGGAGGCACTCCCCAATTTTCAAGTCGACAGTCAAGATCGACACCATCGGAAGCGGGTCCTCAGATCGAGGGTATTCCGGAGCCTCCTCCATCATTAAATCGTACGTTCGCCAAGCGGAAGCGCTCCAACGCAGATTCTATACCTAACAAAGCAACACGGTCATCGAATACCACTCCCCTTAACACTCACGAGGAAACAGAAGCTGAGGCCCAATGAATGAAGGACCTGTGGCTTGACAGCTACGCCCTCTCTCTACTTTGCTCGCTCATAAAGCGGGCCTTGGGCCGCTCGTACTGGCTTTGTCGCCACTTCTGTTTGAAGCGCATGTAGCTATCTAACATCGAATATTTGGTACCCAGATTTTCCAGCTCTAGCTCATTAAGGCATGCTGAAAGGACCCCGCGATGTACAGCCGCGTCGTTCGGTATACATGGTACTCAATATTGCCTATCAAAGGCCTAAGAACATGTAACATGCTTGTATTCACAACATCTAGATCAGCAATGGTTGCCACTGTCCTCGTTAACTCTACTTCGCTCCCGCTCTATCGTAGTGAGTCTCAGGTGTAAAACATGTCTCGACCCTTGCCAGCTTCGCACGAAAGGAGATCTGTTTACTGCCGCGGATTCTCGGACTTTTGCTCAGTCAAAGGAATGCGGAGATAACACACTCTAATAACTCGCGCCCAACGACAGCGAAATCTTTTGTTCATTGGCCGGACTATTATATAAGGGACTTCCCCGTCACCAGTCGCCAAAAGGCTAGAGCCATTTGAGGCGTTCACCTTGGATACATTGATGTCCTACCCTCGCGTCTCGACGGGTATGATGGTAAACAGGTGGGTCCTATCCGGCCCATGTTACAGAATTCAGCACCTGTTACAGTTCTGCATCATACCCGTCGTTACAGAGCAGGGAGGCGCCCAGCTCAGGACTAACATTGTGGATAACGCACACGGAGGAATAAAAAAGGGCTCTGGAGAGAGTTAACCATAGCGGTGATAAGACGGTCGATACGCGTAGGAGATGAATATTCTGTTTTCTGCCTGATAAGTGTTATATGGGGAACATATGTAGGCTATGACAGGAGACGAGCAGTTCGTTGGCATTTTTTGAATCGGGGGTGTCCCTGATCGAATATTAGTGGCGATAGACGCACTTGATCGTTGTCGACGTCCGCGATCATGCATGTCGTTAGGCATTGACTGCTTTCGCTCCTTAATATCGTTGAAAGGAGATGGTCGTCAATCTTTCCATTGAGAGAATATCTTGCGCTGGGGCGAAAGTAAGGATCCGCATGTTGGATCCGAATAGTCGTGACATATGGGAGAGTTAGCAATCTAAAAGGATGTTGGCTTTACACGACCAGCGACTGCGGTGCAATGTGTTAAGGCGGCTTTACCCGGACAACACCCCATTTGCAACATTTGCAACACCCAGAAGATCTCGCATGGTTCAAACACTCCCGAAGACGGGCTTGACCTAACGGTTGATCACCGTGAGCAGGAAAGACTGGTGTCATCAGACCTTCTGGCCGATTTATGGTGTCGGGGAAGGCGGCTTGCAAGAGAGTTTCTCGCTATTTTGGTGTTAAAACTCGGTTGGCAAAGCGCTCTTGGATCAAACTTCGAACACGTAGGGGGTCAATCCGACATGCGAAAACGCGAATTCGGGAGTAACGTACTCAGGGAGCGGCTTGTCATTGGATCATAGAACACGCTTTGCCTTGCTCTAGCCTTGCCGCTCAGGACATGACAGCGGCCATGGAAGATGAATAGGCAGGATCCATCACGTCACGACGGGCGTCTCGCAAGCGAAAAGAACCTGAAAGGGACCACCAAGGCCTCAGAGTGGAAGAGTTCTTCATGATCGCTGGATATGACATGGCGTCAAAACATGTCTGCTTCTATTGTCGGGCTATCTTTTAGCACTCATCACGGAAGACGGCGACTGAGAGAAGAACCAACATGGGGAATGGTCCATAAATGAGATGTTCGTCCATTCATTGAACCTTCCAAACCTGGAGCGTCGAAATTACAGCTTTTTGTTATCTGAAATTCGGTTTTCGATCAACGTAAACCGGCGGTTCTGCACGAGCGATGTCAAGATGTTGGAAATCACTACCTATCCAGGATAAATTCCAGTCATCGATGAGACAAGATAACATTCATCGGCTCACCTATGTACTTCAGCTACTACTTGGTGCTTTAGTGATCTACAAGGCCGTGCGAAACCGATCAATGCATTTTCAGAACCCGCGAAAAGAGACTCTTGATTGACGAAAACAGTGAATCTCGATCACTGCAAAATGTAGTCAAATTTTGCTTTATTCTGTTCCTTCAAAGTCTAGTCTATGGATGCACAGTAGATGTCCAATAACTTGAATCAATGCCAACAAAATAAAAGAAATAAAAGAAATAAAAGACAAGGGAACACTACGAGGAAGCAAATTTAGCCAAATCGCCTTGGGGAAGACGGAGTTTATACTTGAGAATTAGAAAAAAGAAAAGACCGCACGAAGGTGATGCGAAGGCTGATTAAGGCCGATGTGAACATGGACACACGGAAGAAATTGTACACCGATAAATAGAGAAGGAAATATTAAAGAACGAGGACTTGAAAGGAATGTGATGCGTGCGACAGTTATGAGGAATATGAAAGAGCGGAGGATGTCGGATACCGATACAATAAATAGTACAGCGAAGGAGTGTTGGGTTGACGAATGGCGATCTTCATAGAGATTGTGCGAGATGAGAGAAAATGAATGTGATGATCCGGCGGTGTTATGATTAAGCAGCAGTTGGAAAGGAGCGTATGGTGATGAGATGATATGCGGTGTACAATTCCTTGAGGATACGAGCTGTCGGTACTGATACATCTTCGGACGGATGGTCCATCTTTCTGTTGTTTCTGAATGGCGTCCATGGGTAGCGTCTCGGGAAGGCGAACTTGGCAATCGAAATGGTCCTCCCCAATGGAAGGATCATGAAAGTCGGAGAAAAAAGAATGTCTTAAAAAAAAAAAGCGCCAGGCTTCGTCGGTATTACTGAACGAAGGCGATGATGAGATGAAATATGTATGATTGCTTGGATGGGAAGATGTGCAATGAGGATGGAGCGATGGAATGCATGTCGAGGCAGGGTAAATGACGAAGCGACAGCGGACGATGAACGATAGCGAGGGCGAAAAGTGTGGGAATCTGGGGTGACGGGATATTGTTTCACGGTATTTGCGATGGACAGGTATGACGTGGATTTTGCGAAGTTATCGAACGTCAGGGAAATAAAATGGAATATATACAGAAATAAATTGATGATTTTTTTCTTTGTCGCGGATCGGATTTTTTGTCGTTTCGACGGACAGAGTGTGCGGGTCGGTCATTTTTTGTTTTTAGTGTACCAGCTCAGATTGACGCTGCCGGCACCCCTGATGTAAACCTGCGCTTGCACGCGGCATACCTAATCAAAGTCGACATGTCAGCGAAAAAAAAAGAGAAAAAATGATGACGGTCGTGACGACAAAGTGGAGCTCACCGTCTCAGCCACGCTCGCCTTCTTGAAGTCGACTTCGAGACAGCCGTGCCCACGCTTCTTAATCTCCCTGATTTCTCCGAACCCTTCGCACCAGCTCTTCACGGCTTCGTAACAGAGTCCGCGCTCGTCTTCGCCGATCCCGCTTATGACAAGCCTACGCTTGCCTTTAGACGACTTCTTGGAGGCGTGAAGCGAGGTGAAGGGCAAAGGTGAGACCGCCCGAGGACTGCCGCTACCGCCGGGGGTTACCACAGAGGGAGATGAAGACTTGGTTGTGAACGGTTTCAGAGCCAGGGAGAGTGACGAGGATGCGCTGGGGATAGAGAAGGTAGCCGAGGTCGGGGATGAAATGGGGGTCTCGTACGCCGAGTCGTGCGAGTTCCTCCTTGTTGATGATGGTGCCGACGGGGTACCTACTAGCCAGGACCTCGCATTGTCTACGAGACCCCTCATCCGAATCCCTGGACCGCCAATGCTCAGCCTCCCTATCATTTTCCTTTCATCGCCGCGGCTTCTGACCAACGGCACTGCATCAGATACGGTCCTCATGCGCTGGGAGCTGGGAACTAATTGCGGAGTCGAGGTCGAAGGGTGGAGCGACGGCACACGGGGCGAAGAAGGTGGCGAACCCTGGAGCTGAAACTGAGTCCGACTCGGGCTGGACAACGGAGAGGAGGGCTTGACCGTAGACGCGGGGAGAAAGCGCGCTCGAGAGTCGGCGGTGTCGAAGGGGACGCAGACGCATGCACTGTGGCGGGTGTCCACTCGCCCTGAAGTACTCCAGCGATCGTCCTTGAGCCAACTGTGATGCCATCAGGCAACGATCTGGCTTTTGCCAGCTCGGTGCCCAAGACCCGAGGCCGATTCGGGCTCAACGGAAGGGGAGGGACGGGTGGAACGGATCTGCTTGGGACGAAGCCGAGCTCTAACACGGCGCTGGCAGATCCGGAGCGTGCACGGGTTCTTATCGGCATCGAGTCCGGCGGTAAAGGGAACGAAGAGAGCAATACTGGGGCAGGCAGGAGCGACGTCGGAGGGAGGGGAGGAAGAGTGACCGAGGGAGGAGCAGAACGGGGCAAAGGAACCGAGCCCGCTCTAGCCCGCATCCTTCGTGGAGTTGTGGAAGGCGCGTCGTTTGGCTTAACAGTCGTCGAGTTGTTGGTACTTGCAGGGCTCTCGGTAGCAGCCTCGACACGAGGTGAGGCCGGTATGGATTTGTCTGGCACTTTGTCGTTCTCCGGGTGGCTCGGCATCATCGGCGATGCGGGCGGGGAGGCAGGGATGGGTGGCAAAATACTGACGCTAACGCCCAGGACGGAGGCGGAGCGGGACACAGGACTGCCCACATCCTTTGGCGGCGGTAAGGGAGGAGGCGACGATCGTGAAGACGAGGAGCCTGTGGAAGACCTACGGATAAGGGGCAGTTCCTTTTCTTGAGCCACCTGTGACTGCGTGAGTTGCGCAGGGCCATCGCGGGTTGCCATAGGTTCATCTCCGAAGGCGCTCATAGGAGTAGAGATGACAGTTGGGAGAGAATGGATATCGGGTCCGGCAGCCAGAGAATAAGTACTCGTTGCCCCAGCGCCACTACCGCTACCACCCGCCAGCTTCGCAATAAACGACACCAACCTCTTCCTCTTGCCACCACTGCCTCCACCTACGGCGCTTCCTGTCACCTTCTCACTCGCGCTCGCATCGCTTCCTGCGAGGTTGCCAGCGCCGACCAGCAATTTTCCACCGAGGCCGATGCTACCGTTCACGATCGATCTCGAGTATCGCTTCAGATTCGAGGTCGACGCCGACTTGGGCAGACTGTGATGATTATGGTAATGGTGCAAGTGCACGTCGCGTGCCTCCAAGCTTTCGCGCTTGCGGGACTCGCGGTGCTTCTTTTTCTTGCTCCGGCGCAGGTGCGAAGTGGGCGAAACCAGCAGCGATGAGATATCGCGAGAGCCGGAGTCCTGCGCATTGCGCCCGCGTTCCTCTTCGAGGGAAGATGACAACGACCAACGAGATCTGCACATGGGCGGTAGAGCCAAGTTCCCGCCGGCCGCGCGTGGCACAGCGAACGAGGGCGATCGCGACGCACTACCTTGCTCGTCAAGACGACCTTTGTCTTCGTGATGACGCCCGTCGTCGTCGCCGTAGTACTCGTAATCTTCCTCTTCGTCGGTCTCATCGTATGTGGAAGACAAGGTAAAGGACGAATCGCGAAGAGGTGACGCAATGCCAACGCTCCCGGAACGCGGGCCGTAGACACGCACATCGGGAATAGGGGTCGAAGCGGCACTGGAGAACGTGCTTCCTTGGCTCAAGCTCGATCGATGGCCATACAGTTGGAAGTACGATCCGGGAGGGACGGGCACTGTCTCGCCTTCCTCGAGCTCATGCTCGATCTCAGCAGCCAAGGGCAGAGAAAGTTTAGATCGGGATAAGGTGAATGAGGTGGACGATGTGGTCGGCGAGGTCTTGGGCGTCGTGTATGTGGAGGGTGGCGTCGTCGTCGGCGTCGAGGGACTGGATAATACCGACGGCCCGAGATAGACTTGGGAACCAGTCGACTGGGCATGAGCATACACGTGACTATGACTTTCCATTACGGGCTGGTAAGGCTGTTGTCCTCGAGATTGTTCTTGTCTTTGAGCCTGTTTCTCATCCTCGTCCTCTTCCCGCAGAGCATAAACTCCCATCGGCATCATAAGGCCAGATGTCGACGGCGACGGGGAATGTGAAGAGTGGGAAGAAGCCGAAGAAGATGAAGGACTTGCAGCGTTGGCCGCTGCCAGAAGCAGGGCGCCTAGCCGTTCACCAACGTCCTCCGAATCGTCGATATAGACTGCGTTTCGGTTCGAATCAGGGGTGGCAATTCCGCTGACACTAGAAAGCAGCTCTGCACCGATGCTTGGAGAGCGGGAGATCGAAACCTTGGGTGAATGGGAGCCTCCAATACCGCCAGTTCCCGAGGAAGAAGTCGAGTAGAAAGAAGACGGATAAGAAGGCACGGCTGATGGGAACGTAAACCCAGCTCCTGGAAGCGGAGATGACAAGGACGATGTGTCACCACTGCCTACCACTCCACGGCGCAGAGACAACGCACTCGTCTGTTTCCGGAGGGAGAGGGCACTGGCACGTTTGTGGAGGCCTGGAATAACCGCAGGAGGAAGCGGAAGGGGCTCATTTGACGGGGAGGGTGAAGTCTCAAAAGAGAGCGTGGAAGATATCGAGTGCATGCGCGATTGCGAGTGGGGACCTGACGATATGCGCTGTCTAGGTGAAGAACCAGGCGACGGAAGGGCACGAGACGCGACGGACTGCGAACGCGAGCGCGCATGAGTCGTGTGCTGCGTCGGCGGGGTTGCGGGTGCTGGCGG
Source organism: Macrocybe gigantea (assembly GCA_011319805.1). NCBI lineage: Eukaryota > Fungi > Basidiomycota > Agaricomycetes > Agaricales > Callistosporiaceae > Macrocybe > Macrocybe gigantea. Next base: position 483,702 of record SJRY01000038.1, on the reverse strand, counting down.
CGGCGGCGTAGGCGCAGGGGAAGGCGTTGGCGTGATTTGCAAATGCTAGGCAAAACTCAGAACGGTCCACGACGCACGGGATGGAATGGAGAAAGACATACCTTTTCGTCGCCGAGGACGCCAACCCAATGCGCAGCGTCCGACTGGGCATCCTGCAGAGGTGAGAGGTCTCTCGCGTAGTCTGGCGAGGGGAACTGAAGAGGGTCATCCGTCAGCCCGCTAGATGCGTCGAATCCCAAGAGCGGCGAGTCAGCGCGCATGACCAGGCTGGCATTCCCGTCGCGTTGGGAGGCATACGACCCGGGGCGGAGCGAATGTACAGACGAGTCCGAGGTGCTCGCCCCTCCGGATGACAGAGCTGAAACCGAAGAGAGCGATGAGGACTTGGACTGGTGCGCGTGAGGTGACGCGGTCGGGGAGGCGGGAGTAAGTGAGAAGCGGTAATACTGATCGGACACCCAGGTGTGGATACGGCTGTCGCGGGCGGGGGAGATGTGGGCGGAGTGCGGAAGATGTTGATAGTCGTGTCGGGAGTCGGGGAGTTCGTTTGAATCGTGTTCGTCGCTGTCTGGGACGACGAAGACGTCCATGGCTTGGGGGAGTGAATTTTTGTTGGGCATACGAGCAGGGCCCCCGTCATATATTTCCAATTTTATTTATTTATTTATTTATTTTTGTATAGAAGAAGGTTCAATCTCCGATTGCAAAAAATAATTAACAAATTAATTCTGGATCTCAGATCCCTCCCGGCAAACACCCAATCTTGAGATCCCTCCAATTTTTCTCCCAGCTACTGTCGCTCATCCTCCTCCACAGTAACCTCCTCCAACGAGCCCCTCCGCATAGCAGAGCGTCTGTTCCCTCCGTCCACAATCCAAGGAAAGAAAAATTCGTGCTTATCGTCCGCTATCGAACACGCTTTCCAGCAACCCTGAACGAAAATTTTTTTTACCTCGGAAACTCACGCTTAAAGTCAACCCTTCTCGCCATGCCTCTCTCAAATCGCTTGACGGCACCATTCAACTCGCATTCAACGCAGACGCTTAGTTTAGCCTCGAGGCTACCGTCTGCACAATGCATCCGGCACTAACAATGTGGCAATTCTTGATCCTATTGTCGAATTTTTTTTTCATGCTTTCTTCCGCCTCTGCTAAGGCAAACGATCCCGAATTCGCTAAGCGGTCGACTTGTCCGCCGTCTATGTTTTACGGCTTGCAAGACGTACGACAAACTGGGCTCGAGGCCGTGCAATGGCACTGCAGGCTATAGGTATTCCCCAACCCGAGTGTTTTTATTTGCAATTCCATTCCTGTTGCCAGCACCCCGCTGATCAGCACGATTGCCTTCAACCCTCATCGAAAAGCTCTCTTCTCCGACCGCCTGAACTACGATTCCCCGCCACCCTTCTGCCGAATCATGTTATCGAAGTACGTTTTCACGTCTCAACATACTCTGCACCCTTTCCATCATCCTTGCTGGAGATATGTCCCCGGTCCTTCCGTAAGCAATACCCAGCTAGTTCATAAAAGTCAGACGGATTGCTTTGTACGATGCAGCTCGTACAGTCTGCATCGTTCTCAATCCCGATACTTCCATGCTCCGATCCGGCCTTCGATAATTAAGAAATACGTAAAAAAAAAAAAAGGAGAATTCTAAAAGCGCCTCATTCCATCCTTGCCGTCTGACCCTTGCTCTTCGGCCCGATCTGCAGCTTCCCTCCGAGCACGAGTCGAGGAACACGAGTTCCTTGGACAAGTATCATCGCATCTGCTTGAAGACCCCATACGAAGCCCATGATGCAAGACAGAAAGCATATGTGTATTATACCCACTATGACGCCATGTCTCCAAAAAATTCGACTGACCTAGGGCCACACCTTTCCTAACGCGCTTTCGACGCGTTTGTTAATGAGCTCCAACGCGTCCACGCCAAATGAGTTCACCATCTCGACAAACCAACCAGACGGGGCAGCGGACCTGAGCCGTGAAGCAGAGTCTTCGTTTAGACATTGGTCATTTGAGGAAACGACAAGCACTTCCCGCTTTGGCAATTCGTCACCCAACCACACAGCGTCTGCGGTTCTCGCCTCACTCTCACGAACGCGTGCGCCCGTCATCCAGCATCAAAGAACAGAACCGTCGACCGCATCCGGGCGTAAAAGAACACAGGTACTGGCAAACCTAGACCTTGACGCACCCAGTAAGTCAATTCTTTTCTCTCTTCTGGCCAATGCCTGTTCTTGAACAGAGAACCCTGGAACTTCGGCAGCGGCGCGAGCACGGTTTTCGTTGGTTTCTCACCTTCTCTCACGGACATGAACGATTTCATTTCGGCACGAGTGTGCCGCCGCACCCGTCGACTCGGACTTTGCACTGAGCACTGCGACGATGCTGCTACAAACCATTCATATGACAATTCACTCACTCCTTTCTGATTGTGTCTCTGCAGTGGTGACGAACGGTATATAAACCACTTCGGCCTCTGTTTTTGTTCCTTCTTTCTTTTCTTTGCCTTTCTCGTCTCACGAAAACTCAGAGCTGCGATTACTCCCACAGCTTCCCACTCCCGACTGCAGGCGTTGCGTTGCGACCATGTCCAAAATTTTGTAAATGCAAACGCCTCAGACATACGATATGATTCTGTGTCTGCATCGCCGATGGAACAAGCGCTAACAATATCCGCATCCTGCTTCCACGATCACGCCGAACATCACGCCTCGAAAAGAATATCTCAATATCTCCCATCCTCGGACCCCCGCGCTGCTCCTTGTCTTCGCGAAATGTTATGTCACGCAGACCCTCCCAAGCGGCGTGCTGGTATGTTTGCAGGGTACTGTAGACAAAGACTCTCCGGACCTCGGAGTCCACTACCCTTTACATACGCTATGACGTTTGCTTAACCCGTTCGACCCTTCATGACTATAACTGACAGAACACCCCAACATATATGTTCACCGAACTTCGACCATTGGCTGTTGACCGTGCCTCGTGCGCAGAGGCCAATGTACGCTTTGACAACATCGCCTGCATCAGACGACGCCTCGACTTGACACAAGCCCTCGACCTTTTAGCCCTTGCCCTCTACAGGAATCCCGTCCGCGTTCTTCTCTTGCTCCTTCAGTTCAGGTCCGCTTTCATCGCAGACCACCCGGAATGTTTGCGAACTCTCGACTCGAGCTATAGGGCGCCTAATGAGTGCTTCCTTGAATCTAACGGACGGGAACGCGAGTGCACTTCACTCAGACTGCAGACGACCGCTCGAAGTAAAGAGAAAGAGGGTCTGCGCCTTCGTCTCCGTTGCAAGGGACAAAATGGACATCAGTCCTTCGATGATCCCGTCACACTCCACTCGCTGCGGACGCTCTCGCATCGGTCTGCTCATTGACCTATGATCAAGCTGGACGAATCAGGTGAGCGTCGTTTGAAAACGACGATGCTTCCTCGACGCAGTTGACTTTCTCAGCACCTCGCCATCGATGCGCACGCCTTGTAAAAGGTCCGAGGAGGGTCATGACCTCCCGCAGCATCTTCTTCAGAACCGTCCACCCCCAGCTGGCACAAGACGAAACAAAACAGGACGAAATTTGAAATCGGAGTGACGTATTCGCATGGACCTCGTGCTCGTTACGGAAGCCAGACCCTGACGTATGTGGTGGTCTTTTTTTTTTTCTTTTTTTTTCCCCAAAACATCAATTCAGACCGAACGTCTGGCGATGACCGGTAGCCTCAACCATGTGGTAGAGCCTTGTCGGCGTGGAAACAAATTCAACAAACACCAACGCCTCTAAATCCTGATTGCCTTTTACCTCGACCCCACGGCATACGCTAGTCTTGTTTCCCTTATGCCGAAAGGAATCACCGTCCGGCGAAGAAGGGCAAAAGTCTCGAACATACACCAGCGTTCATCAAGTAAATGTTGTTATGACCGCCTGAATGACGAGCCGCAAGTGATTTGTCATGCCCAGGCCTGTCGGGACTCTCGTGTGTGCAATTCTCAAAAATTCGAACATATCGGGAGAACGATACAGTGACTAACGTGTCTGCGAAGCATGGTTATGTTATCCGGCCTTTGAAAAATGGCTTTGGAAAACATGCGTCGAGATACAGTTAACCTCCTGCATAAGTATAACAGCTAACATAGCAGAAAAATACACCGCTTTATGTGCCTCGGGCGGAATTTTGACGGCTCATGATCGAGAGGCAATCAGTGCGGCACAGAATAGGATGGGCACATGAACTAACGGTGTACGTTTCTGTTGGCAGTAGATGATTGACGCCGCTCTTGGACATATTTCTTCGAAAGATTGAAAAAGGGGGACATCTAAGAGAGACCCTAGACGTTCTTGGCTCTTTATTTCCACTGCCTTCCACTCAAGTCGATCTGCTGCGTGTTCCTTGGATGGACAGATGCCAAACGGCCGAAAGGCTGGCCCGTCGAATTTCCGCAGTGCCCAGCCTCTCTGCCTTGCCCCGATGCGCCGCGTCCTGTTCCCGCGACCCCGCTCTCAACCGCGACCCCGGGCTCGGGCATCCTGTCGATGCTGCCGAGGCATTGGATGGAAGTACCCGTCGGCTCCGTTTCGCTCCCCTGAGGCTTTGCGCAGTCCGCCAGTCGTCAAGACTCAAAAAAGTGGCAAACATCCCGAAACTGAGCTGCGAAAGGATATACCACGTCCTAGATCAGGGCATTTTGGTTAAAGTTCTGTTCCAGCGAGCTTCCGAATACAATCTTGGCGGTCGAGGGTCGAGACGATGCCGTGTGAGTCTTTAGAACCTGATATTCGAGAGGTCATTCAATCCCTGTACATGAATTGATTGACGGATTGCACTTGTCCGTCTTCGCCGTACTAGCGCAAGTCTTCGTCTTTGACAGCGAAAATCGGCACAGTGACAGATCATTCATTCATCTGATCCGTGTGCGTAGACATCCTGCTCAGTAATCCATGCAATGTATGCAGAATTGGCATCGACATGATGAGCTCGTTGCGGAACAGCACTGGAACCATATCGACTTGGAGACCCAGGAACGGACAGAGCTGGAACTGAATGCGGGGTAGGTGCATGTGGAGCTGTGCCTCAGCAGGGGGAAAGTATCAACGCTAGATCATCGGCGGCCCCGAACACATCCGCGCATGAGCGTGTTTCAGCGGATAGGAGGACGAGAGGACATACTTTGTCGAATCCGACCTGATGTTCATATTATGATATGTTGCGACGGTCTCTAAGAAGTGTTGAACAAGTATTGACTAGTAACGTTTGCTTTGTATTCACTTTCTGCGGTTTTTCACAGGCACATGGGATGATCTTCGGCGATCTGTCATGAGATGTACATTTCATCCGGCGTAGAAGATTCAGAAGAAGTGAGGAGTTATCATGGGGGTTAACTTGACTACTCACACGATGACAAGTGTTTGCGCATTAGCTCACCATAATTCTGAAAATTGAAGCCACTCTCCCCCAATTACCGATATCACACATCCAGGTCATGGGTACGCGACGCTATATTAGGAGCTGGCCAGAACGCATCCTGGTGCTCCAATGTCAAAAGTGCCTGAAGAAATTCTTTTGAAAAGCATTTTCGATCACGATCGGTTGGGCGAATGCTTCAGCCATGGCGCATCAAAGGTCACGGACTGCTCAGATTAATCGGGGGCCTTGGAATGACGTTCAAGCAATTAGCAATCCCGGCGAAGCTTCCAGCTGAAATGGAATGCAGATTTACCGTGAAGAGGAGGCATGAAAGGTGCGTCAATCGATTGGCAAACTGCGGAAATGTGAATGAAGAAAATTTTCGTCGTGTTTGTTTTGAGTTGCTCACACTTGTTCGCCACATGTTCATCATCTCTTATTTGTTTGCCCCACGATGCAGCCAGATAACATCCAGGTCGCGTATGGGTCTGTTTCGTCAACATCAGCGCAAACGACCATTGTGTTTTCATAAAACTCCATATCATCATTAAACGCTCCACTATGGCAATACGCGCAGTTTAATATCGCAGCGTATCGATGGAAGACTCTGATGAATCAGCGCAATGCCCATTTTTCTGCATATCACCTTGGTGATTAATCTGTTATTCCAACAAATTCTGATTTTCCATGCAGTGGCTCTTTCTGCATTTCTAGCATTTCTATTACACCCATCACGATCACTTGTTTCGCCCTTCAATTTACTGGCCGGTGCAATAGCTAAGCCCAATATATAGCAAAGCGAGGAATAGCTAAGGCATGCCAATCCGGGCAAGGACATCGCATGCGGAGACAGCTGCTTCAAGTTTGCTTCGAGATTTGATCCGTCCACCACGTCGAAAAGGTGTTCATATTTTGAAAGATGTCATTTATACGTTTCAGAGTCTTCACCCCGACCATTCAGCACCACGGTGACCTGAGCGCGTGATGCTTCTGCCCTGTGAAAGGTCAGTATCATGACATGTTTGAGCACGTCCAAAGTTACAACGAGCACTATATTGACTTTGAGTCTATTCCGGAAGGCTTTAGTCCAAGACCTTGCTTCAGTCTGACACGACGGATATGCGGCGCCGTCGGAGCAAAGCGCCCGCTTACTCCATACCGCAGTGCGACCGAAAGGAGAACTGGAAATCCATCAGTCCAGCTCGCAGTCGGTCCATCATGTGAAATGCGACAGAGAACTTCAAAGCTAGAGCACAAGGAGAACTGTCCTCCAGATCACGTTGTCATCGACGCATGAAACGGTCTCCCGCGATGTGTGTCCGCCGGAAGATGGCGGAGCACAGCCCCTCCGATCTGGCGTTTTCCCGTACTGGTTATGGCTCCTGTTGCTACGCTTCTGATTCTTGAGTTCCCGTAATGATGAGTTTCGGTGGCGTTGCTTGCCAAACTGTTGCCCATCGCATGATCGGCGCAGTGTGTTAGCTAAGTGCTGGCGGGCATGAAGGCAAGCGACAGATTCAATTCAGAACAACAACGCGAAAACAGGTGTAGAACTGGATGCGTGGCTGCCATGGTAGCGACTAGAGGACGACGATGGAAGCCTTCTGAATCAGCGTGCAAAGCAGCGGTGAAAGAGAATCACAAGAAAAGTCCAAATTTCAGGTACTCGATAAACCGCATGCACATCGTAGAGCCATGCGGAGTGACGGCATTGAGTAGGGTGCTTCTACAACGAGGAAGTAGCTTGGTCGGCAGCGCAACCCCACTTACCTTGTGGCGGAGGACAAAGGGGAACCCCTGGGTATGAATCAATGGTAAAAGAAACGGTGCTACCGACCTTGGAAATGTCGTAGCCTATGAGCCAGAGCATGACCTCGGGGCAAGACTGACGTATCTAATCTTGATCTAAGGCAGTCGCTCTGTACCCTCCAATCTTGGTTTCGATAAAGGAACTGCATTAAAGGCGCGAGGATAAGTCTAAAATGGAACATAAAGTGTCAAGCAGATTAAGTCCTAATAGAGGAGATGGAGGATAACATACCTCTTCTGCCTCTGATTTCCCTTTCTCCTAGACTATGAATGTTAAGACTTGAGAAGATGTGCTGGAATCGCAAAGCCTAATTATGCTAGGTATGGGTGGGCGATCGGATAGCTCTAATAAATCTCCCTCGAAAAGTTTAGTTCGGACGGTTCTTATTTTGCTCAAGATCCAGTTGCAATACACGACCAGATTTCAAAATGAACGACCGACACGAGAAACGTCATAGGAAGGATCGTCGTGCTGAAGACATACCCCTCTGAAATTCAGTCCTGTACCGGCAAATAATTTGGTGTCCACCGCAGCGGTCAGCAGATGCATTCGTAGGGACGACATGAGGCAAAGAGTCGACATGCCTCTTCACGATAAAGGCACTGAACCATTCAGAACTGTATGCAAACCGGTCAGCGAGCATGTCATGTAATTGTGGTGTAAAGATGAAGCATCCAATGCGCCTTGTGGCGAGTAATTCGGTTGGCTCTCGTCTCTCAGTGGATTCGTCAAGCAAAGACATCTGACTTGGCTACCGATGTCGAAGAAGTCCCGATAACCTGGTCGACAACATTTCGGATCGTCCTAGAACATAAACGCTTTGGTCCGTTGAAGTGCTAAGTATTGACACACCTTATCTGGGCGGCTGCATCGTGAAGGCATCAACACCATTACTTGAAGTTGTAAGCCCTGCACCCAAAATGTTTTTTTTTTCACGCTTTAACTGCTCGTATGCAGTAATTCGCCAGTTAAACGGGCATGTCACAGGGCGGCAAGGTTGCGCTGTCGCAGATATCTCTTCGAAGTTCGAGTCGCATGCCAGCAGTTGCCATTTGTTTGTCCCAGTGTTGTCCTGTCATTTGCTTCCCGCGACCACGTTCACGACCATCAGTCAGCTCGGCGCCTGTAGAATGCGTCTGCAGCCGCAATAGTCTGCTTCCGTCCTGCGTCGCGGGTAGGAAAGGTTGTTGAGTGTGAGGTTGAGCATTCTGACACGCACGTCTCGGGTTTGTGGCGTTGTTCGCAGTCTAATATGTATTTTTTCAGGCAGCTTCCAACTTCGCGAAGAGGGAAAGGATTCACTGAACAGGCCCGGCATACCGAATCTGCCGAAGTGCTTCGACCTCCTGAGCATCCCTTGGAACACATTTGTCGCTCTTACCTCATGTCGATTTTACCAGGCCTGGAATCAGCTTAAAGAATTGGTGGCCCTTCCTTTTGCGAGCGATACATGATCGGCTTCCGTTCCGTTCAGGACGACATGCATCCTCCGAGGGAAGGATTATCGCAGGCTTGGGAACTTGCCGTGGTCTAGCATTTCTCGTTATCCCTTAGCATCTTGTTTTTTGCTTGCTATCCCATGTTATCGGGCTCGACAACGCGCAAAAATTTCATCTTGTAAGCACCTCAATATGTCCTCTTACAACTTGATTAACGCCACCATGATACATGTGTCCTAGCTGCTATCTCATCGGCGCTGATTCAGTGCTATTGTAAGTCGAGGTCACGTAAGTACCCTCCAGCATTTAGGCCTCAGCTTGGTCGTTCGTTGACTAGGAAGAGGAGTTATATTTCGCCGAGCGCAGCCTTTTTTGATAATGCCAACCCGACTCTTTCAAAGATTTTAGGGATTACAGGCAACGAGTGCAACCCCCTTCCTTACCTTCAAGATAAATCCTGTAAGCAAGTCGCCTATAAAAGCCGTGGAAACCTCGGGCGTTTGATTCCATGCGTTCGTGATTGTCAATGATCACTTGCGTTGGTCCTTCCGGACCGCCTTTACAGGACATAGCGCCTCATTGCGATGACTAGCTCTGCTGGGATCATAGAGTTGCAAGTCCAATCGTTACACGTTTCTTCCTTCTTTGCTAGCCAATGCAAGTTCTGCTGACGTTTTCATTCCATGCAGTAGGACACGCTTCGCTGTCGTCTGCAGCTCAACAGAACATCTAGCCTTGAGAAGAATGCTTTGGTTGGCACTCCCCTTACCATCACTTTCATTTCATTTAGACATTTGGAGTGTTCGAACACAACTTAAACCTCATGGTGATTCCCGCGCGACCGAATCCCAGTAGAAGAATGTCATGGCTGTGATTGGGAAATTCCGCCAAACGCCAATTGCGAAAGTGCCGGCTTGCCACTCTCCAGGAGCTGGAAGACTACTAGACATTGTGTGGTACAAGTACCGCATGGCGAATCCATATATCAGCGCCGAGCGTGTAAGCTTGTTGGTGATCAACATAACTAGACCCAACTCGATTGGCATGTTTACTGCAAGAAACTCGTCTTCACGGCGGGCTATTGTATTTATCTAGGCTGGTCCCATAGGATACGCTGTCTATTCAGGCCTTGACCGAGTGTAGCTTCGCGCACAGGCAATTCCTCAACAGGTAAAGTATCCAGTCATCAAGAGAAATCCCCTAACCCGCAGGCATCCTCCTGTATGCACTGATCACGGATCCGTAAGATGTGGATAAATCAAAGTATACTTCGCTGCTGATCTTTCGATCCAGAAGACTGTTTGATATCCTTGATTCTGGTTCTTTATTTCAATAACCTTGACCTCTCTGGACTTCAGGGTAGATGCATCAATCCAGAGTTCGCCGATATGTCGGACATGGCTGGCTTCATCTCAAGGCCCATTTGAGCAGGGCATGCCCATTGGCGCTGCCATGTGACAGCGTCTCCGGAAAATCTTTTATTTCGCCTCCTCAGCTGCGCTTTTTAGATGCGACGCAACTCGTCTAGGTACAGTGCATTGACCACCGAATTGTCGGGTCTCTGTCTTGATCAATGAAAATCAGGAAATCATCAGAGCATGTTCAACCGCCCTGTGCCATCACGCCATCATGTACATCGGGTGGGAATTGACTATCCTTCATCGGTGTAAAGTCTCGTTATTGAGGGGACAAAGACTTGCCCACTCCAAGGACTGCAGCCGGTGAACGTCCGCTACGCGGTGCCGAATAAACATCGCTGATAGCACCCGCCACACTTGTACCGGATTGCAGGGTTTTGAAGTCGTCGCGACGAAGACGATCTATGCGTTCAACCCGTGCTCCTTATGGTTAGGTGCCTTCCCACATGGGCAGCAATACTGGTGAGAAAGGGTTGTCTTGGATGAGATGTTTATGTCTGCGCGGGCGCGGAGTTCTTGTTCTAGACCCGTGTCACTAGACGCACTCAGCAACTGGGCGAGTCTCCTCGGCAGTAAATCTACCACCATCAATCGTGCATTCAAGGATGAGCGTAGTGGAAGAGTATTTCAAGAAAAGATTCAAGAGCATCGATCCCGATTTGCACAACACAGGGAGATTCAAGTCATGTATTCATCCTCTTTCAATCGAAATCATCAAGTACCTTGTGAAAGTGGAGCCCGTAGGGCAGGGCTGCAGGCGCAATGCGTTAGGCGATGATACTTACATATCGCTTCTCCACGGAGATGAAGTTTTGATCGCAACGTCTGGAATAGAAATCGTTGGACTGGGCAAATTTGAGGGACCTTGTCGGCGAGCTCCATGCGTAGTTGACGTTCTAGGCGACATGTCCTATCTGGACTTCTAGGGCAAAGATGACAAAAGGTCTCAACTCTCGAAGACCTTCAGGTCTGTTCCGTGACAGGAAGACAATAAATCTTTCGCCTGTTTCGACAATGTATGCATGGATCGCATTCACTAAGGAAGAGTGCAAATTTGTTGATGCATTAAAAACTCGGGATTCATACATTAGCGAGGATAAAAAGCGCGAAGCTAACCATTCTTCCATTATAGAGATGAAGAAGAGCTCGGAACAGCACGCGAATGTCCATGATATTGCGATCTACCATGGCCACAGGCGATTCACCTCGTCCAGAGTCAGCTAGACGCGCCGGTAGATTTTCGCCGAAATCATCGCAAGCCAGGTGATGCCACGGGTTTCGAAGCTGTTTGTGGAAACCGTAAGTCAAAAGCGTCTCTCACTCACATGGAACTACAACGAGGCAGGAAGTATATCTTTGGTTTTTTGGCCTGCAATGTGAACGGCTCGGCGCCCTCGGCGTTCCTGGCACAATTCACGCAGACTCCGTTCACGACTTTCAGCCTCAGCTTTCATGGCAGACACCCGCGATCAGGGAAACACGCACACCTGGATTGATCCCGCCAGTCTGCGAGTTCTAGCGTTGGGAAATCGTCGGGTTCTTCGCTCGAGATCCCAGTAATTTCTTCAAGTAGTGAATTGTGCCATCGTGACCCAGTAGCGATCAATCTCCGGAAGTTGATTTTTGAAGTGCTTCTCAGAACATATTGCTCCCTGAGACCCGGCGGTAAAGTCTTTATTTAGCCCTTTATTCGCCCCCGCACTTCCTCCTCTTTCATTAAATGCGTTGTCTGGAGAAGTGCTCCGCGTGCCACTGTCAAGATTAAAATACCCGTCATTTGCACGCTTTGCTGATGTTGGAAAGCGCGGGTATAATCCACGGTATGATCACTCAACAATAAAAAGTGGAGCCGAATGCACGAATGCCAGTATCATATACATTGTGCCTGAGATGGAACTATATTGTAGGATGAAGCTTTCATGCTTTGCGGAATTAGCCAATGTCGCCGGATTCCAGCTTTGAGATAACGTACTTTTGAGAATCATGGAATAAAGTTCCACACCCACTGCATCTTTTTTCGAAACCCGGAGACCGAGACCGTCCACCTTACCCACACCGATCTTGAACGTTGTGACAACCTGAACAAGGCGCCTGAATTGAGAACTCGATTACAGAAAACCAGGTCGTCTCACCTCGAAGCCGTAATGTGCATATCGGTCTCTTGATTTCTGCGAAGTGGCCTCGAGAGTGTATGTCGTAGAGCCTGTATGGGCGAACGACTCGCGCATTAGTAGCGACAGCATCCCTAATGCGTGTCCCTTAGCATGAGAAAGGCTGAATTGTATTCCGGATTCTCGCACCTTGACCTTCGTATTTTGGATGGGTACCGACCAACTGTAGGTACCACGATGCATCCGGAGATTCCTTCAAACCCTTTGTCTTATATCCCGCGAGCATTGCATCATGACTGCAGTCAAGATATTCGAATGCTATGCGCTACATTGCCATGCTTGAGCAATATACGACGAATGCATGGCGGACGAATCGGAAGTCACCTGCAAACACCTCAATCCCCAACGTCCTATGACCTTAAACATACCACTTCGTATCAGCGTTCCAACCAGCCAAAGCGAAAGCCTTTTGTTCGGAGGGAGCCAGAATGCTGCCGCCGTGATGATTTCCTTCTTGCCTTTCTCCGTGTCCGAGGTTGACTGCGCATCTTTGACCGCAACCGTGATTCGTCCACCGACAGCATAGCACGCCTTCAAGAGGAACAAGTCCCACGCATAGATCGCTCGGCTCTCCTTAGTCTCGCTTTCGCGGTCGATGAGCTGAACAGCGTCGTGGAGTGAGGGATATCGCGTTCGTTAATGAGCGGATCGAGCATCACCTTGTCAAGGTTGCCGAAGTAGTTGAAAACTGCATCGTGTGCAAAGGCCAGCTGCATAACCTTGGTGACTTCGGGGAATTCATCTGGCCGCGCTAGGCGTACGCGGGCATCACTAGTCGTTGGCATTGTGGAAAGGGCGCTCGAAGTCGGGTGTCATGCGCGACACTTAATATTATGCATCACCGAGCCAGGGGCATCACTTGTGCGCCCATTCCACATCATGGCTTGGGCCCAAGCATCCTCGTCTGCTTTGGTTCCGTAGCTGCTCAGAAACCGCATTTTCGTCTCGGTTCGCTGGTCCAAAAAACGGCTACTGCTGCAGACCTCGATGACACTCTATGCCCCGCAAATCCTGTGCATATATGCGCCTCACGACTTTACCTTCAGACCTCATTGAAGAAAAAAATGAAGTAGGTACATCCAATTCCTTTATATATATTCCTAGACTGATACGTAATTATACAGTGGACGAGTCGGGGTATTCATACATGCCAAAGAAAAGCTACATAGATAAGTTTGTCAAGCCCGCAATATGAATATGTCGCGAAGATCGCGTTCAGTCCTTGAATGGCCGCGGTCCGTTTGCGTTCTCCCGATTCAGTAACTCGTTCAAAATTCTCGCGACCGTGCCTGCTGCTTCCCTGACCCGCTCTTTATCCTCTGCAATGACTTTGGGCAGTAATTTCGTTTCGAACCGGTCAGGATGCCATCGCTTTATGTGATCTCGGATGCGGTCTTTGGCAGATCTGTCTTTGTCGGGGAAATAGGGAGAACTCATATAGGCTTCGACGCCGACTAGGACTATCTCGCTGGGATCGGTGGGCGTCTTGAAAAGCGGCCAGGGAAAGTTCGCCCAGAGAAGCTCAGTCTTTGAGTTCAAAGACGCCCACTGCTGCTCATGCTTGTCGAAGCGCCGTACGACTTCATCTCTCGTCATGACTTTTCCCATTTCTTTGGCTTGTCTTGCACTCTCCAGCTTTTCCTGCTCGCGTCGGAACTGCTCCTGCTGCTTCGCGAAGTTCTCGGCCTGCCTACGCTTCCAATCGTCTTCAGTGACGTTTGGATAAGATGAATCGGACGTGAACGAGGCAGTTGTCGAACCAGATCTCGGTTTTGCGCCGCCGGAAGGCGTTCCAGTGCTGTTGCTCGAGCTGGGACCAGACTTGGTGGACCAAGCGGAGCCGGTGCTCGTCCGAGTAGAAGGACTGGCGGGTTTCTCTGTGGCAGGACTAGCGGTCGCTGATGTTGCGCTACGGGATGCGCGAGAGGTACTAGGTGGAGGAGATGGGTACGCTGAAGATGATGCGTTCTCCGCGCCTGTGCTATCTTGTCTCTTGCGTTCCTCGGCACGACGTCGGATCTCCTCTTCCCGCCGATGATACTGCTCCTGCTGCTGTCGATCGTGCCGTTCGTACTCTCGCCTTTTTTCTTCTTCTTGCTGTTGCCGCTTTGCCTCTTCGGCGCGCCTCCGCTCGGCTTCCACGCGTTTGATCTCCTCGTTGACACGCCTTCGCTCCGTTTCTTGGCTTTCTTTCGGCCATTCCTTCTTCAGTCGCTCGTCATCCTTGCGCTTCAGGTCGGCCTCCCGTCGCTCCAAGTCCTCCTCCTTTCGACGGATTTCTTCTTCTTTTTTTCTCGTTTCTTTTTCCTTCTCGACGGCAGCCTGAGCCTTGCGTATAGCGTCCGCCTCTTTCGCCCTCGCCTCCTCCTCTAGCCTCCTAGCTTCTGCTTCCTTCGTCGCGAGCTCTTCCTCCTTGCGCTTAGCCTCGGCTTCCATCCTCCGCGTCTCTTCGGCCCTTTGTTCGATCTCCCGTTCTCTCCTTTTTGCCTCTCGCTCTTTCTGTAATGCTATTTGTTCCTTCTCCAACGCTTCCTTCTCCCGCTGAGCCGCTTCCTGAGCTCTACGATTGGCGTCCTCCGCCATGCGCAGCACATCCTCCTCCATCCTATTAACTTCTTCCTCTTTCTTCTTCATCGCCTCTTCTTTCTGTCGGACAAGCTCGGCTTTCCTAGATGCTTCGTCCTCCAACCGCCTTGCTTCATCTGCCCTCCTCCTGGCTTCTTCCTCTCTACGACCAGCTTCCTCTTCCTTCCGTCTGGCCTCCTCCTCCTTTCGTCTCGCATCCTCCTCCTTCCGCCTCGCGTCCGCCTCCTTCCGTTTCGCATCCTGCTCTTTCCGTTTCGCATCCTCCTCCTTCTTCTTCGCTTCCCGCTCCCTTCTTTCCGCTTCTTCCTCCCTCCTAATCGCATCTTCCTCGCGACGTTTCATTTCTTCATGCCGGTCCTCGTCATCGAATTCGGGGCTTGACTCATCATTTGGCCGGCGGGCTTCGCGTCCGCCGAAGCTATGGGGAGGATCACGGAAGCTGCCTTGATAAGACGACGGGGCGAACGGTACTTCCAAGATGTGGGTGGCTCGGGACCCGAGGGGTAGTTGGTGTAGTCGTGATCAGGTCGCTGGTGTTCGCGATGCCAGGCTCTCCATGCTTGAGCGCTTTCGTCACTCTGGGGGATGGCTTGGGGACAGGTATGCCTCCCGAAGAGGGACGTTGATACGGGTAATATCCGTCTGAGAGTGAGAAATATAATTCAGCTAAGAAGAATACCTGGAAAAATAGAATTCATTACCTTCGGGAGACTCGGTTAGCGGTGGACGTTGGCCGGAGAAGGACCCTTGACGATTTACAGTTGGACGAATCTCACTCGCTTTCCGATACGGCGGGACATCGGAATATTGTGCAGCAATCCAAGTATTACTTCGTCCTTCAAACTCTCTGCGAGAATACGCTGGAATGTCGTAGGGTTCAGAAGGGTCAGGATAGTCACGCTCTCCTGACCAGGGTCCAGAGGATGGGGGGCCAGACCACGTGCGACCGACACGGTCGCGATCGCGATCTTCGCCAGAGAAAGACGACTTGGAGGCAAGAGTGTGTCGAGGATGAGGTGGAGGAGGGAACGGGTAAGGGCGATCCTCACTGGTAAAAGAAGCGCGTGGTTTGGAGGGCCGGCCGGGACTCGGTATTGGAGGAGGATAATCTTCCGTGGTGAAGGATGCCTTGTGGCGTACCGGCGGACCCCTCGCGATGGGATAGTCGTCGTAACGGGGTCCCATATCCACACCTGCCCCGCTGCCTGACCGATATCGGCCCATATTCTCCCTTTCCCTATCCTTCGCACCCTCCGATGGCTTTCGCACGTTGTCGGTGTCTTTCAATTTACGCTTCTCCCGCCGCGGCGGTTCGTTCACATCGTCCGCACGTTCTGGAATAGCTTCAGCGATGGAGGGTCGTATTCCTCCGGATCCAGTAGATCGCATGCTTGCGGTGCTGCCACGCCTGTTAAGCATATATGGGTGCTTCGAGGCCAGCGCATCCTCTTCTGGAGAAATAGAGGGCATCCAAATCTCCGTTCGCGAAGTTGAGTGAGAAGGGCGGGGCGGTGGTCGGTCGTTCGTCCTCGGCGCCGGTGGATCAATGAGATTTCTGAGGTCGTACGCCCCCTTAGGACGTTCTGGGGGCGGGCGCAGCAGTTCTTCATCATCCAACGCTTGATCGCTGTCTAAGGCGTCGGTGACTTGTGGAGAGCGATTCTTTGGAAGACCTGACATCCGCCAGCCTTGACCATCACTGTCCTCCTTGCTCAGCGACGGACGCGCCTCGGCATCCATCCTGGCGTTCCTCGACGGCATAGGTTTGTTGAGAGGCCGTTCGGCCGACGTGGAAGAAGCAGGGAGGGAGGAGGACTTCGGATTGCGAGTGGAAGTGCTGGGAGGTGGCTGGGACTCACTTTCCTCCTTTCTACCAAGGACACCTTTCTGATATTCATCCATGATCCGCTGTTGCTCTGTCTTGAACATCTCCTCCCACTGAGCTCCGATCGGTTTTCCCGCTAACCATAGCCTCTGCTGCCTCTCCTTCTCAACAGCAAAGGCTAATTCTTCCGCGCAGAGCTTTCGGATGTTCGCCATAGCCGCAGTATACTCATTCGTCAACCGTTGCCTCTCTTCCTCGCTGACAGGTGCTTTCTCGAGCTCCCTGTCCCTGTTATTTTTCGCATCCTGCGCCATCTGCGCGTACTGGTCGTCGATCTTCTTCATCGTCTCGTCCTTCCATTGCTCGTCTGGCTCGAGATCGATTGCATCAGGTTCGACATATGCTCTCGAGCTTGATGGATTATTCGACGCTGGCATGGAAAGGCGTGATTTCAAAACGTGTTAGGACCGGTACGTCGAGCGGTACAACTATAGGTGTAGGTGCAACGTGTAGTGGCCACGGCGAGTATCGAGAACGGGGCACGGCAGTTGTGGCGTGCGTGAGATAGCACCTCAAGCTAACGGGGCGTAATGCTAATGACTTCGTAAAGAGAAGAATTGTTCACGGGATTGCCCTAACCGCCTCATGTTTGAGTGCACGCGTCCTTGGTACCACAAACAGACTTTGCCGGCGAAAGCACTCACACTAGATTCCGATTAGGTTTCAGCTCACTTCATCTGACGGAGTTTGCGGGAAGATGGACAGCCCCTCGTCGTCAAGTCCCAACCTCGACGCGTTGAGAGGCAGGAGGGACGAGGTTGTTGTAGGTTATTGAGAAGGACCCAGTAACGGACGATCAAACAGGCCGGATCAGTTGACCGTTATCTTATCGTCCAGGCGGTGATCACCTCTGACGAACAAGCATTACTGGTCCCTGGTTCTAGCGCACAACACGGAATAGACTACATCAAATCTAATCCGACAGGCCGGCTACCTCAATTCATAGAAATATGAGAGACGACACTGTTCTCCGACACTCCTCGGTAGGCATCCCAAGAGTGAAAGGTCAGCACACTAGAATGGACGAAATGGACGATTGGGACGGAGCGCCAGAGAAGATGTGCCAATGCCCGTCACGCCCGCCTCGCTGATAGATTTTCCCAAAATTCGACAGAAAAGGGTCTAGAACAATGTGATGCTGCTCGGGTCCCGTGGTTTGGGCAGCTTCCCACCCCACAGGACCAGAGATAGGTAAAAGTGTCCATCATGGCGCTGTAGCTTGTCAAGGACATTCAGGTCGTGACGATTGCTAGAGTTGGCTGCAAAAGATTCCGTTGTCCAGTGGCTCCGAGCCTTACTTATGGGCACTGGAGATGGCATCTTCTCTCCGACCAGGCCGTCGACTCTGAGTTCCAGCAACGAGGGGGTGCTTTTTGGCATTTGAGTCCGCTATGCCAAGGCAAATGCCAGGCCTAGGGCTGATGTTGATGTTGACAACCGCAGCTGCCGGAAGTAATTCCGCCGAAATTTCCGTAATTTCTTACGAAATTTGCATAACAAGCGAGCCACTTTCGAAACCACCACGTTATGCATCACTGCGACTGTTTGGAGTTTCGGGATAACGTACCACAAGCCTCTTCATGAATGAAGGTTATGAATTTCTGGAAAATTCTCAGGTGGGGGAGGGCGATGGCTGCTAGAGCGGCTTTGCAAACGTGACCTGAGTAAATGCACTTTGACAGAAAGGCCTCATTTTCGGCGAATGTTCCATTAATGACCTCCTAGACCAAGTGATGTATTTTCCGGTGGAGGGCTGCATACCTTATCTCCACGCCCGCCTCTACCACACTAAACGCAAGAAAGGGACGGAGGTCAGGCGCTCCTTCTGCGGTATGGTTTCAATTTGCATTTGGAAATGGTTAGCATGCTAATATACACTTGACGTTTACACGAATCCATCGCTTTCAGAATTCAGTTATATCCACCAGTGGAGAGGGATGGCGGCAAAGCGTCTTTGCCTCTGCCACAGGTCACATTAATGTCGGTCGTGAGCGTCAATTCCACCAGAGAGCCTTGCTCGAAGACGTCCCAGTCGAGGTAACAGTTCGACTTGTACGAGCGGCCGTTTACAGTGACGCTCTAAAATGGATTGATTATCAGCATACGAAAGGCCAAAAAGTCACGATTCATAGCGTACTTGTACGAAAACGCGACCACCATTGCCATCGGGTGGATTTCCTGCAAAATTCTTGGTCCTGATCGTCGTTGTCTTGCCGTGGGCTGGATTGAAGAACGATATCTGGCGGAAATACGGGGAAGATAGTAGGAATTGGCGCGTGGCTGGTAAAGGGTATAGTCCAGCTAGGAAGAATGCCGCATAGCTACCCATAGCACCTGAGTCATCTAGTCAACGGGATATATCACGCCGCGTTTGAGGGGACGGCGTACCAGAATCTGTAATAATAAAGGCAGCGAACTCAGTATGCATTCTTACACAGGCGCAAAGCGCGACGTCGTACCATCATTTCCAGGTAAGCCATCAACTGCGGTGCCGAAGAATTGAGAAATGACCTGTCTGGACCGCTGGGTGCTCAGTCCTGGCCGGTTTGCGTAGTGATACATGAAAGGCATTTGCTGAGAAGGCTCATCCGTGGCTTCAAAGTATTGCTGGTGGTCGTAAACATAAGCATCGTACCAAACGTGATTTCCCTCTAGTTTACCTGATCGAAGATAAAGTCCAGCCTGGAAATGAACTTGTCGATGCCGCCTTGCAATTCGATGAGCTTGGCGGTATCTTGTGGAACATACTGCAGCAATCGTCAGAAAGCTATGAAAAAAGTTCACCATGATGCGTACTTGGGAATACTGAATTACACATATCGTCAAATCAGTTCAAAAGCCTACATTTGGCGGGATTCTTACAATGATTGGAGAACCTAGCACAATGGTTTAAGATTTGTTCTTTAGAGAAAGATTGAGATGCGAACCTTCGTAGAAACCATCGTGATTGTTTATATCCAAGAAACACGTAGAATGGGTAGGGTCGTGAATGCTGCAGTGCCGAGGATCGGTGAAGCCAAATGTTCCATTTGCAAATCGAGGCTGTGTAAGACGAGCCATTTCTTTAGCAAACGTGGAAGAAATGCTGTTTTTGGGATAATTACCTGCATCATTCCAACAATCTCTGGTTTATCGGGCACAGCGGTACTTGGATTCCAATGGTTGATGAAGTTACCAGCGCGTTGAAGGTACTAAAGCAAACCATAAAATTTTCTGACATCGGACTAGATGAATAGGTTACCTTCGCAGTATCCTCTTTCTTGCCAAACGCCTTTGCGACTTGAGAGATGGCAAAATCGTCAAAGGCGTACTGTGATCTCGTCGCATCAATGGCCAGCAACAGATCAGCCTCGTAACGCACCTCTAATGCTCGAGACACTTGTCTAGTATTGGCACCTCTGAAGTCAAATACATCGTGAGGGAGATAGCCTATTTGTCACCCTCGTCAATTCGCAGAACAAATCACATGGTGGTAAGATAACCTACCAAATTGCTTCCAGGTATCCACTTGTCTACCTTGCAAATCCCAGTTGGGAGACTGAGCTTCCGCATCCGCAAGTAGAGCGGTATACAGTTTCTCTGGGGAGACGCCCCATGACGCCGCTTGTTGATGGAATCTTATGCAGTGTCATGAATACAACTTCAACAGTTAGAATTTTTAGCATATCAACGTACTTAACATAAAATTCGCCCAAGATTGGATCGGCGTCTTAGAGAGAGCAACTTAAGAAGATCCGGTGAAGCTAAACATTCAGAACGTACTGCTGCCGCCTTGAATCCATTGCATGTCTGTCGCACCGCGACATTCCGGCAACCAACCTGTTGCAATTTCGTGAGGATAAAGGAAGTGCCATAATATCAATCGGTCCTGACCCTCATTCACTTGAATATCGATCATCCCTCTAACGATCTGCGCAAATGTCACAGGATCATGCAGGGACATGAGCGGATAAAGTGTGCGATAGGTGTCCCACTGCGTTTTCTCGTCAATTGACGAAAAAGACAAACAAACAGATGGAATCTGACATTGCAATAGAGAGAATCATAGTAAGGCTCCGTCGAGTTCCATCTTGGGTTCTCTCCCGAGTCTGTTGTACGAAGATG
Source organism: Macrocybe gigantea (assembly GCA_011319805.1). Classification (NCBI taxonomy): domain Eukaryota; kingdom Fungi; phylum Basidiomycota; class Agaricomycetes; order Agaricales; family Callistosporiaceae; genus Macrocybe; species Macrocybe gigantea. Next base: position 462,881 of record SJRY01000038.1, on the reverse strand, counting down.
AGCATGCATGAAATTGGTCTCGTGGATGGTTCATACAGTCAGCCGGAGAGATATGTGTCCGATACAACTTGACCAGCAGGAATAAGCTACACCTTGCGGACATCGGAAAGAGGAGGGACATACTGAAGAATAGAAGAGTTGCACGGTCTCTCTAGACACTCCGATGGGATCGATCTGAATGCGGCCGAGCAATTCGTTCCACTGGGCTCTATTTGTCCTTCGTATCCTTTCAAAATTGAGGTCGGGAATTTCCTCATCGGCGTTCCGGCACGCTTGGTCTTCCGAGATCAGCGAAACGCCTACACGAGCAAGGATGACAGTGTTCCGGCCCTGAGGAGCGGGTGGAAAAGTGAAAAGCGATCCGACTTGGTTGGAAAAATCTGCAACCGAGCGAGGTGTAGAACGTGAATCAAAGAATAATGGAATATACGTACTGTAATCAACTTGCGAGATGTCTGTCGTGCCCTTCTTCGGAGAGTTATCCAACCATATGCCAAACTCGGTTGGCTTGCCCAACGTGAAGCCTTCTCCTCTAAAGGTGACACATGTGAAGGCGTCGTAACTACCTACACAAGGCGCAATGGGCCCCTCTGTTCAGGACCGTGCTCTCGATTTCGCTTCTTGAAAACGACAACGTACCAACACCAAAAGAAGCAGCGAAATTCCCGCCGCCCACGACTCGCGCATTGTCCGGATCTAGCCTCAGTAAAGCGCTCCCACCGCTCCTCTGACCGTCATTCGTAATATCGACCGCAAGGCGAGGCTGCGCTATCCCGAGTGGGAATGTATACCGGTGCAAGGCGGCCCGACGTGTCGCAGTGAGCTCTACCCGGATGTCATTCGACAGGTTTGATGCAAAGTATCCCGGGGATGCCACGTCATCGGGCCGACCTGTGACGCCATGCTTTCAGACAAGGGAAGCTGGACCTGAAGCAAACATCAAACCGTCTGGTAACAATTTTCGTGCAATTTTCCTGCGGTCGATGGACGTCGTGCAGTTTTCAAAGGACGGGCATGTTGCGAATGGGAATATCTTGAAATTCGACAATGGGGGACTCTGGGAAACAGCAATACAATGCCTCAGTCTTTCAAGGCGAAAAGAACAAGGTCCTGCGCACCCCGCCGGTACCGTCATCGTGCAACTGGGAAAATCCTGTGACTTTCCATTGAGGATCTGCATCATATCCTGCTTGCTGAACGTGAAATGAATATTCCGGTCAGCTTATTGTTCAGCAACACAAAATTTACTCACGCTTTCAGGAGAGTCCGTGTCCATCCCTACTTTAACCATCCCGTGCGGCAACGTTGCACCTGTGACACGCTTGTCATCATACGAGAATCGTTTCCCTCCAGATCGGGACTTACCCGGGAATACATGGCCACCCTTGGTCGTTCCAATGAAAGGAAGTACAAAACTGGCGGGGTCAGAGATGGCTACATTCGTCCTGAGGAACGTGTTAAGACGAAGCCCTTCTTAAGAGATTCCATCGACCACCTTTGAGAAGCAGCGGTTCCTACAAAAGAGAGGAAATACGGAAGCCCCAATAGTACTTCTTTTGTACGACAAGGCTTCATAGTGACTGCTCGTCGTTTGTCTGGAGAGAAGCAGCAGCTTGAGCACGCGCAAGCAGAGTGCGGCTCTCCCAAATTTATAGATGAAAAGAAATCGTTCCATGCGGCTGACTTTAATAGAACGGTGTTAGAAGCCTTGAATGAAGTCTCTTCTGAAATAAGCCATACAGGTAGGCGTGCCAAGAGCACTCAGAACAGGACGAGATTAGCTTTCGGAGCACATTACAGCTTCGCCGGGACGCGGCGGAACTGCTTTTCTCCCCTAAAGATGTGGCAAACGCGACGCAAGAGGTCATGGGAGCACGCCACGCTGCTGACAAGAATGTCGCAAGTGGGCATGGCTGACTTGAACCGGAGGAGCCTAGGCTTATTTTCTCTGCGAGTTCGGGGAAATCGAGTGCGGCAGTTCGTTTAAAGCGCGTCAACCCTGCACCCTATAAGGAAAGTCCAAGGATGATGTATTCGCAGCGCACCGGATGGTCCGCGTTCTGCTTCGCAAAAGTATTATGATTCTCCCTGACATTCGTGGACGTCCAGGCGCTTAAGCACCGCTGTGTGGTAGAGGAAGCGGAATGTCTGATGAAGACCTACCCAGCGTCAAGACACATGTTCCTCACGTCAAAAACATTTGCCGCAAACAAGGCCCTCAAGCGAAAATAGAAGAGAAAGCGACCAGTTCTAATGACTGCGACCATGGGCGTGGTAGAAAGACAAGAATTGTCGAGAGAATGCTAGGATCGACGTCCGTTACGTATATGTGGCCAGTCGTTCGATGAGGGCGTATCAGATGGTGCAAGAAAGATTATCCTCTAGTGACAGCGAAAGCCATCGGAGATTTGAGTATCATACACAAGGTTCAATGCCATTCGAGGCTTGAGATCTTCTTCCCAGTCCGGCCGGGACGAAGTCGTCTCCCGGGTGCCGCAAAACGTCCATCGAACGCCGTGAGTCCGGGTGTGTTCATTATCTATGCTAGGAGCGTAAACAGCCCGCCTAAGTCGTATGAGCATGCGTCCTTGCAGAATAGTCATAACGACAGCTCATGGCGAAGTATTGGAGGATAGCAGATGTCACTGTGAACACAAGCAAAGAAGGTCGTGCGGTTGCTGATCCTTGCCGGGAGGTCATGTGAGCTTTGTTGTTGATATAGCAGATTAAACTTCCGGTCCGATTCCTGGTCTTATTCGTACTACATACTACTATGTCGATGAGGCTCAGAGATTAGACATATTGCCGGGACTGAGAAGGACAGAATCGTCGACATGGAGGGCGAAATCGGCCGAATCTATTGAGAGCGGTGAGTACGATGTACTGGTATATACAGTATAGTGTCGAATGTCTGGACCTCTGGAGATGCACGGAGTAAAATACGGTAGGAGATAGCAAGTTCGTCTCGCTTCAGCTGCTTTTGACAAGTGTATTCCAAAGCACAGGGGGTCGGATGCACATGAAGGACGCCTGAGATTGAGCACTGGAAAAAAAGCAGCTGATGGTCACGAGTTCGCATGAACAAAACTAGCCTTGTGCGTCCAGAAAGAAGTCTGGAACAACATGACGCATCTCATGAGCTCACTCTATCGAGGACAAAGGCATCATCTCCCAATGGCAGACCCTTTGAACCAGAAAAACGTCCTGGGATCAACGTGACCGAGCTGTGTCAGAAAGCGCTTGGGAGATTTTGCGACTCTCCGTCGGAAACGGCTTGTTTAGTCCTCCGATTTGATGTCTCGTTCGTGTATGTCAGCAACGAGGGGATCCCTTCGCTAAAAGGTCTAGCTAGGCGGCGCTGCGGATTCGAGGTAACAGAACGTCAGGGGTGCCTGTGACGTTGTTTGCAGAGCAGGGTTGTACGAGCTCATTCGCAGCCACGCGATGAACGTGTTGTTGTGAATCGGCACCAGGGGGTTACGACATGGGACTCAACTATAGCTTCCTAAACCCAACATGTTGAAGAGCAAAGTGAAACGTCGACTGCTCTCGATCGTCGCGCGATCAGGTCCGGTGCAGTTTCTCCCGGTCTTGATGTCAGTATGAACGTAAGAGCTGAACGAAATGAACTTCCCGTAGTCCCTATGACTTGGTAGGAGGTGGTCAGAGGATCGACGATCGGCACGCGCCAGCAGCTGTATGTCAATGAAGAAGTGATGGAAGGTCAAGAATTGGCAACGTCGGTCCTGCGTCCTGGATGTACAGATAACGCAGTCAAGCGAATGTGCATCCAGTGGAAATCGCAAGCTTACCGACTATAAAACGAATGAAACGACTTCATAACTGTTATCGGCGTTGCAGCGCGACAAAAGATCGATGATCGGCCGACGCATGTGTACGGCAAGCGACAACGCGACGTTCAGCACTTCAGATCGCTTGTCTCTTTGACGACGACAAAGAATGAGAAAAGCGCTTGCGCCTGCGCCCGAACCGGAAATGAAACTGGTGCCCGTTCGTGAAAGGAAGTGGAGCACAGATGAATGAATGAAATCGCGAAACGCCGGAGCTCTTTATGATCTTCGAGTAGTCTAGCGGCGTGCATGGCTATGTCCAAGGAGCAGGGCAACACATGGCCCATGTTCTGAGGAAGCGAGTGAGAGCATCGTTTGGGCGTGTCCTTGCATCGCGAGCCACGCCGCCGCCTCTGGACGCAAACACCGACCACTACCCAACCGCGCCGAGGGAGAAGTTGCGAACATCGATGGCGCCGTGCGTCCCGAGCACAAATGGGCCTAAGCTGGGCCTACAAAGGAAAAAGTGCGAACAAGACCGGCTGAAACAGGATGTGGGCAAAGGGTGCGGCTGCCTCGTGTATCTATCAAGTGACACAGGCGCTGGCATGGCACCCTATGCTCCTCCATCAGGCTTACCTTGTCTGGCTGCCTTCTATCGCAGAACCCTAGACAACACCTTCAGCCTTGCAGACGCCAGCCCAGCCAAGCCGTGCTTTCTTCGCAGCTCAGAATCAACCCATTCGAACCAGCACCGCGGATCCATTGCGGCAGAGCCCCGAAAGACTCCATTCACTCTGTGATTATTGCAATCAATCTCGGCTGTCTGTTTGAAAAACACGAGGCAAGCCCGTTTAATTCCCATCTGTGTTCCTAATCTTAACAGCTTTCCAGTCGGATTTTTAGTGGTGTCGAGTCATTCCTTTTTTTCATCGTTCATAACAACTCTTTCCCTCGTCGTTTGAGTGTTAAACTCAGTCCCACAAGCACCATGCGTACGATCCATACACAATCAAAACCCAACCCAGCTAAGCAAGTTAGAAAACTCTGGAGCGATTTCGAGCGGTGGCTCGTGTCTGCACGAGCCTCGGTAGACCGACGGTATGACGAAGTTGCAAGAGAAGAGGATGCGAAATGGAAGACCACCCCTGTGCACTCTCGCATAAAGAAGAGCGAACACGAAGCCCAGAAGACCTTGCTCCGTCGGGCGCTGCAAGAGGAGCACTGTCAAAAGGCAAGGGAGGAATGGCAGACCCGGCTCAGGAAGGCCAACCTCACCGATACAGACTGGGGCGAAATGACGCCCGAGGAGACGAAAGCAGTCGAGAAGGCGCTGGGGTCCGAATTCTTAGATGAGCCGGAGGAGGCCCCAACGGAAAACGTGGCGAAGCCCAAGACCCAGTCCTTTCTCAATGTCCCTAGTACCGCTTCTGCTCCAGCACTCTCCGCCAGCGCGCGCGCCGTCAACGTGTCCTCCCAGTCTACCGCATCGAGCTACACGTGCGTCGACCCGGCAGACTTCACTTCAGATGATGAACTCTACGAGGCGGTGTCATCCTACGTTGTGAGTCTCCTTGCTCAGCGGATGTCCCCGACACGTGTCTGACCTAGAAACCACGCTTTCTAGCCGGAATTCTCGGTCGACGAAGACATGTCCATCCCCTTACCTATCAGTTTTAGACATCCATATACAACAGAGGCGTCCGCCAAGAGCGCATGGACTTCGAATATCGTAACATCGAATTCCAGCTCGTATTCCTCTTCCTCAGAGCACCTCGCACAGTCTTTCTCTAGTGCCTCCGATCATTCCGTGTACGGCACCACACAGTTCACGGCGACTGTGCCCGTGCCTGCGCCTCCCAAGCGCCCCCCAGACACAGACCAGCGTGCCTCATCAAAGACTCGCAAGCCAAGTCCGACCTACATCGGGCCCCACCTGGCCAGCGACGATTCCAGCGACGAGGAGGCCGACTTTGAGCTCTTCAAGATGCAAACACGCGTCACCAAGATCCTGGAGTTCCACTGGGAAGCCGCGAAAGCGGACATCGACGTCGCGATCAACATTTACCAGCGGCGGCTCGAGAAGGCGGGCCCGGCCGACGACCGCGCCATCATCGCCGAGCACGAAAAACAGATGCTGCGCCTGCAGGTGGAGAAGGAGGAAGAGCGCAAGAACGTCATCGCCGCTGAGCGTAAAAAACGCAGGGCCGAGATCCGCCAGCGAGGCGCGCTCCAGGACGAGGCGCGCCCCAACGACGCAGCGCAGCAGCAGGAGGACGACGAGGACATTGAGAAGTGGGACCGCCTGTTCAACAATCCACCCTTCCGCGTCGAGCTCGACGACAACAGCACCTTTGTGCGGAGGACCATCACGCCTTCCGCCAAGCCGAACCCAAACTCAACGCCGAGCGACAAGGCGCAGAACCAGATCTGGGACGCGAACGCTTCCCCGACTGACCCAGTGCGCACGCCCAAGCCGAGTGACATAGCCCGCGGCCGTCGTCTGTCGCAGAGCCAGGACGCCGCGCCCTCTCCTGCCTTCGGCGCCTCACTCAGGCCCTCTGGCTGGCGAATCAAGTCGTCTAATCTGTCTCAAGTGACGTCGGTGCACGAGTCTGTCGAGGAGTGGAATGCCTCCGATGAGCAGCATCCCGTTGAGAGCCAGGACGTCCGCGTAACTGGTGGGTTCCCGGTTGAAGGCAAGTCCGGCCCCGTCCTCACTGTCAGCGCCTGGGGTCGCACTGCTGCCCCGAAGTCGTCTCCTGAGCCAGCTACCGAGCCCGTCCCCGATCCACTCCCCACATCCGGGTCTCCGCTCACAAGAAAGCTGAACAAGAAGCAGCGCCAGGCCGCCAAGAAAGCTGGTGCAGGCAAGGCGGAGATTGACATGCCCTCCTCAGCTACCGTTAAGGACGCCGCCGCCCTGGAGGCAGATACACCGTCGCCGTCCACGCCGCGCGTCAGCGTGCCAGCGGCCAAAAATAGCAGCAATCCGTTCAACGCCATGTTCAGCAAAGATGACGATCTCTCCTCTACACCGCGCCTGAGCTCCATGAAACCCTCTGTCCGCTTTGCCGAGACTACCACTGGTGCCGATTCCTCAGTAGAGGAAGAGTCCCCCTGGATGCGTACGATTCGCAAGGCGGGCAAGGTCCCGGAACCCAAAGCGGCCCCAACCCCTTCGTCGAAGCCAGCCGCCGCCCAAGCTGCTGCAGAAGAGTCACCATGGGAGATGATGATGCGGAAGAAGGGGCAGGAAGCTAACGCGCTCAAGCAGCATCAGCACCAACCGATGAACCAGAGCCAGGCGTTCCAGGACGACACTTGGGGTCGCACAATCCGCGTGAAACAGCCGCCACAACCCGTTGATCCCCACACTCACAGACTCGATGTGCCCCCGTCCGTTCCGTGAACCAAGAGATCCCGTGGTCGCGCATGACCCGGTTCGGTGCGCCATCGTCGTCGCAGCCGCCGCTCAAAGCTGCCCCGGCCCCAGCTGTGACGAAGGCTGTGCACGCGGAAGAGGAGGAGTCGCCGTGGAATATGGCGATGAAAGCGAAGATGCAAGCGGCGGAGAAGAGCGTGAAGCAGAACGGAGCAGCGGCTGTGCGGGGCCAGCCAGGCAAGACGTCGGGCGTCCTGCCGTCGACGAGCGCGTCGCAGAATCCTGCCGAGGAGGAGTTGAAGGCCAAGCTGTTGAAGTTCCAAGAAGAGCAGATGCGCGCATCCATGGCGAGCGGTTTCCAGGCCGCCCTGCCATCTTCCTCGAAAGCGGCACATCATTCGAACCATTCTCTTCACGACGTCTGGGTCCCACCCCACTCTGAGCCGCGAGCAGCCGCAGACTCCGCCCAGTCCACAACTAATAGTCACTCTCGATGGTCTGCTCGAGAGCATGCTCCGCAGCACATCCCTCAGTCCATAGGAGGTCACCAAGTCTGGAACCCGTACACCAGGACTCAGTCGCCTCCTGTCGAGAAGTCTGTTACAATGCCTATTCCGGGCGCCCATCCGTCCGACGGACAGAGAGTCAGGAGAATGTCAGATCCCGTTTCTCCTAGCCCCAGGTTCGGGTTCACCGACTTGCCCGACGTCGGCTCCTATCGCAACGAGTCGAGCTTGACCAGCATCTTGAAGAAGCAAGCATCGAAGGCTGCCAAGCCAAAAGCCAGCAAGCATGTGATGATCGAGGACGTATTGGATGATGAGGACGGACAGAAGGTGGAGAGGTTGCCTACAGACTCGAAGCACATACTCGATATCGTCGAGCCAAAGCCTAGCAAGCCACGCACTATGTTCACGAATATCTTCCAGTATGGAGAGGATGAGACGGAGACAGAGTCGAGCTCCATGGTGCCCACGCCATCCACAGAGCCGGTATCTCATCCCGCAGGCGTCCCGCCCCTGGACGAGGAATGGTTCTTGGCAGAGACAAAGGGCATGATGGATGAGACCTCGCGATGGGGTGCATCGCGGGACGAGCCGTTTGCGGAGCCCCATTCCCAAACCAAGCATGCCACCTGGATGCCTCCCGGACGCGACGAAGACGATCTCGTGGGCAACCTTAGCCTCGACGCGTTCGACAGCAACAAGCTGCTATCGGCGCTCGAATCTTACAACAATTCGTCGTTTGTGGTGCCGGAGCAGGTCACCCTGGGCTCCACCGCTTCTGCGCCAGCCCAGGCGAAGACTCAGGCACAGGCAAAGACTCAGCCCGCTCCTCCCCCTGTTCCGGCCAAGCCCACAGACCCTAGGCTGCCGGCTACCAAAACAACCGCACCCGCGGCTGCGCCTGCCAAAGCGACACCAGTGCTGCCCACAAAGAGTAATGGAAATGCGCAGAACGCCAAGTCAAAGAAGAAAAGGCGATAAAAAAATATCATAGATGCGGATGATGGGATTCAACATCCCTGCAGATGATGGGATTTTTTGGAAACGACGGGCACGACAGTGAAACATACCGCGATGAACGTCCTGTAGCACTAACTTATAAAAGTATCCTCCTTTCTAGCTCTCGAATAATCTACATGAATCGCTTAATAGAATCGCTTTTCTTGCATTCAAAACGCCCACCTTTTTGGTCTGAACGCGGAGTACGAATGTGGGGTAACACTGCTGTGCCAAAGGAAGAGGAGATGAAGGACTACGGGGCGAAGCTAGTAACACAACGATGCCTATATTGCCTTCATGTACCCGGATTCGAAACAACGTGTATGCATGCTGTCGTCCACGAATTATGCGAAGTGCCTTCTCGGTATCACGGTGACCAATGGGCATCCTTGAATGAACCTTAAGTGACGAAACGGAGACTTGCGAGAATCCCAGCTTCATCCCAGTTATTCGGGCCTCAGGACATCCAGGCGCTAAAATCTGGCCACTTGCTGATTCTAGGATCACCACACTCATGATTTTTGCTTTGTTGAAACGTCGCCATTAGTTGGAAGCAGCCTTAATAATTGCATCTGGTCGAACTGTGGATGATCGCTGAGCATTATATCGGGCCATGCCAAGATGTGTGATAAGTGAATACGAGAACGATTCATTGAAACAACGTGGACAGGTGAGCGAACCCAGAAGATTTCGTATTCAGCGCTTGTGCGGCATGCTAACCCAATGCGTATAAGACCGCAGACGGGAACTGTTTCTCATGACCGTAAGGTGTTTCAATCCAAAAGCAGCAACCTATGTGGGGGGGACTCAAAGAAGGTTACGAACATTACCAGGATTCAAACGGCCGCAACGGCGGCGTTTCGTCAGTTTATCGTGTAAACGGTGTTGACAGCGTCTCTCACCTAGCATGCGGAGCATATGGGTACTCAGGAAATGAAAACCAATGGACGACAATTCGGGCGCGAGCGCTAATGCTAGATCTGTGTCGCTCCCATGGACGTGACGGGAAAAGAGTTGGAGGCGGGATCACAGGACACCTTCCTCTAATATTTGAGTAGAGCAATACCATACAATCAGATGAGAAAATTACCAACTAAGAATATCGATCACCGTGGCGAACGCACGTTACTGGCAGTTTCTGCCTCAGAATCGATGCATGAGCCAGATTTAGGTGTCTGAATTTGAATACCAGCTAAGTCGACATCCGTAGCTAGAGACCATGTCTAAGTTGCGTCGAAAGAACGGAGACACCTATGAGTCGAACCAACCTTACGAAGAGCTTGTTTCCCGCCAGAATGGACTGATGTGGGTATCAATGGTCCCCTTGTGGTTACCTATGGAGTCATCTCTTGTATGGTTAAGTAGTACAATAATTGTGAACTTGAAGGCACACTGTCCAACGACAGAAGCTTGCAACATTCGACAACCTCCACATGATGGACAGTCACGATACTCATATCACTACGCAGCCGTCTAGTCAGCCAAGATGAGTTCAGAATGTGACGAGCAGATAAAGAGAGGAGAAGAATCATCACTATCGCATAGGTTTGTACATATCGATGTGTACAGCAATCCGGAATACCTGAAAAATTGTCTTACTGAAGGATTACAAGACTCGGAGCTATGAGGCGACTCCTAAAAGAAGGGAATGACAAAACGAATTGCAATGTCCCATAGGTGGTCAAGAGCTTTATATCAAATCATAGGCGCAATTGCTTTGTGCCTCCCTTCTCCTTCGTACACAGAGCTTCGGGCCTTTGCCACTCGACTGGCAGAGGCAGCGATGACCCGACTTTGCCAGTTTTTGCCCTGCGTTCCGAACTTGTTATGCAATGCCGCCTCGAGCTGGAGAAGAAGAGTAACGTCTTGTGCGCAATAGGCCAATATGCGAGGGTCAATAGGCCTCTGTGTGAAGACTGAATATGTCCCTCCAAGCTCGGGAGCAAAAAGGCGATGTCCGGCACCCTTGATAAGCTGCCAGTCACTTGGCGGGGCAAGGTTGTGCTGGATAGCCTTGCTGAGACCGATGACGAACTTTACCGACATTCCTTTGGAGCGCCGAACGGCGACTTCAAGGACCTGAAGGTCATATACGTTTTGCATGTCCACGTCGTAGATGTTGAAGAAGGCATCTGCGTCGTTGCGGACATCGTAGAAGACCTGGTTTATCTCGATGTCAGAAAAGTAGGTCTTAATCTTTCAGGGATAACCGAAACACCTTTTTAACACTGATATCCTCCAGCACGGCCTTCAAAGTTTTTCCACCAGGAGCAGCATGGTTGAAGGCGTCGCTTCCGAGGACTGCGACGTCTATCAACCATACGACGGGGGATATGTTGGACATGACTTGGACAAGAGCAACCTGTCCATTGCGACATAAATCGATGCCTTCGACATCGATGGCTAGGCAAAAGCCATCAGGAAGTGGCTCGGGACAAATGTGAATGAGGCACTCCTCGAGAAGAGGTAAAGTATCAATAATGGAGGCGTTGGTGGTCGACATTCTTGCAGAACCTGATAGCACGCACGATGTGGGTGAAAATCAACGATCTGGCGTAGCTTGCTTTATATCCTCTTGTGAGCGCTAGGGTTTCGTGTGAACGAGGAAATCGTAAATGAGATCCTGTAAGCGCCAACGAATTCCATTCAAAACTTGCGGATCACAAGCAATTGCGGCGAATGTACATGAGAGTAGCTGCAATGCTGCGGGGTTGACGCCTAGGGCAACCTCATGTAATAAGCTTAAGCTTTAGCTGCAGCCTACCGTCTGAGTAGCGAACTAAATCCCAAAAAGCTGTCATACATAGTTATGTCGAATGCCGAGGAGAATTAGCCATATACAAGGGCCGCCATGGATCATGTGTGTCAGGATTCGTCGATTCTGCGGATAGAGAGGAAGATATAGTTGCGGGCGGAGGTGGTAAGAAAACGAAAAGCTTACTAAGAATTGAGCATGAAAAATCACCAGCGTGTCCGAATGCTGTTCTTCACAAAGTTGCGTTATGAGAGCCTTCCTGCTGCGGAAGTGTTTAGCGGCAGGAACGATGTGAAGCCTATTCTCGTCCAAATCAATTGAACTTTATGGCGTAAGTTGGGAAGGCGCTAGAGACCAGGTTGTATGGCCGTGTATGATTGTGTATAGTTGACGGACTTAACCAAGTTGGTAACGAAGATAGCCGCTGATAGACAGCATCCACAGACTCATTCTCTTCCTCGGTGATTGACGTAACCCTCCAAAAACGTCATCGATACGTGCTCTGCATTGAGCTTTCACCGTGTACCACCGTACCTGCTCCAACGCTTCTATTAATGGTAATGGACTGATTCGCCGAGAACGGTATAAGGCTGACGGTGTGGCGAAGTAGGCTGTCTCGCGCTTTTGGATACCCGCGAGGCATTCGCGGTGTATAATTCGGCACCCATGCTTCGCATCTGTCTGAATATGTCCGGCATGACTCGCGCAAGAAATGCTTGTGCGCTCGTGCATTTGTTGATTTATTGTAGTCTGTGATGTCGCATCAGGATATGGCAATACAGGGGGGCTAGAAAAGTCAGATAACACTCATCTGACCATTCTATAACTCCTTTAATATGCCGTAATGTCATGGCGAAGTCAAAATAGTGCAACCTATGCTGTCCGCTCAGCAGAGATTCTCACCAGCGTCAGAGCTCAGCTGATAAAGTAGTTCTAAACGACATATGTAGCTATAAGGACACTGACTCACCTAGATGCTGTACTGCATGCCAATGCTGGACTGGCTTCTGAGTGAACGGGTTGTCAGCATATAAAGGTTCTTGTATCACACTATCTCGAGACACCAGATAGCACATCGTGTTCATCAGTCTACTGAGCGGAATGTCAGCACAACGAACAATGCCAACCAAAGACGAGAACCATGGAGCCTACGGGATTCGTACGTCGAACAGAGGCCACGATGGAGGTCACCTCTCAGACAATCGGAGCGGCAGCGTTTGTTCACTTCCTCACCCATCACAGCAACACTAGCTAATGCTAATTGTAGTCCATGGCGTTGACCTCCACGGTCACGAGTGGCACCGCCCCATCGTCGGGCGAGGAGGGGACAGTTGTGACAGTGGGACAGCTCGTTCCGATGGTACGAGCAGTAGACAGTGGCAGACATGCTGCGTTATACGGCTGGGCCCAGACAAGAGAAACAGTTGATGGGCAGCAAGAGCCCCTTGCACAAGACGTCCCTTCTCCTGTCATGAAAGACGCCCAGGAGGGAATTAACAGGTTGTTGGACGGGGTCGCGGGAAACGTTACCACGGACACCAGTCCAGATAAGGCGACCGACGGGAGCCCAAACAGAGAGGTCCGATTGATGCATGCCCTGCACACAAAGCAAGCCAGCGCGGCAAACAAGGCCTTGGATGTTGGTGCCGATATTGCGGCCGCAGGCTCTGAAGATTCTTGAAAGTGGGAAGGACGATGGCTCAGGCAATACGGAACGAGGAAGACTTGGATGACTGATCTTGGATACACGCCTCTCTTGTGCTATGCCCTCGTGGATGGGCACTTTTTTTTTTCTTTTCTTATGTTTTTCTTCCGTTTGGGCTATTATTATCAATCAAGACAGCGTAGCCAATCTTCGAGGTGCGTGGCATCGGAGGCACAATACAGAGAGGGACGACTGTGTGATTTGACCGCAGAGAGAAGAAACATTAGCTTGCGACTGAAAACCTGTGGTCAGCAAAATCACTGGACAACGCACAACCTGAAGCATTGATGATATCCCCCAATGCCTATTGCGTCGCTGTGGAAGAAAAATCAGTTCAATTCGCTACATAAGGCGTGCGAGGATGATCAGATGCGATCAAACACGCTTACAGCATTGGATAGCCATTGCAACACATGCTTAAACTTTCCCCGTGTCTCTTCTTTTTGATATGGCGACAAGGTAATTATGAGAAACAAGTGGGACTTGTTACATGAAAACTTAAAAAACATGCTCAGCTATCTTTAAAATAAGAAAGGTATCGGAAAACATAGACTTGATCATGAAATCACCATACCTGCTCAGCGGCCTCAGAAACGGCATTCTGTCGAGACACGGATATAGCAACTTTTTGAACAAGTCACTCGGCAGGTGGAAGAGCCTTTAGAGCGGCCGTCAACAACCGTGGGACCAAGTCATGCTTGTGGCGAAGCAGATTGTGGGAGCATTCCCCGTACATGTATAGCATTAATTCTGTGATCAATGATTTATGTCAGCAGGGGAAATAAAACATCAGTTTGTTGACTTGCCATGCATGAGTATATGGTAATCAGGACACGAGTCTATGAATTCGTTATCGGGCCAAGACCGCATCTACGTCAGGATGCGGCGATTCAAAGAGCAAAGCGTGCAACGAAATGCTCATCTGACCCACCTTTTAACCCCTATTACGTACCGTGCCATGAAGTGCAGACGAAAATAGCTCGACCTGAGCTTTACCAATCAAAGCTGGTTTTTGCCACTGTCAAAGCTCGCTGAAAAAAGAGATGCGCTGCACACGAATAGCTGTGAAGATAATGACTCACTCACATGCTGTGCGCAGTGCCAATGCTTCTGAACTGCTAGACTTCTTGCATATAAAGAAAGCATTCATATCGTACGATCTTGAAAGGCAAACACAGCGGCCGTCTTACCGAACAAGATGTCAAAGTCACCTACAGAACTAAGAGAGAACAGCGTCCACCCAACTGACGAAGCGGACACGTCGGATGAAAGCGACAGTCGTAGCATTAGCGTCCGTCAATCTCGTGTGTTTATTTTCAAGAACTTAGCTGAATTTACTTTCAGTCCATGTCAATAAACTCTGCGATCACGAGCGATACTGCGTTATCCTCGTACGTGGAGGACACGGAGACAGTACCCGAACAACTCGCTCATATGATGCGAGCCATCGACGGTGCAAGACAGTCAGCCCTGTACGGCTGGATGCAGACAAAGAAGATTATCGACGGCCAGCGGGAATTCTTGACGCAAGACGCACCTGTCTCCGTTGCGAAAGATGGCTGCGAAGGAATGGATAGGCTATTCGGCGAAATGGCACAGGAGATGGAAGCGACCGGCTATAATGACGATATTTCCGATGAGCACACGAACCAGGAGACCAACTTTCTGTGGGTGCTGAACGCGAAACACGCCAGTGCCATGCATATGGCAATGCATGTAGGAGCCGATATCGCCATTTCAGCGACTAGTGATCCTTCAAGGCAGAAGAGCAGAACTGTTGGAAAAGAGTCTGAAAGTTCTTCAGATTCAGGATCACGGGGGATCGAATGAGGCTCGACTCGCGTAGATCTGAAAGATACAAAGACCCTCGTTGCCTGAAGCTAGTGACCTTCGCCGATATATGGTCAGACATTTTCCGCTGCCGCTGGCGAAGGCTAAGGAAGATACAATAGCAGCTTCTGATTATCGGTTTGTCGATACGATCTCAATTACTCACCGACACTGCGTTACACAAGGTAGCGATGTGCCAAGCTTCCTTGATGCCTAGAGTCCGTAAACTACGATCGGGCGCGATTGTGAGGATTCCGGCGCACGGCTGCAGTAGAAGTCGAAACGTCGGCCGTGTTCATGAACTGTCAACTGCAAAGTGCCACAAGCGCGGCAACTAGCCCAATCTGTCTAAGCGCGGTCCACTGCTGTAGCCTGAGGGTATCTCTGCAGTGGTCATATTGACTGCTGGGTAATCTCCATGAACGACTTAGATTCAATAGTAGAGGAGTAAACCAGCCCTGAAAGAAGTCGGAAGGTGCATCGAGCACGGTATGTCTGAGCATTCAGTGCTTGTTGGCAGCGTTGGCGAATCATTGAATTTACGGCGACGATCCAAAGTTTGCCTGCAAAAATAAGGAATATGTATCATACAAAAAAATGAGCAGTCGAACTAGGCGATGATGAACGGAGGCAAAGCAGTGGAGAGTATCGACGCGTTCGACGGCTACTCTTATTTGTCGGTATTTTACATGAGTGAGCGGTGCACGTGATTCGTAGCTCAGACGCGTCTGTTTTTTGCGTGTTCTTTTTTCTCTTTTCCAGGCGCCCATATAACGGGGCATCAAAGACACGCGCAAAGCACACGCATTCATTGGCACATACATATGAGCGACAGCCATGGTCTCAGCTAGTCCAAATTGGCGCTACGTGGTCGCCGCGGAGCTGCTGGGGAGCTGGAGGTAAGTGATGTGCGTAGACAAGCTAGCACGTGCAATGTAAGAAATGGCTCACCTTCAGCGCCGAAAAGCCAATTGCTGATCCCATTCCATCCTTTCTAGACGAGCATGTTGATCGCCGCCCAAAGTGCTTCTCAAAAAGAGTCAAACAAACACGAGATGCTAAGATCGAAGTCTCGCGTCGTGTACATGCTGGACGTGAAACTCGGGATCTCCGTTGCTTTTTATTTTTCCGTCCTCTTTCTTTCGCTGGCTCGCATCCCTGTGAAGCGCCCAAGCTTCATTTTGCAAGCCACCAGTTTTCTGGAATTCTCGAGGTCGGTCAGCTGAGTGGCACGCCTTGCCTCTCTAAGCGATGTCTTGAATCTGGACCGGATAGCAGGCGTGATAAATCATCCCTTGGTTCCGAATTTCCCTGCCGTATCTTAGATCAGACGCAAACACGGACCTACCGCCACAAACCAGCGGTTCTTCTTTCTCAACATGGCGTACGATTATCAAGGCGAAATCAGTGGTGTGGCGATTATTCAGGATGTCAACGATCGATATGTATGCAGATATAAAGGCTCATGCATTGCTGTTAGCCGACATTTCCCGCCTTGCAGAAAGGCAGAACGTCAGAGTCTCTCGTTTCTACTTGTCGACAAAGATGCCTATTCCCTCCCGTCCTAAATATATACGCGTTGATCCGCAAACTCTGACAAAAGACCCTCCTGCCCCGGTACGTTCTTCATATCATTCCTTTCCTAACCATCTTACGCTGACCGATGACCTCAGAAAAAAACCCGTGAGATAGACGACCTTGAGGAACTCAGACGCCGACTGCCTCCAGATGTGCGGGCCATGTTGCTGACTGACGAGGAATGGATGGGCATCGTCGAGCTCTGCCGCGACCTCTCGAGGGCAGCACATGCAAAGGCGCCCGTCGGACCGAATGGGGAGAAGGATCCCAACATGACGAAACACGTCACGCGGCATGTCAAGGACGCGATACACGAGTTCTTCGCGCGTGCCGGCATGGACTTGCACGACTACGCCATGCGCCCTTTCGGCCTCCCAGTGGCGGAGGACCAGAGGATGGCGAGCGAGGCGCTGAACAGGCTCGCAAAGACGTACCGCGGTGTAATGAGGAGCCTGCTGCAGCGAGTGAAGGCCATTGGGAAGGAGCGGCCGAAGGCGTGCATGCCCCCGATGCGCGCAGAACCGCCGAGCAGTCGGGTAAGTAGGGCGTCGGAGCAGTGTGACCTTGGAAGAGCGGAGCGGCTCGCGAGACAGCAGCCGCAAGCTCCATCGCCGTCAGACTGGATGCCGCGCGTGTCCCTGCTCGCCGCCCCGTCGCCGAAGAAAGACAACGTGAACAGCAGTGATAAACCGCCTCACGTTGGTGAACGAGCGCAAAGCAGATCAGCGCTGCAGGGTGTCCTCGCGAAGGCGCCCGCACGCGGAGTGCTGTCTTCCACCACATCTCGTGGCGCGGCTGGCCAAGCCGCTAAGCATATACATGCAGATAAGTCGGGATATGTGCCTTCCGAATGGGTGCAGAGGACAGTGGCGAGGATTCTTCAACCTGCACCAGCGCAGCCCCCTCTAGACGGCCAAACGGCGCACAATACCGACGCGTCCGCCACACCTGCCGATGGACCTGAACGGTCCCGGCGTCGACGTAGGGTCAGTTGTGAGACCGTGACCGATGAAGAGGCAGATCCTTGGCGAGGCAGCATGTGCGCTCCAGGCAGGAAGCTAGTCGTGATGAATCCTTAGACGGATATTCGATAATGAAACTCATATGCATCGACTTCCAGTAGTGCTCGTGTATGACATGTGAAATGCATTTCGTAATGCTCAGTTTTTCTATATCACATCTTGATCTGTAAACATGCCCAGAGCCATGAACTTGCATCGCAACTTGCTTGCTCTTTCACCGTTGACCGAGCCATTTTTTCGATCAATGACGCTTCGCTTTTCGTGACTCTACTCCACATCTGTCCGTTTTCTCAGTGAGCCATCCTCAACCAAGGGTTTATTGATACGTTTATCCCTCAGGCTGCTGCTGATCAACATCACAAACCAGAGCGAGGAAGCGCCTCCGGTGGGTGCGTGGATCGTTCGGCCACTGTGCGTCCTAACCCATGATCTCATGCACAAATCTCTGTATACATGTCGGACTGACCACACCGGCATGATGGATATGTTTATTCATGCACGATGGAAAATCCCAAATATTCTGTTGATGTTTGTACAAGTTACCAGAGGTGCATTATCTCCTCGGGCCCGGGCAATGCGACACCTCCCGTAGCAATGGACAATCACGGTCAAAGCTAGTGACATACGGTATGTATATGATCCGTCAACCGGATGTGCGTTTATATTTAGGACTGCCTGGATGTGGTACAAGTTAATTAAAATGCCGTGGACGCCTGGAAAATTCAATGGAAGGATCCTAGTTGGTGGATTTCAGTCGCATGACATCTCTTTGAGGCAGAAGGCCAATGGAAGATCTGTTCTTGACTGTGAAGCACATCGTCTGGTCCATTCTTACGACATTCCTACCGCAACACAGCATGGTGCGTACATGGCCAACCTGCTCTGTGTGACCTTTCTCTATTTTGCTGATGAGCCTATCAGGCTTCCTTTGCCTTTGTGCTATCAAAAAATCCTAGCCAATTGACACGAGTAATAGGAGTAAAACAAGAATTGGTCGGAGACTGTTTGGTGCTATGGGTGCGACAAACGGTGTGACGTCGGCTACCTCACCCAGGACGAAAGGCGTTGTGCGGCTGCCGTTGTGCCGCCTGCGATTGCACCTCCAATGGCAATGCCAAATGCCGGAACGGCTGCCCCACCCATGGCGATGCTCTGTGCCAGCGCAAACGAGGACCCCACAGCAACATTACCGATACCTGCCTGAATACCTGCGGCAAGACTTCCTAGAAAGAGCAACAGATTGCTTGAGTGCAACGTCTAGGACTTGATACATAGTGGCTTACCAGCTACGGGTCCTGCTGCACCGAAACCGACCAGCCCAAGGATGGGCGCTGCAAGAACCGGCGTTAGGACAGCGCCTACAACGCCAGCGGCGATCGTAGCTCCTGTCGTCGCTGTCGTCAAGACCAAGAGTGAGTGTGACGCAGATGATTCGAGAGGCGAGGTGATGAGTACAGCTTATCATTGCAAAACGTTCTCTCTACTGTTGGGATACTGTGTGGTGATAGAATGCCAAAGGTTCAAAATGGCGGGCACTGTCCCCTCATTTACATAATTTGAATTGACGGCGTGGTGCAAAAAGCGTGGATGACTCACACCCATATCCCTTCAGCACCGCCTTGTCGTGGATGCCATGTTTTCGCCGCAGGAATGAATGCGTAAGGTGATTATATCTATGGTGTGAACCGCTCTCCAAGCACTGATTCATCGACGACACAGATCACTCGCTCAGTGAGGGGTCATAGGGCGTAGTCATTGAAAATATGGCAAGCAGGTCATCAGAGTTTTTTGCCCAAAAAATGCTGAGAAGAGATACCAAAGATCTGGCGCCCGAGCGCTTATGCTCATTCCTGCAACCTCAATGCTGTAAAATGGCATGGCAGTGCCGTCCGTTTCGTCGCTACACAGCAAAATCTCTGCCCGACTACGACCGCTCCGCGATAGTTACGGAAACGCAGCTTAGAACCGACTCGGAGAACATATGAACGTGATCCCAGGCGCTGAAAGGAGTAGAGATCGCACTGAAATTTCATCACTTCTGAGGCTGTCGGTGCCGCAAAAGCTGAGCCTGGAACCCTTGGGGAGAGTGTGGACCTACACTTTAAGGTGTTGTGGCAGACACTCCTCGGTCGTTCAGAAGAAGAATGCTCCGGCGCTCGCCCTCCTTCACATACCGCTGTTGAGGTGGAGCTCAACAAATCTGAGTCATAGTTTCGGTCCTGTTCAAACACCGAAGTCGGGTTTATCAAATGCCCTCTTGTATGTCAACAGGCGATTGTGAAAGACCTCGAAAGAAAGGGAAACTTGGCGCGGATGATCAGGACGCACTAGCATGAATGATGAATGGCAAGAGGCTCGTCAGCGGCTTGTTGCCCAGAGTTAACGACGTGCTATACTTCTGTTTTACGATAAAGGCAAAGATAAAAATAACTACAAAAAATTACGACGAGTTGCGTGTGAAGTTATCGAGTTGGCTGGTTGAAGGTGTCTAATAACAGAAAGACGCCCGGCCTGATAGAAGTTTAAGTGAATGATTAGAAGGAGCTCTTGATAATGTCGGCGGCCTTTGCGGTGTTACCATCAGGCATTAATCAATACAGGCAGTATGGAGTACGAACCTTTTCGGCAACTGCATACACTGTGGGCGTCAAGGCGGCACCAATTGTGCCGGGAAGATTCCTGTCAAAAAAAGCTAAATGATCATGTTCGCCATGCATTACGGTCGTTCCATACCAGCGTCAACAATGCGGACGTTCTTCAGGCCATAGACCCTCATTGGAATCGACGACGCCTGTAAAGAATGCATTAGACCTTTCGACCATCTCAGACGTACTTGCGAGGCTTACCTCCGAGGCTCAGCGAAGCCATAGGCGTGGAACCTATTAAATGGGCATTGATCAGCGACGTATATTTGCTGAAAGAC
The DNA here is from genome assembly GCA_011319805.1 of Macrocybe gigantea. Taxonomy (NCBI): domain Eukaryota; kingdom Fungi; phylum Basidiomycota; class Agaricomycetes; order Agaricales; family Callistosporiaceae; genus Macrocybe; species Macrocybe gigantea. The sequence goes on along the minus strand of SJRY01000038.1, from coordinate 442,387 downwards.
GCAGAACAAACCGAATGGATGGAAAGTGCTCTGCATCTCGTTAGCAAAGAGGGCGACATTGTAAGCTACGGTGGCGGGCTTACCCTTATGTTATTCCTCACATACCTATCCGTGCACATCCGAACTTCAGTACCTTGGGACAGATAGCTAATGTGGTGAAGATACACACGTAGACATTTCTTCGATAGTTTGAATGTCAGGATTGGGAGACGTCTGGTTGGCGATATCCTCTGAGATGGGAGCGGTCTGCATCCATTTGCTGGAGAAGAATACGCCGTATGAGTTGATGGCAACGTCTGCAGAAAGTGGCATCTGTATGTGAAAAATGACAGTCCGGATTACGAAAGCAATTACCGAAGGGATTGCTTAAAAAGTTGGGATCGATGACAGGAGGGGCAGCGGGGTCGGAGCTGTTAATGTGCTGAAGGGGGCAAAAACGCATCATAATCACGACTGTGTTTAACAACAGCAGACGTGTACTTACCACGGAGCCCCGAGAAAGAGGATGGTAGTTCAGGATGATCGGAGACAAGTACGAAGTGTTGGCTGCGGGAGGGCTGACCATGCCACCACTGGGAACGATCGACCACTCTAGCCAAATGCGCCCTTTGCTGATGTTTTCCTTTAAGATATTATACTGCACGCGCTGAAGGGCGTTCTGTGGAATTGCACTGGAGTTGAAGAGCGCCACAAGAGAGGCAAAGTCGGCCGATTGGACAAACTTCTGGATGGGGATTTCGAAGTACAACGCAGTTGTGTAAGACAAGGCACCAGTGAGTGTCGTGTCGCTGGAGGAGCAAAAGGTGTGAGTGATGCCAATAGAATAAGCCCTGCAGAATCCGTACTACAGCGTTTGCTGCTCCTGTGCGAACGTCGCGTTCCATCTGAGGTCGTCTGAAAGGAAGCATTCGTGAAGCGTCCTGTTGAGACATCAAGCCACGCTGGAGGTCATACTCACCATTAGTTACAACGCCCGGTTTGACGATGACCTCTGAGGGTATATTGCTATGATCCTAAACCGAGAGATCAGATAACGGCGGGCGTGTCAAATAGGACAAACGCGCCTGAAGGTTCTCTCCGACTTGAGGCAAGTCCAAGACAACGGGGATGCCGAGCTTGCGAAGTAAAGTACCGTTTCCGACCCCAGACAGCTCCAAAAGTTTGGGTGTATTAAAAGCTCCTGAGGATGCCAAAATAATGGATGAAGAACTGTTCCAAGTTCACATCTCGACGGTTTTAAAACTCACCTGCGGAGAGGATAACCTCACGTTTGGCCGAAGCAGTATATTTGGTTCCGTTGATAATGTATTCAACGCCAGTGGCGGTGGGCGTAGATCCAGTTTTGGAGAAGACAACTTTGGACGCGAGTGCGCCGGTTAGAACGACCAAGTTACGACGTCCCGCGTTTGGTTCATAATACGCCGGGGCAGAATACGAACGCTTCCAGTCTTGGAGTCGATTACGCGTGAGGCGAAGGTGACATTGGACGGGTCGCCGAGGTCCTGCGCACGACATAGCGATCGACGATTGATAGAGATCGCTTAAATTGACGATACAACTTACCGGACTGTAGTTGTTTGGAATTCCGAGGCATTGGCAGCAGGAAAGGCTTTAAAATGGACGAGGGATAGTAATTGTTGAACGTGACCTTATATAGAGATTGAGAATTGACCGTCAAAATACAGCGGGCTTTTTTCGAAGTAAAGATTACGGACTTGGATCGGACCATCAGTACCATGAGACTGTATAAACGATGGAGGATTCTCCTGTCCCGGCAGTATAAGAGGAGGAACCGTCCAGTTTTCCGACTTCTTGAAGTAGGGAAGGAGAGACTCGAATGTCCAGCCAGGCCCATTGCCGAACTGATTAGCCCAAGCATCGTAGTCTTCTGCAGGACCTCGCTGCCATGTCTAAAAAAAGTCTGAATGCAAGGCACGACACGGGTATAATGTGGGGCATGCGTACCAAAGCATTGAGAGCACTCGAACCGCCCAAAAGCCGCCCTCTAAGCAACGACAAACGCACGTGTGAGTCGCCTAAATATAGAACATTGCGAGGTACCATACCTTGGCTCCGGGATAATTCGTCCGTTGAGTGCCGGCTGAGGAATGCTACTATACAACCAGTCATAGTTGGGATCACCGAAAGGTTGACCGAATCCGGTAGGTCTGTCGATTTTGGGGTCATCTCTGTGGAAAATTCCGGCCTCAATCAATCCGACAAGGATGTTTGGGTTCTCGATAGACGCGTTGCAACGACAACTCCTGCAGTTCCACCTATAGTGCATCCAAGTCAATAGAAGCAACGACAAAATATAACCATGCTGACCCCCTACGACAAGATAATCGTATTTTTGAGATGCAAAGGATTTACCATCGGATATTTCACCTGAACCCTGTCCTATCAGAAATGGTCGCAAAGTGAATGATTTTTCCTACCGTTGACTCCGAGAGCTGTATAGGATGTCGCGAGGATCGCGAGACTAAGCAATCTGCGAGAGAGAGCCATATTTCCCATACAACTGACTTGAGGGCACCCGCCTGGATGCAGTAGCATTTATACCCGTCCCGTCGCCATCCCGTTCCCCTGGTATGGCTATTTACTGCCCTGAACCACGGGAACCAGATATATTTGAATGGGCTATCCCCGACGCAAGGCGACGATGGCCGGTCTCTCGCAGCCTGATCATAATCTGTGTGAGGGCTTGTTGGCGCACGGTTTCCCCTGTCATGTTGTGCAACCAAAGTGACTGAAACGTCGATAAATGGAGCTTGAAGGGGCGGGCGGTCCTGCAATACAAACGACACTGTCGATCTGGATAAGCGCTGCTTTGAGTCTTGCGTGCCGTGACAGTTGGCATCATAGGCGTTGAGATTAGAATCAATTTCTAGGATAAAAAACGATAGTTAGCATGGGTGGGTCCTGGAGCCTGAGGCCTGGAGTGGTGGTTTGAGACAGGCTCTTGTGTGTCCTACTGGCATCCGACGGTATTCATGGTATCCACAACATGGCCGTTGTGCAGATGAAGGTGATGACAGGTCGAAGAACACACAGCTGGGTAAGTTCTCATCATTGCTGAGAAACGATCATTACAAAGCCGCTGTCAGTGATTGAGGAACAATCGGACAATTGGAGTTAACCTGTCCTCGGACTCAGCAAATTTTTTGGAGGTCAAGTTGGGAGTCGGAGTTAGGACGTGTTTGGCACATGGCTTCGGCTCCTGACGCCTTCATTCCACGCACTAACCCGGGTTCGTTCAAAGTAACGTACCAACTCGGATTATCAGGGAAATTAGCATCGCACCGGACTCCTAGCAAAGTCGGGTCACGTCGAGAACCTCCTATGCTTCGTGGCCGATTTAAATACAGCAGCACGCCATGATCAACGTCGCTTTTGCTCATCTTATTCGATGCCTAGAACGTTCAAATATACATTTGATACCCCTGCCTACAAGGGTACGGTGACTCTGAACACCGGCCTGTTCATCAATGGCGAATTTGTAGACCCCATCGAGGCTGGGCAATCGCTAGAGTGAGTCCAATTCATCCCGACTGTTTCACTTCTCTCATGACAAACTGCCTCAGGGTTGTTAATCCTGGTCAGTTTCATCACGAGCGTCTCGTGAATGCTGTGAATAAATGGAAATTATTCAGCAACCGGCAAAGTCCTAACGACGGTCGGCGCAGGCGACAAGAGGGATATAGACAGAGCTGTCGATGCGGCGACTAAGGTATGACGTCGCCGCTGTGCGTTTACTTAGTGGTCCGATTCCGCGGTTGAGTATGCGATCATATGGTGACGCCCTCTCTTCCCCTTCTGTTTGCGTTTCCAACAGGCGTTCAAGACATCGTGGGGCCTGAAAGCGCCAGGCGCTGTACGGGGAAAGCTCCTGAACAAGCTCGCTGACTTGATAGAACAAAATATAGATGAGTTTGCTGCGCTCGAGGCGCTGGATGTCGGTGAGCCTGGAGGCCCGAGAATGATCCCTAGGCCACATCAGAGATCACTATCCTTTGCCTTTAGGGAAGATCTATCAAACGGCGAGAACGTTCGAAATCGCATCGGTCGTGGACACGTTCAGGTACTATGCAGGTTGGGCAGGCAAGACTATGGGACAAACAATCGAGGTATTGCTGCTCCAGAAGATGAGATACGGATCATTCCATTGAAACACGATGTATAGACAACAGAAGCAAAGTTCTCGTACACCAGACGTGAACCGTATGGAGGTTTGTTGTCTTCAGTTCGAGGCCGCATGATGTTTAACAAACTAATGTCTTTTACGCTGCTCAGTGGTCGTATGTTTCCTCTCTTTTCTGATATCTGGATTATTCATGTGATGATGCACATCAAAGGGCCAAATTACGCCTTGGAATTTCCCATGTATGGCTTCCGCCATTGTTTCATAGTCTTTGACTGAAGAGAACGGACATAACATTAATAGTGATCATGATCGCATGGAAGATTGCCCCAGCTTTAGCCACAGGCAACACAGTTATCCTCAAACCGTCCGAAGTCACCCCGCTCACCTCTCTCAAGCTTGCCTCACTCATCAATGAAGCCGGTTTTCCTCCAGGTGTCCTCAATATTGTTAACGGTTACGGTAGGGCCTATTTCTCATTTTCCGTGAAGCGAATGTGCTTAGAGCATGTCACCCATGGTGACGCAAACAGGCCACGTTGTAGGCCAGGCCATCAGCGAACACCCCAAAATTTCAAAACTCGCGTTTACAGGCAGTACGTTGACGGGCAAGAAAATCATGGAAGCAGCCGCAAAGAGCAATTTGAAGGACGTCATGCTTGAACTGGGCGGAAAGAGTCCGAACATTATTTTTGATGACGCAGATTTAGAACAGGCAGCGAAATGGGCATCACATGGAATCTTGTACGTCTTCCTCGTCTTCTGATTCACTGTGGCGCTCAGCGTTGATGAGGTGTTTCCGACTGATAGCTTCAACATGGGTAAGCCGGTTTTGTTTTGAGCGCCGTTGAGCTTCGTGATGATCGCTCTGATGCGGTTCACAGGGCAGGCGTGTATCGCTGGTTCCCGTATATATGTTCAAGAAGGCATATACGACCAATTTATAGAAAAATTTATAGCCATAGCCAAGTCGCTGGGTGACGCCACAGGTGATCCATTCGCTCCGGAAACGAAACATGGCCCACAAGTATCGAAAGCACAATATGATGTCTGTTTCATATTTCCGTCGTCCTATCCGTCCAATACTGACCCGAAGAAGCGCGTCATGGGGTACATCGACGCAGGCATCAAAGCCGGCGCTACAGTGGCGATAGGCGGCGAACCTTCAGACGTTCCGGGAGGGTACTACATCAAACCCACCATCTTTACCGAAGCCAAAGCAGGCATGAAGATCGTCGAAGAAGAGATTTTTGGGCCTGTAGCCGTTGTCATAAAATTCAGAGACGAAGAAGGTTCGCCTTTTTTTCTTCCACTGTCGTGGCCGAGCTGGATGATATCGTCGTTCGTTAGACGCCATAGAACAGGCGAACAACACGGCGTACGGCCTTGCCAGCTGCGTCTTTACCCAGAACCTCAACAGAGCGCTGCGCGTATCTCATGCGCTTGAAGCCGGCACCGCATTCGTACGCTGATTAAACGCAATTCATCTTGTATGAGAGCTGATCACGCTGTGCAATTCCCAGATAAATTGCACGAACAGCGGGGACTTCTCCGTTCCGCTGGGAGGGTGGAAGCAGTCGGGGTTAGGCATCGAAGCAGGGCACGCCGCTCTCGAGACGTGAGCTGTCTTTGAATTGTATAGTCCTCACAGTTTCCTGATTTCTGCGACAGATACACTCACGTCAAGTCTGTCCACGTCAACACTGGCGTTAAACTATGATTCCCAGGTAATGTTCTTGTGTGGCACGGCCGTTGGAAGCAAGGTTTTCGGACAACTTCTTGAGCATTACCAACATGATTATACAACTGGTTTTGCTTACATGCGCACCATATATGAATTGTATAGATAGAGCATTCCATATTATAGTGACTTGTTGCTCCTGTCAAAATTAAAAGGTTGTTTTCGCATCCGCATCCCAATTCATTCCCTTCGTAGTTGCACTAGGTGAGTGCAAGTCATGTTTGCATACTGTGGTCAAAAAGTCATGCATTCACATCACGAAATAATACAACTGGAGAGCTGGCCGGCCGTCTACTGCCTGACACTGGGAAAACATAGCAATTACAAAAGGTCAACTTCTGCGGTTTAAGAGTACATGAAGATCTCCTGAGGCTGGTAGGGCTCATCGATGTACTTGACCTCCTCTGGGGTCAGTTCAATGTCGACAGCGTCTGGAGGGAGGGCATCGCCTGTCAGGTGAATTCGACATTGCGAGGAAACGGCGACTCACCGATGAGAGCCTGAAGCTTGTCAATAGAGGTGGTTCCAACGATTGGCGCCGCAATGACTAGAGGAGGCGGCACAGTAAGGGTATAATTCATGGATGAAGATTGGGGTTATGAACGTACCATCTTTGGCCAAGAGCCATGCGAGAGAGCATTGAGCCATGGTGACACCCTTCTTCTTTGCGACTTCTTCCACCCTGGAGTCCAAAGATCTTCAGCACGAAGACCGGCACAACACTGATCATCGCCACTTGCCTGTTGATTATATGCTTGCTAGATTCGTACTTCATGTATCCCTGGTGCAAGCTAAGGATGGGGAGGAGGATTCGTCAGTAACAAAGCTTAGATGGATGAGCAATTTCTAGAAACTGACAAGTCGCCTCCACCACGGGTGGTGTCTTGGTCCTGAAGAGGACGGGTGACGAGTCCACGAGCGAGCGGAGACCACGGGACGTGGCTGACACCGAAGTGCTGTACAATGCGAACGCACGACGTTCAGAAAACGTAACGACACGAATCACGACAAGTGCGCACCCTTAAAGTCGGGAAGATTTCGCGTTCATCCTCCCTGTAGAGAGGGTTATAGTGGTTTTGCAAAGAGATGAAGCGAGTCAGGTTGTGGGTGATGGCGTAGTCTGATTGATGCTGTCAGATCAGTCAGCGGAGGATGATGGCATCGGGAGCGCACTCTGTAACATATGGACTAACGCATTTGAGTTTAATCAGCAAAACGGAGATTGGAATGCGATGCTTACATTGGTATGCGCGGAGGTTGGACCAGCCGATGTATCGCACATATCCAGCTTTGACAACATCATCCAAAGCGCGCAACTGGAAAAGGCTCATTTAGGCTGTTATGCGTGACAAGAGAAGAAAATTCCTCACGGTCTCTTCGATCGGCGTGTGTTCGTCGAATCGGTGGCCTGAAAAGCATGAGATCAATTGCTGCATGAAATATAGAAACGTTGCAAACATTGGAGGACGTCAATGTAGTCAAGTTGAAGACGTTGCAAACTGTTCTTTACAGCTTCAAAAATGTTCTAAGGACGAATCAAATCAGTTTATTGATTAAACAAATCATCGTCTCTGGCAGCGTACCTTCCTGCTCAGTCCATACTGGTTGACGTAACCATTTTCATCGGCCAGTTGACCAGCGGACATCATCGTGCCGGGCTCACGGCAGACAATACCGAAAATCTGCGTAGATGCCCGAGTCCGTCAGCGGTCCGTACATTCACAAAGGATGGCAGTCGAGTTTCACTTTGGTCATCACGACGATTTCCTCCCGGGGTATGTTGTGTTGCTTGATAGCTTTTCCGAGTATGATTTCAGATCCTCCGTTAGAATATACGTTTGCAGTATCGAATGCGTTGATTCCATGATCATATCTAGACAATTGAAAAGAATCAAGTTTGTCGATGCTACAGTCGGAGACAAAGGTAACGCGTACGCGTATTTGATTTGCTTGATTCCTTCTTCCTCATTCAAAAGCCAGGGCATCCATTCTGGACTGCCATAGGACATGCACCCTAGGATGATCCTGGACACCTTGAGACCAGAAGCCCCAAGGTGGACTGGATAGATGAAGCACCAGTTCAATTCTAACGCTCTATGCATTACTCTAGCACGACACACCCACCATATTTCATTTTTCGTGGCAAGTTCGCTGGAGCAGGCTTCGACATTTCGAACTAGATGCAACAGAGATGCAAATCCAATGGCAGGTGGTGAACAGAAACAAAAGCCAAGTCAGAAACTCGGACGTGGGCTCCTTCGCTAATCGATTATCAAACTGTTTATCACTCCATTGCCTCGTGACATCTGTCCGATCCTGGAATGGCTTGATATAATAATCTTGCAGTGGATACAAGGCTGGCTGCCCGAGTCGGCGACGGGCTTACGCGTCCATGGTTATGACCAAGTCCATTTTTGGCACGGAACCTTCTCCGATAGGAGATAAACTAGCCTTTGTGACGAGGACACCGTGGCGGAGATAGCACCGTGACAAGAGGCGTCGATATTGAGCAAGGTGCACGTCTGAGACCGTGGAGATATCTGCAAGGTCTAGCATGTGTGGTAAGGGAATGATGATATAATCATTTACAATTATTTGGCTGCACCGTTGACTTTGCCAAATTAGGACCCGCTTGTTACCTTGCCCCATTTCATTCATGGTCTTCTCATAAGAATCCCTTCCCTGGCATTGGTTATCGCATGGTGCTATCAAATATGCAGATGACCCAGCTGGGACAGCGTCTACGACATATTCTCACCGAAGCCGTTCGGCACAACGATTGAACTGTGTTGGTATGGGTATGTTAACATGTTCATCAATCGTAGTCGCGAACGCAGCGTGGTTGGCTTTTTTTACAAACGCAAAAGACGCCCAAATCTGAGTCATCCCACATTGACGGAACAAGCATCCCGATGGTTATACCTCGTTGAGATTTTGCGCATCGCTTTGATGCCGAAGTCTCCATTCTCCGGTTACATTTGCATCCAGCTGAGGATTTCAAGGATTCCACGTCAACCCTGTCCTGTCTACTATCCGCTATCCGGAGGGACTACCAAAATCACGAAGCTTCGATTTTATCAATCGGACTAACTGATCTGACTGGATCTCAGATAGTTCGCACCTATCTAGCCCGTTCTCACATGCACTGTCCTCTCCACTTCATATCTGCAGTATTTCTGTTTTTACCCAACAGCTTTATTTCAAATATCCCTTAGACGAGCGAAAGGTCTCCCCTCTTCCTTGTGGTTCTGCTTTGCGAGTCGTGGTTGGGCCGGGAAACTCGTTAGCTAACCATTGATTTCCTACTAAATACTCGGCATCAACATCGATTCTCGCCTTCTCCCCGTCCGGAACGCTAATCACCGTCTCTATATGGATTCGTCTCAGCTGGCCACCTGTGCCGTCGGAAGTCTCGTTGCTCTAGCCCTCTTCAAATTTGTTAGGCGGTCTGCCGTTCGTATTTCTATTACCCATAAGGCTTTCAAGCGTCACCTGCTTATTATCTCGTCATTTTCGATCATAGCTTGATGATATTCCTGTTATTGGACCGCCTGGATTTATTGGATCGTATTTTGGTGCATATCAATACTTGCATCATGCTCAGGAAATGGTTCAGGAAGGGTTTGACAAATATCGAAACGGAATGTTTCGCGTTCCGTTCTTGTGAGTGCTGCTCTAATGTAGTTTGCTTACTCTAAGAATTCATTGCTGTTTCACAGCTGGAGATGGGTAGTTGTTGTAAGCGGCCCGCAATTGGTCGACGACATCCGGCAAGCGAGCGAAGATGACCTGTCGATGCAAGATGCCGGCAACGAAATGGTCTGGACTCTTGCTTCAATATAAAACAACTTTATCATTGATCCGTGAATTAGACTCTTCAAACGGATTACAATCTGGGAAGGCCGGTTCGAGAGGATCGTTACCACATCAAAGTCGTCCATTCGACCTTGACAAGGAACTTTGGCAATCGTTTTCCGGAAGTAAGAGATGAACTTGTAGCGGCGTTTAATGACACCATCGTCTTAAACGGAAATGGTGAATGGGATCCCTCATTCTACCAAGTAAACTGGCTTACGCTTGTTTTCTCTCAGAATGGAAGTCGATCCCGGCGCTAGACGTGGTTCGACATGTCATATGCCGAGCCAGCAACAGGCTTTTTGTTGGTCTGCCGTTGTGTAAGCTGAGACGCGAAGTGTTCTTAGACTGCAAAGTTATTCTACGATTTCTTAGGCAGGAATCCCGAATATGAAGACCTCAACATTAAGTTCGCCATTGAGATTCACAATTCTGCCGACAGAATCTCGCTGTTTCCGAAATTCCTTTGGCCGTAAGCGGTCGCATGCCCCCCGGACATCCGTTCCTTGACTTTTTCCTTTTTTTTTTTCTATCCCCTTCCATGCAGCATTGTTGGACCGTTATCGTCCCCTTTGCGCCATACTATGGCTCGCGCAAGCAAGATTATCGGCCCGCTCGTTGAGGAGAGATTACGTTTGGACAATACCTATGGCAACGATTGGCCAGACCGCCCTGTAAGCTCTGTGCCTCCCAATTTCGGTCGGGGTCAATGATGTTCGATTTTTTTCTCATTGTATCAGAATGATTTGCTGTCCTGGTTGCTGGACGAAGCCAAAGGCGAGCGAAGAACGGTGTACGACCTCTCGCTCCGCGTTCTTTTGGTTAACTTTGTCTCCATCCACACGTCTTCCAGTGTGAGAATATTTGTGATCGTTGCACGATCCCTCTTCTGCTCACACATGATTTTTGTGCTTGATAGAGCTTCGGGCACGCTCTCTATCACCTCGCTGCCGAACCTTGGTATCTTGAACCCCTTAGGGAAGAGGTCGAAGCAGCTATTGAGCAAGAGGGTTGGTCTAAAGCGGCCCTGAATAAGATGAGGAAGATCGATAGTTTCCTGAGGGAATCACAACGCATGAATGGACTCAACGCAAGTACGTGAACTCTGCTCTCTTTCCCCCCCCCACCAGTTACTCAATATCGCCATTACAATGTAGTTGGTTTGGACCGTGTCGTGCGCAAGCCCGGTGGGTTCAAGTTCTCCAACGGCGTGACTTTGCCGAAAGGGACCTACGTCGCGGTCGCCTCATACGCAACGCACCACAACGACGAGTCCTACGTGGATGCAAACAGGTTCGACGGATTTAGGTTTTCCAACATGCGCCAGGATGAAGGGAGTCTATCAAGCATCAGCTTATCTCGACTGACGACCATTATCTGGCGTTTGGACACGGGAAATACGCTTGCCCAGGACGGTCAGTGCCTTTCAACATCTTCTGTACGTGCCAAGGGAGAGCGATACTGAGTGATGTTTGCTATTCAAGATTCTTTGCTGCCAATGAGATGAAGGCCATGCTTGCGCATGTCGTACTCAACTACGATGTCAAGTTCGAAAACGAGGGCGTCCGTCCGAAGAATATCTGGCACGGCTCGCTGTGCATTCCAGATCCCACTGTGCAGGTGCTGTTCAGGAAGCGACAGATTTGAAGTGTACATGTTGTACAGTCATTGTATAGGAACGCAAATTGCCGGGTTGTGAATATATTATGCACTCAGAAAGGTCTGCAAAAGACACATTTACCTTGGTTCTCGCCCTTAGCTCCGAGCCGGTGTTTGCTCTGCCCTTGATGTGGTCGCGTTTTCTGCGCGTCCAGACTGGGCAGCTTTTGAATTGTATGTCAACTGGAACTCCGCTTAGCGCTTACGAAGTCCAAAACATGCCCATGATCTTTCCAACATTTTGTTACACGCCTTCGAGGCTGAGTAAAAAACCATGTGTACGATACTTAATAGATGAAAGGCACAAGCTTATACGGCACATTCCTCGCCCACTCCGCCCACTGCTTGCCAAACTTCTGCTGGATCAACTTGTCTTCCGTAGGTGTCCTAACCAGCATGCCAAAGACGGCCGCGCCCATCAAGAATGACCACAGTCCAGCGGCGACCTTGGCGGCCGGGAAATGTGGAAGAGCGTGATCCCTAAACCAGGTCATGCCGTGAGGGTGCGCGTACGTGATCCAGACCCCGATGACGGCGGCAATGGCGGCCGAGTAACCCGGATGGCGGACCCACGAGTACGGCCCGCATGTGACGAGCTGGTGCTCCTTGTCGATGCTCAGCTCGAACGTGAAGTACTTCCCGAGCTCGCGGTAGCACATGTATCGCACGAATCCGCCAAAGGCCGTCAGGCAGGTCGCGAAGATGAAAAGCGGTGGCAGCGGTGCGCGGGATGCAGAGGCTGAATGCGAGATGAAGGGTGCCGAGAGCATCCGCTCGGACAATGGATGGGAAGGGAAGTGATGGGCCAATACGATAGCTGATTCGACGATGGAGATGCCCCAGAGCAAGCCCTTTTGATATTGGACTTGTTCAATGTCGATTTATTGATAGAAGTTTAGGAAATGTTCACCTTTACTGTTGGCAAAGCCAACGCGATCATATACCTGTCTCTGGCACTGGCAGGCTTGACTTCCTGTTCCACAGGCCGAGGAGGGGGCTGCGGCGGCGTGTATGCGATGTGGAATCCCAGCGCCTGGAACAGAGAAGGGGGACTTTGCAAATCGGTGACAATGCCAAAGACATGGAGGACTAGGACTGCTCAAAGTCTGACCAGATTCAAGGGCCCTCTCCACTCAAGAGTGTCTTTTTTTGAAGAAACGCGAGCTAGCTATCTTTGCCTATCTTTGGGTCACACTAACCCAGGTGTAAAATCTCCATGAGAGTGATGGTGCACGCGCTGGGCATCACGGTCGTCTTCTTGGTCTTCTTGGTCTTCTTGGCCGCTTGTCGTTTCGTCGTTTCGGATGCAGGTATGAAATCGGTTGATGTAACACTCTACGGCAAAGATCACCGGTCGTTCCGTTGGGAAAGGAAAGTAAAGAAGTCTGATCGAAAACATGTTTTTAGGTTATCTTGTTCTTCGTCGATGTGACTGTGGTGCGAAAGGGTCCCATCCGGCATCGGCTGCAACACATTGCGGTCTCACCGGTCGCAGGCCAAGCAGTTTAACAGGGCGTGGCGGACTATATCCATAACAAAGCTCTGACATCGGAGATTCTCAACCAATAAACCACGTCGCAAAGGTCGTAGTTATGAAATTGACTACTCTGCAAGGTTGAACAGCCAAGCCCTTGGCCGAGGACGACGAGCAAGGGCTACCACTAATTTAGCCATATACGCTTGAAGAAGCTCGTTAGCGAGCGCAGTTGGATCATGCAATCCATCTAAGGGCGGAGAGCAGACCAAGGCCGATCCAGAGACGGATTTTCATCACTGCTGTCAAATTTCAGCAGGCGGCCGTGTAGTCAGACTCTACGGAGCCCGGTAAGCTCACAGCTAGGAATTTCAAAAAGACGACTGCATCTGTTGGAATGGTCGGCCTCCTCGATCAATTCGAAACCGAGATCGCGACGGACCGTTACAAATATCCTTGTGTGTCTTTCAGAAACTACTGAAAGAGACAAAAGAAAAAACTGAACAAGAGAGCCGAGCGCAGCGACGCGTGTTAATACTGCAACTTGCGATGTGAAGGTAGTGTCTAGCATTGTTCTCAGCCCCTGTCTTCTCGTGGGGCAATCGATGTGGGAAAACGACAAACCTTCTCGTGACCAATGATAATCGACCGATAACGGAGAAAATGGAGAGTTGGCTCGGATAGATAGCCGTGTTCGCTTCTGCTGGCAAGATGGATATGCGGGGCCAGTAGCAGTGGAGCATGGAGGGTTGTCCCGCTTCGGTCGCGGCGTTCTTACAGTGGTGACATTTCGAACTGACTGGCATCGGGATTTCACCGGGCAACCGAGATCATGGGTCCGGTCAAGCAGCCGAAATTGAAACCCGACGACCTGAAAAGATAATACCAGGTTACCAGCGATGTCCTGACAGAATGGGGACGAGGAAGAGTACCGTTTGCCTTCTTGTTTCGCCTTGCTATGCAATGGACACGGTCCAGAGAAAACCTAGGTCATGATTCAGGTGGAGGGATGAATCCGCCTGTCGGTCGCTATAACCATATAAGGGATATTTCCCTGTAGCGTGGGCCAAGAGTAAAGGTTTTTAGTCTAGGTTTTTGAACGTTTGAACGGCAGACAGCCATGGCTTTCGACACTATTCAAGACATCGATTGGCGGAGCCCTTGGACCCTACTTTCCGTAGGAGTAGCGGCCGTGGTCATCAAGAAAGTCGTCTTTGATTCCCGACCACCGTATCCTCCTGGTCCGAAGCCATGGCCGATAATCGGTAACATGCCGCAGATCCCTGTATCGTTCCCTTGGCTGGCGTACATGGACTGGGGAAAGAAATATAACAGTGCGTCTACATGACCTTTCTCTCCTAAACGTGACTGAGAAAACATGATTCGCCTTTTTGATAGGTGATGTCGTATATGCTCGTGCGTTTAATCAGCATGTCGTCGTAGTCAACTCTATTCGAGCGGCAAATGATTTGCTCGAGAAACGGAATTACGCCGATCGACCATATCTTCCAATGTTGCACATGTGAGTCGGGTAAATCGCCACTGTTTACGCGCCCTCACTCATCCGCCACAGGATGGGTTGGAATTACAATATCGCCTTTCTGCAGTATGGCGATGAATGGAGATTGCATAGAAGAGCACTCCAGGAAGGTGAGCGTGACTTTTTTGTCGGTGTCGGAAGGAACGTTCGCAGACTTGAAACAAAATATTTCCTAGCGTTCCGACCCGTTGCGGTGGCCATGTATAGAAATAACCAGCTCGCCAAAGTGCACGATCACTTGCGGTCATTGATCACGATGCCAGATGACCTATTCTCTCATATCAAGACGGTCGCCGCGGCTGTGACCATGGCCACAGTCTACGGCTATGATATCGCGCCGAAGGACGATTATTTCGTGACCTTGTCCGAAGAAGCCGTTGCAAATCTGGCGAAATCGACCCTTCCAAGTGCTGCATGTGCGCGAAGTTCCTCTGTCGTCTGTCGTGACCCGACCGGGCTCAGATTTCTGTTTCAGTGGTCAACATGTTCCCCTTTCTTCGGTACATCCCATCATGGTTCCCCGGAGGATGGTTCCACCATTTCGCAAAGGAGAACCGCGACCTCCTCGCAGCAATATTGGACAAACCCTTCAACATTGTGCGCCAACAGATGAAAGAAGGGACGGCGAGGCAGTCAATCCTTTCTACATTCTTGGAAGTCAACGACGCGAACGGCGGCGATGCTGTGCAAGAGGAAATCATCAAGAAGGTCACTGCGGCGTCCTACTCGGGTAAGCATTACATGCTCCTTGGAAATGTGAGTTGGAGATAAACTAATTCGCCTTACGTTGGCATGCAATGCTGATAGCCGGTTCCGATACGGTTTGTATTGATGCTTATTTTCCGAGAATCATGGAAGTTGATAATTCTCCAAGACCGTTTCCAGTATTGGCACTTTCTATTTGGCTATGGTCTTGCACCAGGATGTGCAAAGAAAGGCTCAGGAAGAACTCGACCGTGTCGTGGGCAATCGCTTGCCCGAGTATAATGACCGAAAGAACTTGCCTTATTGTGAGGCGATTTATCGCGAAGTCATGCGTTGGCGAATCGTATCTCCTCTCGGAGTGCCGCATGCGACACTTGAGGACGATATCATTGTGAATCAGCACGGCAAACCATTCTTCGTTCCCAAAGGTGCGAAACCAATGCCGTTCTAAAATTACCTGAGACTTCCTAACATCTCGCCGATTGTTTCCTGATTGTTAGGAGCCATGGTTTTGTCAAATATTTGGGCGATGACGCATGACGAGAACGTTTACCCCGAACCCGATGCGTTCAAACCCGAGAGGTTCCTTACGCCAGATGGCAAACTGAACAATGACTCCACAGTCCTTGCCTACGGCTTCGGTCGGAGGTTAGTTCCGCCTTCTAAAAATGACTTTATGATACCGGCGTTTTGACAGCCAATCTTGCAGAATATGTGCGGGTCGGTATATGGCCGATGAAACTGTCTGGCTCATGATCGTCTCCGTGCTATCAATGTTTAACCTGAGGAAAGCCAAAGATGAGAACGGCAACGAGATCGAAGTGTCAGGAGAGTATACGGATGCCTCTATTAGGTATGGCCCCGTTTCTATGATTCCTATTCGGTTGAAATGATGCTCAATGGATGCTTTACATCCCTGGCCTTGCGGGAAAAAATGCAACAGTCACCCTGTGCCATTCAAATATTCAATCACGCCCCGCTCATCCGAGGCACGCAAGATAATCGAGGCCACGGAATACGAGAGTCTGTAAATTCGGTGGAATAGGAGTGCTAGTGCACATTGGGACGAAATCGATGTGTACGGATAGCCCTTTGGTTTCCAGCCCTGTAATTTCTTTAACAATGACAAACGTAAACTCAGACGCTATCATACTGACATTTGTTATGTGCCTTTATCCCAGAGGTGAAATCAAGTATCAGTGAGAACCTGCAGGGCATGTTCCCCGATAGGAATGCCTGTCATGTGTTCGAGCCTCGGGGACCATGGAGAAATGTCCGAAGATTGATGGGCACATCTCCGAATAGAGTGTCAAGCACAGATCATTGGTCACTTGACCTCGGAATTGGCACAATATTCACACTTTGCGAAGCGCCTGGCCCACCTAGTGTTTCTACGGCTTTAAGTCGCTGGAGGTGAAAAAATACAACAGGCTCAGTTATATTTATGAACACTTTGGAGCTCCAACACCTTCGCACCTTGCGCTAAGTTTAACATTTCTTTGCGCTTCCCATCAGAATCCCGACCGAACGAATCATGCTTTCCATGCAGCTCGCAACAGACCCGGCAAGCTTGGAGGGTGAAACTTACGCACGCCAACGTCGGTGCTATGGTGAGATAAGGATCGTCTGGTCCGCCGGCGAAAGGGCAACGGGTCAATGCGATGCAAATTTGTTACAGCCGCTTCCATTTGGTCAGAGTGCAAAGGTGCCTGGCCCCGTTCCCAAGCAGAAATTACCCGTTCCAAACATAGATTGTATCAACGAGGGGCGGGGATGGCCGCTGGTATAAAGGCGAATGGTGACACCACCACCTGCATCATTGGTGCTAGTGACAGCCATGTCGCGGTATCTTGGATTGCTCGGTCTCATCATCGTTGCTGCCTCTCCAAGGACTGTTGCTGCAGCGGCGCAGCCGAACGGTACGCGCCAAGCTTGTGTGACGTTATGTATTTGACCCTCTGACCGGACTTTGCTGTCCATAGCTCCCACTCCTGGCCCCGCTAGTTTCGCGAAGCAGAAATTTGACTACATCGTCGTCGGAGGTGCGTTCTTAGGACGCCTGAACCATGATGTTGAGCCTAAAGTCGAAAATGATCACGTGAAGGTGGAAATGCTGGTGTTGTCGTGGCTGCCCGTCTCTCTGAGGATCCCAAAGTCAAGGTTGGGCTAATCGAAGCTGGACTTTGGCGAAAGGACGACCCTCTCATCGACATCCCCTCAAAATCTGGGTTGGATTTTGGAAACCCTGACTATGACTGGAATCTCGTGTGTACACCTCAACCAGGCTTGAATGGTCGAACCATCCTTCAGACGAGAGGAAAAGTGTTGGGTGGATCCAGTGCTCTGAACACGTTTGTCAGTATATTTCGTTTTCGTTTGAATATCCGTGCGTCCGAGATAACATGTCATTAGACCTGGCAACGACCTTCGAGGAGAGACTTTGACATCTGGGCAAATGACTTCCAGAATGGTCCAGGCTGGACCTTTGACGCCCTCGAGCCCTACTTCGAGAAGACTGAGAACTGGACACAGCCACCTGTTGTTCTTCCTGGACAAACACTCCCTTCCGATCTTGCAACCGCTCATGGAGAGAACGGTCCGCTTCAGGTATGGCGCATCCATATGCCATAAGCTGGTGAGCCTTATGTTCGTTGCAGATCAGCTACAACAATTACTATCCGAGATCCATCATCACCTCTTCTGCTGCTGCGAACGCCCTCGGTATCCCCACTAACTCTAACCCCGTTAGTCGCCTCTGTCCTCTTCTTGGCTACCGTTGATTAAAGTATCTTGTGATGCCTTTAGGATCTCGGCGACCCCAGCAACATCACATTGTCGGCGAGATCGGTTGATCCCGTCACGGGTAAACGGTCATACTCTGCTCCGGCTTACTACGAGCCGAATGTCAACCGTCCCAACCTCGTCTTGCTAACTGGTGCTCATGTATCCAAGCTCGTATTCAAGAAGGCTGGCAAGACGATTACCGCTACCGGCGTTCAGTATATCGTAAATGGTACGACTTATACGGCCTCTGTCACTAAAGAAGTTGTGCTTTCTGCGGGTTGGTTGTCTAGCGGCACTTCTCATCAATAGTTTCGACTGAGTGTGCATGTTAGGCACCTTCAACACTCCTCAGATCTTGGAATTGTCGGGTGTTGGCAACAGCACGCTGCTCAAAGCCTGGGCATTCCTGTTGTCCTCAACTTGCCCCAAGTCGGAGAGAATCTTCAGGCACGATTGCTCTAATCGTCCTACGTTAGGGCTTGACTGACAGAATTACTCTCTTAGGAACACACATCCCTGCCCTCTCAATTTGTCGTTAAGCCTGGTGTCGTACTCAAGGTGAGCAAGCCATTTCACTCATATTTTCTGTTGTTCACATCCGATCCAGATGATTTGAATTGGAATGCCACATTCGCTCAGGAACAGCAGGCGCTTTTGTGAGTTATCCTTAAACGAAAGTCGAGTAGCATTCTTGATCATTGCGAAAGTGATGCCAACCACACCGGAGCATTCACTTATACCACCGCCGTCCTCAACGAGGTTCCCCTTCAGACCTATATTAATGCTAGCGACATGACATCTTTGTTCGCCCTGTTCAACCAGTCGGCGGTAGCAAAGGATCATTTGCAGGCTGTTCAATACCGCTCTTTGTGGGAGAACCTTGTACGGGCTGAGCCATGGACTGAATTTGCCGTTGTCGCTTTTGGAGGTCTTGTCTCCCCTCCTGTTGGCAATAACTCCTACCTCACTCCGATTTCGCTGAACTATCATCCCTTGCCCGAGGCTATGCGGTGCGCTCATGCTCCTGCGTCCAAATTATAATCGAGTGGCTTAACCGTTGTATATTCCGCAGCACATCAACACTACAGACCCCTTGGCGCCGATTGTGATCAACCCGAGGTACCTCGACAATGAATTCGGTATGTTTCTGTGTCTCCTTCGCACCATCGCTCTATCGACCTTTGCCAATAGATGTCACCATTCACGCCTACGCTACGATGTTCGCCCGCAAATGGTTCCAGACTGCTCCCCTCGTCGATGATGTTTCTCATCAGGACGCCCCTGCCTCCAGTGTGCAATCTCTTGATGATTTCAAAGCGTACGTTACCTCACTGAAAGATGCGACGTTCACGGCCTCTAACCTTTGTGCCATCCAGCTACACTAGGGACACCGTCAGGGTGAGTTGCCTCCTGTTAGGCAGGCACGTCCGAGGTGCTAACATTTGCATTTCAGACTACCTTCCACCCTTATGGTTTGACATTCTCGTAATTCAGCTTGATAGAAAATCTGACCTCACTGTGCTCAGGCACTACTCCAATGGCACCTCTCGAGCTAGATGGCGAGCAGCAGTATCTCTGTGCCTCGTGAATCGCACTAACTCGTGTTCGTTCTAGGTGTTGTGGATTCCAGACTCAGAGTCCACGGTCTCGCCAACGTCCGCATTGCCGATGCTGGTAATTATCTATACCTTCTGGTCAATTCCCATGAGGTTTGAATGTTTCTTTTTGCTAGGCATCTTCCCCACCACCATCAGCGCCGCGCCTCAGCCCCTTGTCTACGTTATCGGCGAGAAGGTATGTCCATCGTTTGCGGTTGATTATTCGCTTTAGTTGAACCGATTTTCGTGTAGGCTGCAGATTTGATCAAAGAGGACAATCACTGAAAGCTCCTACCTCGTAAACGGACGGTTATTCTTTCGTTCGAAACAGACGTTTCCTGTCTTTTTTCAAGTTTTAGTTGGAAACTAAATTGACTTCATCTAATTAGTGACTATAGTCTCTTGTCTTTTGCTAGCCCTCCGTCGTAGCTAATATACATTCGCGGAAATAAAGGCATTTACATTAAGTTGTCTCTCATCTCTCCCGTACCTGCACTCAGCCTGACTTGAGGCGCATGGAATCTTTCATCCGTTGAAGTACCGTCCAGTGAAAGTTGTGAATGACGACTTGGAACATAATACGGAGCCGACAGCATTTCAAATAGGAACAGCAAGGACAGCGGCGAAAATTATTCCAAACATACGCATCTCTTACTCATTCCGCTTGGAATCGAGCGTATAAAGATCTGTCGCGAAAGCCACCAAGTCAATTCAGCAAATTTGAAATTGATGCGCAAATAGGTGTACATTTCGCCTTGTGCAAAATAACCGTCGAACAACGCCAGGCCCTTGGCCTGAGGCGAAACCCTACAGCTCATCTTCTGCCCGTCTGCCTGATTCTTCCGCAAATGGAACAATAAATCCTCCAGCGAGGCTCATAACGTCGCTGGGATCCATCGTCGTTGCCTAATCTCCCGAAGCTTCCTCACGCCCTCGACACCATACATATTCTCTAGCTTCGTGTCCGCGATCGCGTAGTTGGGATATATCAGCGCCCCTTCGACGTACGCACCAAGGGACTCGGCTTTTTCCTGGATGGCGAGCCCGAGCTCCTTCATCAGCGCGACATAGCGGGCGTCATCCGCCGGGTCAAGCCATGCGATGGCCATGTTGAAGGGCGAATATGCTTGCCCGTGCGATGCGTCGTGAGGATAGGCGGATCCGCCTGGTCTCGTTCGAGAAAAGGTGGACAGTTGGAATGGCTCGACCGACGTTGCGAGGAGAATGGCCGAGCCTTCCTTCTCTGCTTTGCGGCCGAATTGCTGGCCAAGATGGGCATTAATTGGAGACAAAGAGGTCCACAGCGTAAGACACCTACGAAGGTTTGTCGATTTATTTCTTCAACGAGTTTCAACGGATAATGCGTCAACGGGACGGTGTGGCTGAGCACCCTTTGAAGACACGCCAAAATCAGCGATAAAGAACGGATGATGAAAAGAGAAGCCCGATCTTAGGGCTTCTTACCGAGTGTTCTTGGGCAGTGATGGTGCCGATTTGATAAACTGCGTGAATGATGTGGTTTCCAATCTTCCCGTCGCGTTTTCGAGTGCCAAGAAATCCTCAAAGATCCCTAAAGAACAGAGCATCAGGTGCGCTAAATTAGTGTGTTTAGAACGAAGGGTCAACTGACCCGCAGGAGCGGTCGGAGCATCGTAAAATAGAGTTGCAATTCCCGTGACCTTGACATCCCGGCCGATTTCTGTCAAGACGATGCGATCCCGAGGAAGATGGATACCTACCTGGCCCTGGGCGTACATGTGTATTCCCATCATTGCAGCCTTTGGATCTCTAACTTCCGCATCGAACCGGGCAACAGCTGCATCAAAAGCTGCAAGGTTTTGGCCTTCATCTCCTGGAAAGGATAGCGTGCCTGCCTGAGAAGGTCTTAAAAGTCGGGGAATGAGTTTGGTAGACTAGTCGGAATACCTACAAAGACGGGAGTCTGTGTATGATATTCCATGGTGATGGAAGTTACGACTCCGAAATTGTTGAGCCCTCCCTACATGCTATTGAAGTCCGCGTTCCGGAAGCAGGAAATCGAGGAGGAATACCTGAAGACCGAAAAACAAATCGGCATGATTCTCTGCCGTGACGTTGAACATCTCGCCAGTTGGGGTAACCAGTTCGTACGCCACCGTGGTGTCGCTCGCAAGTCCATATCGATTCGACTTATATGAGTAGCCTCCGCCGAGGACAAAGCCGCTCACTCCTGCATAGATTTCAATCGAGGAAATGCTGGACAAGGCAAAATGGAAACGAACCAACTCCAGAGATTCGTCCGCCCACTGCCATTATACCGTGGTTTTCTTCGAGTATCTCGTACACTTCATTCCACGCCCATCCAGCTCCAATACGTACGTGGTACGTGTCGGGAAAAACGTCCAATACTTTGAACAATGATAGGCTGATCTGGACACCTGTCGTGGAACTGTGAGCCGGATTGTTCGCGTGCCCTCGACCTTTGATCTATCGACCCATTGAGATATGCAGATGGCCAGCAGAATGCCTGATACTGTACCGCAAAGGGACTCCGAGTTTGAGCCAGTACCTCAAACTGCCGAAAAGGCCTTGAGTTACGATCATGGAAAGGGCGGACTTGTCTCTTACTATCGTGGCGACTTCTTCGTTTGTGCGGGTCTGACAGAGCAAGTCGAGCTCTCCGTCGTGTAGTCACTGGCATGGCTGATGTCTTCTGTATATTGTGCCCCACCTGGTACACGTTACTTTTCGTTGCTCAAGTCACTGAAAGGATGGACGCTCTGTACCTGGAAAGGACACCAGAAGGTTCGAAGGATGCGCTTTCAACAAGGTGCAAGCTCTCTCCGTGGTTGATCTTGCATTGGAGTCCACACCACCGGCATTGCAAGCGACAACTAAGAGACAGAAAAGCGAATAAAGGAAGTTCATAATGCTGTCAACACGTCAAGTACAGTCGCGAAACAGTAAATGACGGCCTATGCCTCATTATGCTAAAAACAAATTTTCATGAATGCCTCGACCTAGACTCAACCGAGACTCACGGTGATAGATACGTGAATTGAGAAAATTGCTAATTGCAGGCGGCGATCCGCCCGCTTGCCTCCAACGACATGACCTGGCGATCATCAGAACATAGGGGCTTTGTTTGGCCATCAATCAAGAAGCAAAGGAAAACTCACCGGGTCCGTTCAAGCTGATACTGTCAGAATTGACTTTGCTGGTGCTTCTCAATTCCAAGGAACCTATGCCGTATGACGTTCTTGGGATTTCAGCCAATTGAACCATCTCCATGGGTATATTCGTGAAAACGCGATCAGCAGTTCTTTCAACAAATTTTACCTTGCTGGATACATCGAGGACCTGAGAGCCCAGAGTTACTCTTCGCGTCCTCAGCGCACCATCGTATGCGTCCGTTGAAGTGATTCCGGTCATTTCACTCAAAACCATTTTCACTGGAAGCTCCAACCTATTCTTTGCTATGGGCCTGTTTTCCAGTCGTTATGATCCCGAAAAGGACCTTCCTGATCTCACAGGACGCGTAGCAATTGTGACTGGTGGGAAGTAAGTTTTGGCGGTTTTGTAGTGTTGGAACATTGCGTCTGACGTTTTCCATCAATCAGCATCGGGATCGGCCTGTACACTGTTCTTCACCTGGCCAACAAAGGAGCCAAGGTGTATCTAGGAGCCCGCAGCGAATCGAAGTTCAAAGCAGGCCTTGCTCGTTTGAAGGAGGAGAAAGCCCTTAAACCTAACGCTGGCGAAATCGTTTGGCTGAATCTGAGCCTGACTGAACCGCGAGATGCCAAGAAAGCGGCCGAATGGTTCCTCACTCAGGAGAAGAGACTGGACATATTGGGTGCGTATAGCCTTGCAATGCGTAGTCGGCTGCTCATCATCTCAGTCTCTAGTCAACAATGCCGGAAAGTGAGAGGTTCGATATTTGCATTTTCGAGTTAGCGGTGCAAACTCGGTTACAGGATCATCAGCCCTTATGGGCTGACCCGGACGGTCTATCCGACAGCGTTGTTATCAAGTTTGTATCTCTCGTCTAAGTGCTGATGATCCCGCTCACCTTTGCGTTAAAGCCATTTGAGCCCGTTCTTGTTCACGAGCACTTTAATTCCGCTCATGAAGGAGACAACGAAACTTCCCGGCGCTGATGTGCGGATAGTCATGGTTCGTACTCTTTTCCTTCCCTTTTGAATTTTAAGCTTGACTCCCAACCTGCTTAGTTATCTTCACTGTCGCACAGATGGGTTAAGAATCCCCGGTATGATTCGTTGAAGGCCTTGAACAACGACTTCTCAGACACATCAAATCCAAAATCAAACCTTTACTGTACGCCACCCATCCTCGTCGACTTTCGTTTCCGAGCTCACTCGAGTGGTATCGTAGCATACACAAAGTTAGCTAATATTCTCTATGCATCTGAACTGCAACGGCGCTTTGATGCCGAGAAGGTTCCGATTATCACGATAGCCGTCCAACCGGGTTACGTGCTTTCAGGTAAGGTACACCCTAATCTCCCTCGGAAAACGAGGTATCAATCGCGTTTGTCGACCGGTAGATGGGAACATAAGGCTGTTCTCGAGTCTCTACTTCGGCAAGCTGCTCGTCTGGCTCGCCAAGCTGTGGTTCGTCACGTCGTCTGTGGAGCATACACATCGGCATTGCGGCAGCGTCTCCGCAAGTAAGAGCTAACCCAGAAAAGTACAAGGGCAAGTACATCGTGCCATACGGGACGGTGGAGGAGACGAGCAAAGACGCTCAGAGAGAGGATCTGGCAAGGATTGTGGAAGACTTCCGAAGAGGTTTTGAGGACTGTTCTTCAAAAATGAATTGTATCGAATCTGTATGCTATTTTGCAACTAGATCTTTGCAGAGAGAATCAGTTGTGACGAATTCATGATCAAGTACAAGTGGCAGTTGGAAACCATGACCTATCCTATAAGATCCCACCATGCGTATTGTTGAACGTATCGTCAATGTATATGCGCGTTCAAGATCCCTAACTCAAAGGCACTGGCATGTACAATTTCTTCAGAGTTCCCCGACCTAGTGTAAGTGTCAAGCCTCGTTCAGCTCATGTGTTCTAAATTGATTCAAGCGAAGAGTTGTATGTAACAGTCTCAATTTACAAGAAATACTACAAATCATGAAGATAGCTCGACATTATACACGATCAGTCATCATATTCAGGCGCCGGCGAGACGATCATGGGTAAACTCGGGGTGCTCCCCTCTCCGTCAACGCTGGGAGAAGCAAAGTTGTACATGTTCCAGAGGATCTTCTTGTCGCTCAACTCGAATTTGAACTTCGTGAGGAGAATGTAGAGAGCAACTCCTGTTTCATAGCAGTTAGCAAACTCGAGATTTAAAGTTCTAGCGTTATGACGCACTCATTTCTATTTCTGCGAACTTGAAGCCGCTGTCATTATAAATTATAAGCCGTTGCACTTGGTAAGTAGTAGAGAAAAATCCTCACAGGCAAGCGCGTGGTCCACCCAAGAATGTCATCCTTCGCAGGACGCACAGGATTACTAATCCGTTGTCAAAGACAAAAGGTTGTACTCACAAGCCAGAATATACACCGGGGACGTCCTTGACGGCTTCGGGAAGGGGTTCGAGCCATCTCTCGGGAATCCATTCATGCGACGTGGGACCCCAAATGTCTGGATTCTGATTGACAGCAGTGGTGCCAATCACAACTAATGTGTCCTTCGGAATAAGGAATTCGTGCATGAGTTTTCCGTTCCTTCCGACGACAGGCTGGCCCAAAGGCACGATAGTCGTTTCTCTCGGACTGTTGGAGAATTAAATTTAGCTCTTTCTTAGTAGTTGAGATGATCTGCGCTCACGTGCGATGCAACTGTGTCACTGGGGCATACCTAGATTTAATGTTTGATCAATCTCACACGTAGAGGAGGGGCGACGAAAGTCGAGAGAGGACATACATGCGCAGAGTCTCCTTGCAGACCGCTTCCAAATACGGAAGCGACAAGACGTCATTGTAATGCAAATCACCACCTTCGCGTCTGGCGGCTTGGACTTCGCGACGCAGGCGCTCCTGGCGTTCAGGATTCATGGCCAGCAGATGGAGGGCCCTAGTCAGAGCGTTCGAAGTCGTGTCGTGGCCGGCAAAGATAAGCGTTCTAGTGCGAATCAGTCAGATGGTTAGACCAGAAGGCTAAATTGGGCTTTGGCATAGACATACCCCAGTTGAGGGATCAACTGGTTGTCGCCGAGTCGATCCTTCTCATTGACGAGCTCATTGGCCCGAACTAGAGGGAGTCCAAGTCAGTCGGACAAACCGACCATTCTATGGCAAGGACTCACTCAAGACGCTGACAATATCCTTTCCGTGACCAGCCATGGCCTCGACAGCTGCGCCACCTTGCTTCAGAATAGCCTTTCTCTGATAGAAAGTATCAGTGTCAGAATCCCACAGGAACCAGAAGATCTTCTCCAATTCGCGGATGTTGGGATGAGGAGAGATCTTGCACAGGAAACGTCTAAACTCCGCTGATCCGATTTTAACGAGATAAGGCAGGGCACGCATGAATCCTTGGAGAGGCCAGGTCAATGCCCTGAATGAGGTATTAGTCATGAATTTTGCAGCGGAGCATGAGAGCGAAAAATACGGACACCAAACGTTTCGCCGCCATCATGTACTCGCTTGGAGGAGAATGGGGCGTCAAGTCATCAAAGGAGACGCCAACACCAGCCTGAGCTGTAGCAGCAGCGTCAAAATTATGAGCAGGGATTTAGGAAGACAAACAAACCAATCAATTCCAAAGACAGTCGGGACATCCAGACCGACATGTCGAGCTCGGTTCGTCCATTCTTGACCTGGTCAGCCAAAGTCCCTTCCAACTGTTGGAAATCAATCAGCCTACGTAAGTTGTAGAAACGAAAGTTGGTATCGGACCTTGTGCACGATTTCGTAGAAAATAGGCGTGAGATCACGCATGCGAGCCATGGAGAAGATAGGATTTAAGAATTTGCGCTGCTTCTTATGAGCGTTTCCTGTTAAAACAAGTCAGCTTCATCGAAGGTATCGGCAGAACGTCATACCGGTAGCAGCCATAATTCCATCACCCCAAAGAAGTTGAGTTTGCCTAGGTGAAAAAGATTGAGTCAGAGAAAAGGATGACTTTCTCCTGAGATCAGATACATACGCAACGATCATAGGCGATTCGTCGAAGTTGTGAGTATGTTGGTGGACGAGGATTGAGCGCAAGGCGACTGGGTCAGTGACGTAGATTACATCCTCCTGCGGGATATGATCAGGCCGCTGCTCAAATGCATCTATAGTAAATGCAAGACTTACTCCCAGAAACCCATCGAGGCGCACAGCACCTCCAGTCCTGGGCAAAGTTTTAATATTGAACTCCCAGCCTTGTGGGCTGTAGAGCTGCTTCATATGTCCTTGCGTGGCTTCAGCACCTTTTCCCGAAATCGATTATTATTGATTCGACTCACCACTAATCCATTCTGACTTTGTAGGAGGCCGGGGCAGGTTCAAGACGTCGGCCCTCAGACGACGGTCCCTAGTCCACCAGGCATACACCACATAGGCCGCGATAAGAGCCGCAGTTGTGTCCAGAACGGTAGCGCTGCTACCTATGACCTTGAATGGTGTTGCTCTGAGCCAGGGGAATATCCTCAGAATAGCGGCCATGTCTCTCGAGAGGAAGGAACAGGCCGCTGCCTTGCGGTTAAAATAACAGACGTCAATGCATCTCCTTCAGGATAGGCGGAATTGCGTGGACACCCTCACACGCATCTGCTGAATGATCTAGCAAAATGTCAGTGCCCCGTAGATCCTGGGACATCATGCATTATCGGCGAGTTGACCGTCACGATCGGGGAGTGCTCAGTTGGAAGTCGGTAAGCTGAAGAAATCCTGGATTCCCTGGGGAATCTCGGGCTCAAGCGAGGGTTTGTCACAGATCATGTGCATAGTCACACCTACGTCCTTGTTTTCAACCTCTTCGATCACGATCCAGGTCTTTCTTGCACGATCCCTGCAAGGTAAGGATGATTCCTTACGCCGTGCAACTCGCAAATCTTGCCCGCAGGGTATTTTTCTCTTCTTCAAGCCTCCTCGGGCGCCGGTTCTGGCGTTGTTTTCCAGCCGAGTTCACCTGGCAAGGCGTGTGTACTCTGGAGATGTATGACGAAATTGCGTATGACCGTGCGTTTCGTAGGCAGCTCACTTGCGACAAAGCTGTACCTATATCCAATTTCTTCGCCAGCGCCTGATACCTTGGCTCGCGAATAAGAGGCTTTTTTGGCCAGGATAACAGGGTCAACCCATAACTCGATACATGAAGTCGCATTCAACCCCAGGAGACGCCCAAATCAAAACGTCCGATCAGAGTGCACCAGTCCTGTATTCCGGTTCAGTTTAATTGGATTATCGCCGCGAACGGGCGACGGAAATTTTCGCCATTTTCAACGGCTCTTCACTTGGCTCTCGAGTGTTCGATCAGATGACTTCTAGACTTTCACCTACTCCATGTAGGAAGGTGATGACAATGTATCCGGTGCTCATCACTGCAGGGTTTACTCAAGTCGAGCTCGGAAGCGATGTGCACACTCTCACAGTTCCGTGAGCTGAGCAAACGGACCGAACTTTCAGTCTACCTGCATGATGCTTGCAACGATGAAAGTACTGGTCTCCTGCGTCGTTCTTGCGCAAGCTGCTGTATCTACGGCTCAGCTCAGAAGTAGGTCCCACAGGTCCCAAGATTCTACGACGTGCTCAATTACGACCATAGCTTTTCTCTCACCCGAGGAATTTTCCAAACGGCATTTTGACTTTTTGGTCGTTGGTGGCGGAACTTCTGGCTTAGTCGTTGCTACACGTCTGTCTGAGATTCCTTCTTTTGACGTTGGGGTTATCGAAGCCGGCCAATATTCACCCAATGATCCGTCGATCGAATTACCGATCAACTATGGCAGCGTTTTTGGAAACGCTAAATATGAGTGGCTTTATGCAACAACGCCTCAGTCCGCATTGAATGGCAGGGTAATACAAGAGACAGTGTGAGTCTCAAGCATGGCCCATCATGAATTAATCATCTTTATTTTGTCATGTAGTGGCAAAGTCCTGGGTGGCTCAAGTGCGATCTGCGATGTCGTACGCTTATCTCAGTCTTTTATGTGGACAGTCACATTAATATTGTGACAGTTGTGGCAGCGGGGTAGCGCAGAAGAATACGACATTTGGGGAACAGAACTCAAAAATGGTCCTTCGTGGAGTTTCGAAGGCCTGGTGTCCTACTTCCGAAAGGCGGAAAATTGGACCGGGCCTCCGATAGTGCTTCCTGGCCAGAAGTACTCGGAAGACCTCTATCGGACACATGGCGTCCACGGTCCTGTTCAGGTGATCATTCCTCATTTTTTTGCTAGCCCATGTCATTAAGGGCCTTGACGTTCTGTGTCAGGTCGGATACAACAATTTCTTCCCGGATCCAATTGCGCCTTCCGTTGCTTCTGCCAATGCCCTTGGTATCCGTACGAACTCTAATCCGGTGAGGACTCCATGACCATGTCCCCATGTCTTTGTTGTTTAAGTTTTATTTAACTATCGGTCCAGGACTCGGGCAACTCAACAGGTTACCAAACTCCTGCCAGGGCGGTCAACCCTGCTTCAGGCAGGCGTTCCTATACGGTATCCGCCTATCTAGAGCCGAACTTGAAGCGCAAAAACTTGGCCATCTTGACCGGGGCTCTGGTGTCCAAGATCAACTTTAAATCTGACGGAAGGCGCTCTGACGTTGTCGCGAGTGGTGTCGAGTACATAGCCAGTGGCAAGAAATATAACGTCTCGGTGAAGAAGGAAGTCGTCCTGGCGGCGGGTAACATTAATCATCTCTTCCTCTTGATGCCCCACTCACCGCTTGTTTCGCAGGTCGCTGGGCACCCCTCGTATCCTAGAGCTTTCGGGGATCGGCGACAACGTTTATTGCAGAAGCTCGGAATACGCAACGTAGTCGACCTACCTGTGGGCGAAAATCTCATGGTACGAGTTGCCTTTATATTGGTAGGGGTACCTGTATAATGTGCCGTTGGAAATGTACAGGATCAAACCTACGTGGCAATGGACTATGTGGCTCGTCCTGGCATTCGCACCCTGGGTGTGTACTGTCTCTTGATTGACCACAGTGACTGAGTTTCATTCGCTTCTATAGACCAGCTCCGCATCAATGCGACATTCTTTGAAGAGCAGCAAACACTCTTGTAAGCCATCTCAACTGAAATATCTGTTCTACCGTGAACCACCTATTTCAGCAATCAAACCGGTACTGGCGCTCTGACATATGACACAGCGGCAGTCGCGACGACCCCTCTCCAGACCATCATACCCAAGTCAGATCTAGCCGGGCTGTCTGCGCTGCTTGATCGTTCGATAGCTGACAGGGCCAACACGCCACTACAACGAGCTCAGTACAATATTCTCAAAAAGCAACTGTCACGGGGCACGGTCGGCTGGATGGAGTTTCTTCTCCTAGCCGGTGGTGGTGGCGCTTCGCTTCCTCAAGGAAACACAAGCTACATTACTCCGTTCGCCTTCCATCTCTGGCCATTGTCTCGCGGCTCGGTGGTAAGAACACGATAGGTGAACTCACAGAGATCGGCAATAACTATCACCTCCTTCTAGCACATCAATTCATCGGACCCCAATGCCCCACCAGTTATCGACCCAAAGTATCTGAGCAATCCATTTGGTGAGCTGTTTGTTTAAATATTTCCCCCCCCTCTAAACGACGTTTTGTTGTCAGATCTTGCCGTACATAGTCTTTCCGCGACCTGGATGCGTCGTTGGATGTCGACCGCGCCCATTTCCAACATGATAGAAGGTTATAACGTTCCTTCAGGCGATGTTCAGGACCCTACCCAGTTCGAAAGGTTTGCTACTCCTACCATCACTTGAATATCTCAGAGATTAACTGCTTGCTCTTCCGTTAAGCTACATTCGTAATTCCGTCAGCGTAAGCCGATAATGCGTCATTCCTGCCTTTCTGTTCATTTGATGCCATCCTTTTTTTGACTCGTCCAGACAACGTTCATCCAGTTGGTGTGTATACTTTCCATGAACTATCTCAAGTATGATACAGGCGCTGAAACTGAAGGCAGGCACAACTCCTTTGGCGCCCCGTTCTCTGGGAGGTGAGCCATCGCGATCATCTTGTTTAGGGTTGCCGTCCTACATTTACTGACTCGTGTTTGTTAAGGTGTCGTGGATCCGTCGTTGAGAGTCTATGACGTCCCGAATCTTCGTATCGTTGATGCCGGTATTCACCCACTGACTATCGGAGTCGCGCCGCTCGCCACTGTGTACGCCATTGCAGAAAAGGTGAGATTGATGCATATCTCCAACATCCTAATATTGACTTTCTCCAGGCCGCGGATATTATTAAATCAACCTCCCACTAGATATGCGCTTTGCTTTTGAGATACAAATACGAATGTGCACGAACATGGGATTTTTGTGAAATGTCATTTATACTGAAATGGCCGGCAGGCGAGAAATCCGAAATTTGATTTGAAGAACTGTGATCTTGAAACCTCTCATAATTGACTGACAGAGGTCAAGTCGCTCCACATGTAATGCAAAATAGCGGACTTTGCTTGTGGATGGGCAGTGCTCAAGAAATTTTATTTTTCCCAGTACAGTACTAGTACACAACTAGAAAACAGAAGTGCATGGATGACAGAGCACGCCATGCATTCTCTGGTGTCTATCAATGGGCATTCATAACAGTATCATTCAGAGTCCCTGTAACTCTTTGGCCTGGGCAACCAGCACCTCAGCACCGGGGAACCGTGGAGTAATCGTGACATTGAAGGGAACGGGACGGCTGAAGACCAAGCAGTCATCAGCACTGGGTTTCACAATTAACATCGAGCCGGAAACACTCACACTACCAGACCGTCGTTGATTGATTCGTTGACGAGAGGCATGATGGGCTTCCCGCTGGCATCCTTCGCGGGCTCTATGTTCATGGCCCAAAGGATGCACGCGATGTCGATAAAGAGCGAGTTGTTCGCGATATGGCGTCCAACGCATATCCTCCTTCCAAAACCGTACGTGACGTGGCCTTCTTCCTTGGTATCTGGTGGCGCTGGGCAAGTTGACCATCCTCATCGAGGTGTCGCGACGGGTTGAAGGTGTCCGCGTCAGCTCCATAGACTTCAGGTTCTCTGTTCAAACCCCTGGAGATTTTGTTAGTCATTCGCCTGATAAGAATAATCACACAAGCAGACACTCACCAAACGTTTGCAATGACGATGGTGCCAGCAGGAATGAAATATCCTTCGTAGACGTCGTCCTGGGCAATCACAACATATTAGCTGTTGCACCAGCCGCAACACGGCAACGACCTACTTCAATCGAACGATGAGGTATCCTGTAAAGCAAACGAATCGATCAACACTGCTTTGAGTACAATATACGAGGATATCTTACCAACAGGGTCAACGGGGCGGAATCGAAGAGCTTCTCTTACTGTAGCCTGGATATATGGCATATTTTCAAGGTCGGCGAAGGTGGGGAGTCTGGACCTGCCAACGACAGCATCGAGCTCCTCTTGCACCTTCCTCTGAATCTCAGGATAGAGGACCATGGCATGCATGAACCACGCAAGCACCGCAGAGGTCTAGGGCCGATTTAGCCTAGTCCCAAGTAATAACGGGTAGACAGAAACGAACTGTTTCGGCACCAGCAGCGCTGACATCCCCGTCAGCAAAGAAAACACAACGGCACCAGATAGACGGACTACTCACTACATCGTTCCAGACAGGAAGGCTGCTTGTGTCATACTCAGTCCATGCCTGTCTTGCTGCTTGACCAAGGTTGCCGTAAAGCTTGGCCTCTCATCTCCGCCATTCTGCGAGGAAACTTAGATCGAATGCTGAGCCATTGACTAAGGAACGAGACGACTCACAACGCGCCTCTCAACGTCCGCATACAGGCCTTTGAACATAGCTCCATCCCTGATGAACCATTGCTCTGCCTCACGTTTCCACTTGGCAATTGAACTTGGGAGATACTTCATCCACGTAAAGAACTCCACAAAATGGGCACCCGGGTAGGCTGCTCGAGTGAGTCTCTGCACGAAGTCATTGATTTGCTTCACGCGAGAATCATGGGCGTCCATGAGAGGCGGTTGGTCATATACAATCGATAATACCGCTGAGGCGGCGGCTCTAGGACAGGAGGCAAATTTAAGCGCTGTAGCGTCTCAGATTGGGATGATCTTACCTTCGGAAATGATTGTCCCAGGCCTGGGGCTCATTTACAAGCCATGTGTGAGAAGGATCGCCTCTGTGGTCTGGACGGATGAAACGAGGGAGCAACGGATCTGTTCAAGCCCTCGTGTGCGGCCCTTCGCATCCGTCTCCACCTAGGAAAAAAAAGTCGGCCGAATCACCGCGAAGCTTATCATTATATGCGTACAGTTCACTGTATCTGGTGAAGACGACGAGCAATCCACCCGTAAGAATCTCGGAGGCAACGATATTCCTGGGTCTGTCCGAATAAATTGCAGCTTTGCGGTCCAAGAGATCCGCTGCTGCTTTGTGTGTGTTGAGAACAACAACAGGTTGTCCTGCCACATTCAAATAGGTGATAGGACCTGGGATCAAAGGTGGTGTTATTGAGGCACATTCAAGACCGACGAATTACGCTCATACCGTAGACGTGTTTCCACTTTGTAAAAGTCAGCCAGAGGTCTCCACGAAGATCCAAAAGGTTGCCAATAAGAGGCCATCCACGCGGTCCTGGCGGGTATTTACGATTCCTTGTCGATATCCAACGACTTATCATCCACGTCGCCAGGACGGCTGCCACGCCTTTAGATAAAGACTGAACGCTCGGCACCTCATGAGCGCTGAAGTGCGTTAAGATGGACAAGGGAGAGGAGGTGTTCATGGTAGCTGCCATAGTCATAAACGAGGCAACGAAGCTAGTCGAACGGAAGCGTCTTTTCAATGGACATGATACTCTGCAGGAAATCGCCAAATCCGTCACGAGTGATTGAGAACTGCATCACGATAGACTCGGCGCAGGCATTATTCGGCTCGGTCGAATGGGTGACCGTCTTTGCAGCTGCACGTCATGGTCACCGTCAACCTAAAGGATTCCTAGGATTTGCGTGAGTATCCGATCGCTTATATAATGTCCCCGTGTTACTTCCTGCCAGAGAATTCCCAGCAATGTCTACCCCACTCTTGATACAGAATTGCTACGAGCATTGCAGGGTATCAAGGTTACAGTGAAGCAATTCAAATGGCGCCAGCATCCCCGGATGACCGCAAATTTGCCCTAAGCTTCCCTGACAGGCCAATTTGGGAGGTATTCCATTATCAGAACTAACTGAAAGTAAGGAGGTGAATCAGGTAAAATGTTCGTTGACTGCCGCGGCGTAAGTACTCATCCAATCCGTAGAATAGGCTTCGCTCACCTTGAAGCCAGATTTTCGGCGGCATGCTCCTTCAGACCTACATTGCATTAGCGGCGGCGGGCGCGATCTTTGTCGCCTACGTATTCAATGCCTATAAAAACAAGTGCTGCCGCCTGGTCCCAAGGGGCTTCCAATCATCGGGAATTTGCTGGACCTTGCAGTTGATGATATCTGGGTCAAGTATCGCGACTGGGGCAAGCAATATGGTATGTCCTCGACCGAGTCCGTACTGGTAGTATACTAGAACTAAACGTTCGCGATTACAGGTGACGTGATGACTGTAAAGATATTGGGAACTCCGATGATTATCTTAAACAGCGCAGAGGTATTCGACTCTAGCATGTCGATTTGTAAAGCTGCTCAGTCAAGGTTTCGACAGGGAGTGAATGACCTGATGGAACAGCGCGGCTCGAATTATTCTGACAGACCAGACCTGCCAATGGTTGTGGATTTGTGCGTTGCGAAATTTTGAAAATGATATGTAGCTGATGTATTGCATGCATGGCGTCAGAATGGGATGGGACTGGACCTTTGCGCTCATGAGATACGGCCCGCGGTGGAGAGAACATAGACGCGTTTTCCACTCCCATTTCCATGCGAGGTCGGGCCAGCATCAGATTGTAGCAAAGGAGGCTGCCAACGCTGCTCTGCTTCGGCTGCTACACACGCCTGCGGATTTCCTTGGTCACCTCAAGCAGTACGTTGCTTGCCTTGGCCTGCCTTCCCTTGTTCTTTTTTGACACGTCGCAGGTTCACGGCTGCAATAATTCTGAAACGAGTGTACGTGTTTGCTGCAGGCGTCTTGATGTCGCATGTTCACACTTGCTTGGCCAGTTACGGACATACCGTTACTGACATGAACGATCCGTACGTTCATTGGTGGAAGAGGCTTCAAAGAGCACATCTCTCGCGACGATACCCGGAGCTTTCTTCGTGGACATATTCCCAAGCAGTACGGAAAAGCTTCTCTTATACGTATTTACAATGCTGAACGTGCCTTGTCTTACCAGTGAAGCATATTCCGGAATGGATACTACCTGGTGGCGGTTTCAAAAAGAAGGCACGCGAATGGCGCAAGTTGTCTCAGGCAATGGTCGAGGTGCCATACAAAATGGTGAAAGACAGACTGGTGTGTGATCGTCTACAATGCTATCTGCTTGAACTTCTGACTGAAAATCGATCCTGCTAAGAAATCTGGGATCGCCACTCCATGCTTCGTTACGACCTGTCTGGAAGACAACGCCAACCCCGACTCAAAGCTGCGCTTCGAGAAGATTTGATCAAGCACACAGCTGCCGTTGCATACGCCGCAGGTATGAGACGTCGTCATCAGTGATTACAGTGATAATGAAAAAGTTTTGTTCATGGAATAGGTGCCGATACGGTAAGGAAGCTCTTTTCTTTCCATGTTCGAACTGGAAACTTATGGATAAGGCAAACTTCAGACGTTGTCCGCTCTGACAAATTTCATGCTTGCCATGACACTCAATCCGGAGGTGGTAGCTCATGCCCAAGCCGAATTGGACTCCGTTACAGGTGGCGAGCGCCTTCCAACGTTTGAAGACAAAGATCGACTGCCTTACATTACCGCAATCTTGAAGGAGGTCCTGCGTTGGATTCCCGTCCTCCCTCTCTGTATGTCACTTTCGTGTTCTTCGGCATTAGGGAAAAAATGACCCGAGATCGAACAATGCCAGCCGTTCCCCACAGAACTATGAAAGATGATCATTATCGAGGATATTATATCCCAGCTGGTGTGTCTACTCCCCATGTTGGTCGTCGCCCGAGAAATGCTGAGCTCAAACAATGCCAGGCACGAACATCGTCCCCAACGTTTGGGCCATCTTCCACAACGAGGAAGTCTTCGAGAACCCCTCCCAATTCAACCCGGACCGGTTCATGAAGAACCCAGACCTCCCCGACCCCGCAGATAATGGCTTTTTCGGCTTTGGCAGGCGGTTCGTGTTCGATTGCTGCTGCCACGCACTCTCGTCCGTTGATGTTCTTTCTAAATCGATCTCTCAGGTCTTGCGCGGGTAAAGGCATGGCATTGGATACGTTGTGGATAGCCATGGCGAGTATTCTGGCCGCCTTCGACATCTCCAAAGAGCTCGACGAGCATGGCAGCGAGATCACCCCAGAAGGGAAGATGGGTCCAGGCACTATCTCGTGAGCTGCACACAATCATCCTTCCTTTCATCGTTTCTAAAACCCTCCGTCAGGCACCTCTTGCCGTTTGAGAGTCGCATTCGTCCGCGCTCGAAGGAATGGGCTGGGATCATAAGAAGGGCGAACGGCGAACATTATTAATTCATAACTAGTCGGCCCGCAAAGATAACTCGATCCCTTATTACGCCTCCATCGGAGGTCTTTGTGCACATGTACAACACGAGTTAAGACTGTATAGACACATTGTATTTTACAGTGGCGTGCAATTGCTTCCTTGGCGGTAATCGCAGTTTATGCAAGTATTATCCTGACTGCCGGAATTAAGGGCCCACACCAGCAATGCTTCCTCAGAACACGAAGAAAAAATGAATTCCATCGCAGGAGGCTTAAAATCCTTCATCAAGCCGCTCTGTACAAGACCGATACGAAGAACTATTAGAGGCGGTACAAACGAGTTTTTAATGTTTGCGCCGATTTCAGTATAGCAAGTCGTTTGTACCGATCTCAACAGCGTCAGAGTCGATGCCTTTCTTCTTGTAGTCCGGTACACACTTTCTCGAAAAAGTTTGTTTTGCCCTGCAACGAAATGATGTCCACAAAACCGAACGGATTCGTCGAGCGGACGATCGGCGGAGGACTCCATGCATTGGTACATGAGCATAGAGTTCATGCCGATAGGTTTCACAAAGAGGACATCTCAGGCTGGGCAGGTCTTCAAGACTAGCACAAAATGACCACTAAACGGAACGCATACCAGTGAGAAACCCCTGTTCGATTGTAACGGCCTGCGTGATGATCGCATTCATGACGTTGGGGTGCGGCCGATGCTTGAAGTATTCGGACAATATTAAGACGGAAATCAAGCCATGCTTCTTCAGCCAAAAGACGGATGCAAAGGAGCCAGAAAAAAAGATGCCTTCTATGGCGGCAAGAACGGCGAGGAGTTCAGCAAAGGTAGGAATGTTTGTCCTAAATTCAAAGTAGTGCACGCTCGGCCTGTGGAGGTAAGGTCTCGAAGTTCACCTTTTGGAATATGGAGCCGAAGGTTTTAGTGTAGCGGTCTGGTATGGGTACGTCGCGAGACTGGGCCCGGGCCTTGACTGCCTGTTCCTCTGCCGCTCCTCTGGATGCTTCGTACTGGGCACAGATTTCGTCGACGTCTTCTAGGAACATAAGGCGCTCGCCAGCATTGAAGTCGATCAGGGGCTCTTCGCGGTCAAGATCGCTCGGGTTCGTGTTTCTGAGGAGCCTCCTCTTCTATTCCCCTTACCTGCTCCCTTTCCTCCTGCCATAGCTGTGGCTCGTGGCATTCCCATGGGCATCGGTCGAACAGCAGCTTGCTTGCTGGCCGATCGATATTCGGATCGTGGCGTTGTAACCAGGCATGACCGAGGATGACCGAGCTACGGCCGAGGTTGGCGACTGCGAGAGAGGTCGTCTCAACGTGGTCTCCGATACTGATCCTGACCGTGACTACGTAGCGGATGGAACCTCCACCATTCAGGGAGCTGTCCGCGTTGTGGACGGGCATAGCAGGTGATAGGCGGTTGATATTGAGGTTCAGCGAACAGGCATAGCCTTCATCAATGTAGCAGCCCGTGGCTTTGCTGTCGATTAAGGTTCTAGTGGCGAATGTGTGCCCCGAGTCTGTGGCTTGGATGTCAGTGGAGGGGCTGAAGTACGTACTCCTTGTTGGTGCCATCTGCTGGAGCAGCTCCGAGTCCGCCACTTGGGCCGTGGAGATAGTAGCTTGGGTTGCTCTGGTGCTCATGCTTACGTCGTGACCGGTTTAGGGGTTGTTCAGGGGCATCTCGGGTACTGTGGCTAGCGTGGCAAGTAGAAGGACGATGAAATCGTCTGTGTAGATGCAGTTTCGTTCTAATGTGTCAGCGACTCAGACAAAGAAGGTGGATTAGACCACAACAAAACTAGATACACCAACGATTATGAGAGTATATGTACACGTACAAGAGGATGATGTAGAACTGAGAAACTGTAGGCATAGGCCCATGCACGAATCATGACAGTACATGAGCATAGAATTCATGCCGATAAGTTTCAGTGAGTTTTTTTCTGGGAACTGCTTGATGGTGCAGGCTGCATGTCACCCAGTTGCAATCCTTCCGTAAGATCATGTAAGAAAATACTTCCAACCGGAGACTCGAGATGCTTGTGCACAAAAGACAGGCATGTGCACGGGGAAATCGGGCGATTTAGGGGTCAGGCATCCCAGTGACTCGACTGGATGAGGATGGTTGGCAGTCGTAATGGTATAATGGAGTGGGCGCGTATTTGGCAGACATGGCTTTTATAGCTTTGGTCCATAGCTTTTGTGACGGACCATTGCTCTTGTCTGCGCTCATCCTCTCACCATGCCCCCTCGTATTCGTCTCAATTATATCATCCTAGGCGAACCGAATCTCAATAACGTTCGAACTCTTGAAACTGACGCTGACACGACCGTCGCCAGACTTATAAATTTGCTCGAGTCGACTCATAGCATAGATACTGGGCAGCTCGAGAAGGTTTCTATGCCAATGAAGGACGAAGCGATCTATGAGAAGCTTCGAAACTTCACTTTTAAAACACCCATGGGCGACTGGACGGCGTCGAGAAAACTCTCAAGCTTGTTTACGGATCTTTCGCCAGACGATATTCATCTCATCATTCGTGCGTAATAAAGTGTTTTCCCAGGTCTACAGTATAATCGACTTGTCTATCCTTTCAAGAATCGAGAGGCGTTAAAGCAGCAGTCATGCCATCAGAGTCTGCATGCCGGTTTCAATTCCTCGAGGACCGCCACCCCGAAGCACCATCCAGCGGGGCTCAGCTCCAAACGTTTAAGAGCAAGCAGAAACCAGCGACGGAAATTTTATGCAATCGCCCCTCCTCATCTACTCCTCCCATTCCATTGACGCTTTTAGACCGTATCTTTGCTCAGTTCCTTGATGATTGCGAAAATATTCAGACGACCCCCGAGATCAACAAATTTACACTCAGGCTGACAGATGAAATGTCGAGTGTTTATGGCAGCGACTTGATACGACGCGAGATGCTGATATATTTTTTTCTGCAACTCGGCATAGACTTTGAGACCTTTGAGGTTCCTGAGACTGGACGCAAGATCAACATTGGGATCACGAAAGGACAGTTCCTCGTCGTATGCGGTGAGGTCAGGCACGAGAATGCGAACAATTCCGACGATCCCTATTTACGAGCCACGCTCTGTTACCTGGAGCAAACGCGCTCCCTTGCAGCCAACTTTCCTTTATCGGTTCTGCCTTGTTTGATCCTTCTCTGTGTCGGTGCGCTCCTCAACATAAACTATATATCTATATCTGTGATCTAAAAGGGCGCTAGGTCCATACCTCTCCTTTGCAGGCGCCGCATGGAACGGTCGTCCGAATATTCAAGTCCTTACACCGGCGATTCCCTTGCATTTCCATCATACTGATCTGAAACTCCGGTCAACAACGGCCCGCTATATTGCTGCGTTTAAGTCGGCTGTTGAATCCCTAAAGAATCACTACGAACAGCCTTATTATCAAAATCCGGCTGGCAGTATTCCCGCTGGCGTCAACGCCATCTTTCCATATCCGAAATCTTTTGAATGTGGCACATCGAAATCATCCAAAAACTTTCTTTACATTTCGCAAATGATGCAGAACAGACTGATATATCATGCGGAAGTCTGCGATACACATGAAAAGATCTGTGTCAAGTTTGTTCAACGGTATTCACCGGAGGCTCATAGAATCTGCGCAAAGATTGGTTGTGCGCCTGAGCTTCTCGGGTTTGAGGCGCTGCCCGGTGGATGGTTTATGGTCGTCATGAAGGAACTGGACAATCACGTCAACCTGTACCAATCATCTTTGACTCGGGGTCGTTTGGATGAGGTCAAGCATCATCTCAGGGGAAAGCTAATTGAAATGCATCAGCAGGGATTTGTGCATGGCGATGTTCACGCTGCAAATGTTATGGTTTCGAGTGGCCCTGGACCATCGCTGGGAGTCATGCTCGTGGACTTTGATTGGGCAGGGAGGATTGGTGAGGTGCGGTATCCAATGAATGTGAATCGACAGACCATAGACCGTCCCGAGGGTACTATTGATCATGAACTCATTCTGGCGGAGCATGACTTAATGATGTTGCAAGTGCTCTAATGTATGTACTTTTTTCTTATGCATGTGCATTTCATTTTGGAAAGAGAGAATTGAAAGAATATGTTAGTAGCCAAATCTGGAATCTTCACATTTTCCTTCCAAGCGTAGGCACAGCTACCTCAATTTTCGGCATGTTCTTCATAAATTACATGTCGTGAAAAAAAAAGAAGCTAACGCTGCTGTGTTGTAAACGACAAAACGAATTGCAAAATGGTGTCTAGCATGTATAAATTTGAGACTTGATTTTGTCATATTCTTTAGTGGTTTAAAATGTTGAATTTTGTAGTGCGTGTTTGGTATGGTTGGCAATCATAATGACATAATGGAGTGGGCGTGTATTTGGCAGACGGTGGCTTTATAGTTTTGGTAAGGTAGGGCTCACCGAAAACACGCACACATCACGGGACGTGACTTTCTGTGACCAGGGTTCAATCAGGGACGAAACGCGTCATTAGATGGGGGCGCGTCCGTGCCCCGCAGGCAGAATCTAGCTATAAAACATGTTCCTATGCAGTCGCATAATACGAGAAAGGGTATAAAAGTAATTATAAGTAAATTATAACTGAGGTTGAACAATATTTGGTTGTCAAACACGAAGATCATCAACGGAATCGAGCTTCGCTAGAATCGAGTTGGGCAGCACTCGATGACCGCGGTACTTTTTTCCCGCCCACGCTGCTTGTCTTGCATCCAATCCCTTGTGGTACGCATCCATAAACCGTCTAGATCTACAAGCAAATCTGTTGCAAGGTGGATTGAAGTGAGTTTTCTCTCTCGATAATCATTGATTGATTGATCAACTCTGAATCTGCTCACCTTCATTCTGCTGACAGCGCTTAGATTGCTTTGTCCTCCTCGTGTTCGGGATGGCCCAGTTCTTCAGGTTTTTCAAGTTGCGAAGAGCGCGCAAAGGCATGAAGACGTGTAGATATGTTTTTTGACGAGGGCAGCTTTTTGTAAATGTAATGGCACGCGTAATTTTCGAATTTTCAAAAATCGGTTCGCGCAATTCGACGCATTTTTTCTATGTCTAGAACTCTGTGCGAACCGATTTTTCATTTTCATTGATATACGAGTGCCATTAAAGATTTATTTGGGATCTCCACCAAAAGTAACGCTCTGTCACTCCTTGATCATGTGATGTGTGCGTGTTTTCGGTGAGCCCTACCTTACATAGCTTTACCATTGTTCTTGCCTACGCTCATCCTTTCACTATGCCACCCCTTCTTTCTCTCAATTATATCATCCTAAACGCACCGAAAGTCGATAATGTTCGAACCATTGAAATAGATGCTGACCAGACCATCGCCAAACTTATCAAGGCACTCGAGTCGGAACAAAGCCTGTCTCCTGGACAGATTAAGAAGCTTGCGAGAGTTTCTATGTCAATGGATGATGAAGCAATCCATGAGAAGCTTCGAAACTTCAGTTTTAACACACCTGTGGGCGACTTGAGGGCTTCGAGGAAACTTTCAACCTTTTTTACAGATCCTGACCCGGACGATATTCATCTCATCATTCGTGAGTAATAGAGGGTCCTTGAAATGTGATTAGTGACATTCTTCTGTTTAGGACCCCCATTTATCGATGTAAATTACGCCTTTCCTGACATCTCTCCTCGCTGTTTGTGTGTTAGAATCCCATACGATGAGGACGTCAAGGCACTCTTGGTGGCGATTCTTACCGATTTACGATCCAAAGGCTATCACGTCCCTCCGAATGATTACATTGTTTTTAAGGCATATATTGGTATCAATGCAGATCTGGCCAC
The DNA here is from genome assembly GCA_011319805.1 of Macrocybe gigantea. Lineage (NCBI taxonomy): Eukaryota > Fungi > Basidiomycota > Agaricomycetes > Agaricales > Callistosporiaceae > Macrocybe > Macrocybe gigantea. The sequence continues at coordinate 400,336 of SJRY01000038.1, read as the reverse complement.
CGTCGAAGGTCAGGAACTTCTAGAATCATTAGTATTGTCAGACGTGTTTGAGCAAGTGCCGGACCGCGAGCACGTCCATATCCTTCTTAAGGCTAGATCTGGCGGTATGGGATTTGTTTTCCAAGGTCTAGAATCAACTTATCCATCTATCCTTAGAAGAATCGAGAGGCATTCAAGTGGCAGTCGCGCCATTAGAGTCTGCACGCCGGCTTCGTTTTCTCCAGGACCGCCGCGCCGAAGCACCATCCAGCGGGGTCAACCCCAGATATTTTCAAAGAAGCAAGAATCGGCCACGCAAATCTTGTGCAATCGCCCCTCCTCATCTACTCCTCCCGTTCCATTGACGCTTTTAGATCGTACTTTCGCCCGGTTCCTCGATGATTGCGATAATATTCGACGACCCGCGAGATCAACGAGTTTACGCTCAAGCTAGCAAACGAAATGTCGAAATTCTATTCCAGAGAATCAAAACGATGCGCGAAGCTGATAGAACTATTTCTGCAACTCGGAATGGATTTCAAGACGTTTAAAATTCCCGAAACTGCATACGAGATCGATGTCGGGCTTACGAAAGGACAGTTCCTCGTCGTATGTGGGGAGATCAAGAACGAGGATGCGAGTAGTTCAGACGATCCCTATTTACAAGCCGTTCTCTATTATCTAGAGCAGACGCGGCCGCTTGCGGCCAACTTTGCCTCTTCCGCTTTGCCTTGTTTGATCCTTCTCTGTGTCGGTGCGCTCTCAACATAAACTATATATCTATATCTGTGATCTAAAAGGGCGCTAGGTCCATACCTCTCCTTTGCAGGCGCCGCATGGAACGGTCGTCCGAATATTCAAGTCCTTACACCAGCAATTCCTTTACATTTCCATCATACTGATCTGAAACTCCGGACAACAACGGCTCGCTATATTGCCGCATTTAAGTCGGCTGTTGAATCTCTAAAGGATCACTACGAACAACCTTATTATCAAAATCCGGCTGGCAGCATTGCCGTCCGCGTCGACGCCATCTTTCCGTATCCGAAATCTTTTGAATGTGGCACATCGAAATCGTCCAAAAACTTTGTCTACGTTTCGCAAGTGAAGCCTAACAAACTGATATTCCGCGCGGAAGTCTGCGATACACGTGAAAAGATCTGTGTCAAGTTTGTTCAACGGTATTCACCGGAGGCTCATAGAACCTGCGCAAGATTGGTTGTGCGCCTGAGCTTCTCGGTTTTGAGGCGCTACCTGGTGGATGGTTTATGGTCGTCATGAAGGAACTGGACAATCACGTCGACCTGTACCAATCCTCCCTGACTCCGGATCGTTTGGATGAGGTCAAGCATCATCTCAGGGGAAAACTCATTGAAATGCATCAGCAGGGGTTTGTGCATGGCGATGTTCGTGATGTAAATGTTATGGTCTCTAATGGCCCTGGACCATCGCTGGGAGTCATGCTCGTGGATTTTGATTGGGCGGGAGGATTGGTGAGGTGCGGTATCCGATGAATGTGAATCGAGAGGGTGTGCAGCGTCCCGAGGATGCTATTGATCACGAACTCATTCTAACGGAGCATGATTTAATAATGTTGGAAGACTTGACTATGCTCTAACGTACACTTGTTTTCAATCTTATTTGTGTGCATCTCATTTGAAAGAGGCGTGAATGTGTCAGTAGCCGAATTTAGAACCTCAGAACATCCAGAAAGTACCAATTTTTATGCAATCTCGGAGTTTTCACCTGGAATAGCCGTTGCCGTGAAAAGGTCATTGCTACCTCAATTTTCATCATCGTCGTTCATAAATTACATGTCATGAAAAAACAGCTAAACGCCGAAGTCTTGTTTAATCATGTCAGCGGCCTAAGTCGTACGTAGGATTAACAAAGTCCGTGAAGATTGAATCAGTGTTACGCTCACCTTCTCGGCAAATGCGTATACAGTGGACAAAATAGCGACGCCGAGGGAAAGAGGAATCACGCCGGCATCGATGATGCGGAGGTTTTCAGTGTTGTAGACTCGCATTCGATTGTCGACGACGCCTGTAAGCTATAGGGTCAGGAACTTAAGGCGAGCAGATAGGTGCAGAAGACAACATACCTCCCATCTCTCTAGGAGCCATTGCGGTCGTCCCTGAAACAGGTCACTGCGTTCGCAAAGAGGATCAGCGTGTTAATCAAGAATTACATACCTAATGGGTGATTGGTGGTCTTTCCATGTCAAAAAAGAAAGAAAAAAATCGTCGATATCAAGGCCACACATGACAGGTCAAAAACCTCACTTGAAGAATGTTTCTGACATAACTGCAGCAAGAGATAAAATCAGCTCTCGGAATCACATAGCTTTGCCTCTGAGGATTATATACCTATCGAAATCTGCGTCTGTTTGGACCTCCGGGGATGGAGAGTTGGGCCCGATGAGGTACTTTGAATCGGCTCGGTTGCCATCCATTTTCTGATGAACTTCGTGCCTTGAAGCAAGACCTCGGCATCTGAGAACGGGAATAAAGGACGTCGGTCGATCTACTCAGTGAATACTAGCATGTGCTCACCAAAAGGAATTTCTAAAAATCGGGGATCGATTGCGGGAGGTGCTAACGGGTCACTTGAGGCGATATGCTGTAAAACATGAGGTAATACGAGAAATAAACCATCGCAAGTCGACGTCAGGGCATATTTACGTACCACGGATCCTCGACTGAACTCATGCAGATTTACCGTCACGGCAGTGACGTAGGAGCTGTTTTGTGCAGGCACGGAAGCGGGACCTCCGACGGGCAGACCACAAATTCAGCAAAGGCAACGCGCCCTTCTGCAAGGAGCTTCCGATGCGAGGCATATTGTACTCGCTGCATAGGTGTCAGGGTAAGGTTGGCGAGAGACGAATCGAGCTGCTTTATCATCCGCGATAGGTCCTGCGGTGGGACGAACCATTGCAGTGGTGAAGGCCCTAGCACGTTCGCAGTGTATGTGAGAGCGCCTGTCTTTGTTCTATTGCTGTGAATTTTTCCTGAGTCAGGAGACGCCTAAGAGATATGATCAAGGCCGTAATACATACTATTGCTCGGTCTGCTGTTGCAGGAATGTGGAATTGAAGCGCAGCCTGTCTATAATTGTGGTGAGCATCGTGCAATCAAAGCACGCACTCAAAGAGCGCACCCAATGTCAAAGTCGTCGGTTTTGCCAAGAAGTCTGAGAGTGCAACGGGTGATCCTGCATGCAATGAAGTCGCAATTGTGACTACTGTGACTTCAAAACGTACCTGTAAGTTTTCGCCAACTTCCGGTATGTCAAGTATTGTCTTGATACCGAATTTTGAGAGTATATTCTTGTCGCCAATGCCGGAAAGCTCGAGGATCTGAGGAGTCTGAATGGAGCCTGAGAAGCTATTCAATAAACGAGAAGAACAAGTTACGAAACAACAAAACTTACCCGCTGCCAAAACAACCTCCTTCTTTGCACCGACTGAATACGTTTTGCCACCAGAAACAAATTCAACAGCGGTAGCTGTCACTCTGCTGTTCCTAGGATTTTTCTGACGGAAGTTCACTTTTGTCACTTGGGCGTCCGTCAAGAGAACGAGATTACGACGTTGAGAGACGGGCGCATAGTAGGCATTGGCCGCATATGAGCGGATCCCTTTGACAGAGTCGACCGTCCTGGCCATGAGTGGGAAGCCCGTAGCGTTACCCCCATCCTAGACCTTATGAACGAAAGTCGGTAGGATGGAATTGAGGATCAAACGTACGGGATTGGAATTGGTGAAGATGCCTAGTTTGCTCGCAGTGGCTACTACGGGAATGTCTATATCTGTAAGGTAATTTTCGTAGCAGATCTGTCCCCGCGAGAAGTCTGCCATCATACTTCAGAGGTATAACTGTGCATACTCACGTCTACTGGACCTCTTGTCCCATGGACAGCTCGAAGTGAAGGACTGTAATGTTGGTCTTCAAACACGATTGGTGGTGAGCTCCACGACTCCGCTTTCATAAAGTATGGAAGCAATGCATCAAAGGACCATTGAGGGCCGTTCTTGAACGCTGTAGCATAAAGGTCATATTCCGCTTTGGACGCTCTCTGCCATATCTGATAATCACATAACTCATTTCAGAACGGCACCTGATAAGATCAGGGAAACGGCACGTACAAGCGCATTGATGGCACTCGATCCTCCGACCATTTTACCTCTGCGATGTGGTGAAAAGAATCAGTCTCGAGTTTATCGACGCAGACGCGGACGCACCTGGCTACGTCGATCTGTCGTCCGTTCACACGCGACTGAGGCGTGGACTTGAACACCCAGTCATACTTGGGATTTCCGAGGTACCCAGCGCCTCCGGGCAAATTGATGTTCATGTCATCTGGGAGATACTTTCCAGCTTCGATCACGCCGACGCGGACAGACGGGTTTTCGGTCAGCCGTGAGGCAATGACGAGGCCTGCAGTCCCTCCTCCGACAACGATAAAGTCGAAATGTCTTTCGCGAAACTCTCCGGTGTGACTGCTCCAGCTGGGCAAAAAAACGAAATACGAATGAATCACGAAGACCCAAAACGGAACGGAAAACATTACATGGTGATGAAGGGGCGCTGGCTTTGCCCAAGCCAGCGCTATACATGCCACCACATACGCTGCAAAAGACGGGCGGAGGAGCAACATCTTTCAGGGAACTGTCGAGATTCGAGACAACCCAAAAGACCTATGCTCGGATAGCCAGACCCTTGCGCAGAAGAGTTCAGCTAAAGCTCGCGTACCCCACTCCATTGTTAAAAGACGCGTGCAAACGTCTCATGCAAGCCAGGGCGCACAATCTTTCAGCTCGTCAACAATAGAGTTTCCGAAGAGTGCATACCCAGCAAGGCCGGCGTGGTCTCAGGTATGAAAATAGCACAACAACTCCAATCCGAGTCGGTTAACCGACGATGCGAATCCATGTGAACTCTGAGCCATAAAGGCCTGGAAATCGGATATTCGGACGCGATGTACCTATTCTTACGAGTAAGAATATAGAATGGCCTACGATGGCGGACTGAGAAAGGTCCATATGGAAGAATGGTCGAGTGTTGTCAAGAATCAAAACGCTTGAGAAAGCCACCTGCCAATTTGGGACAAACGCAAACCGAAACTCGGTGCTGATCGATGATCTTAGTTTTTCTCCAGAAAATAATTTCAAAAAAATCGATTATAAAGTAAGCCGATGGAAACTAGAAAAAGAATCTATGATGCGAACTAGACGGACATGTGCGTATCAGATAAACTTTGAGACCTGTTCATCGAGCCATGTCCAGAGTTTCTCGCCGTTTCGGGATCCTTCGCATCTTTTGGCAACTCGCCAATGCGAGCCCAAGGAATCAGAAACTGATACAAGAAAAAAAGAATAAGTCATTAGTGTTTAATCGACCGGAAGCGAGCGTTTTGAGGCTCCTCCTTACCTTGCCACTCTGATCAACGAGAGTCGGAGATGTGCCAGCAAAAAGTAGAGTCGATACACCGTGAGATGCAACAGGATATAAGAACAAATCCTGACAACGCGAGAATAGAATACATCACATCGTGGCCACCTTCGCTGTGTAAAACGTAGTGTACTCACCAGAATGCTCCGGTGAATGGACGTATATCTGTGCAAGTCGGTCTTGATATTGCCTAGGAGAAAGATCAGGAGGATGCTTGCAAGCGAAGTCCGAGATGCACTAACCGGGATTTAAGGAGAACGAGATGATGCCCTTGTCGGCGTATCGCCTCGCTAACTCGCGGGCCCAGACAACCTGCGCCTATGCAGGACTGTCATCTGACGAACTCGAAAACGCCCAGTCGACGTACAAATTTGCTCTGGTAATACAAGTTCTGCGTGGACATTTTCCTTCTCGCCGGTCCGTCAACAGGGCATCCCAGTGAATAACGTCGAAATAAGCCCCTGCCGAAGAGGTCGTAACCACGCGAGCCTTTTTGTCCTGTGAAGTCTGGGCGCCAGCAAGTAGTGCAGGCATTAAGAGTTTGGTGAACAGGTGATGACCTAGAACCAATCCTGAGCATTATTTACGATTAAGGGCCGGAATAACCCTCCTCACCAACAACATGAACACCAAACTGGTAATCATACCCTTCCTCCGTAAGTTTGTCCAAAGGCAACCACATCACGCCTCTGTCATCCGACATTCAAAAAATGGCCCTTGCAGAATTCCAAGAAACGTACGCATTGTTGTACAAAATATGCAGCTCCTTTTCCTGTCTATGATCCATTGAGCAACGCAAAAATTCCTAGAACAAGGCGTGGACGTACTTGAGAAACGCGTGAGCTGCTTCTTTCACGCTAGCAAGACTTCCCAAGTCGATCGGAATGAACGACACATCCTTCCCCGCGTCCGCTTTAATCTCCTTCAAAGCCGCATCTGTCTTTTCACTCGCCCTCGCCACTACGTACACCTTCGCATTATGACGAAGGAGCACCTAGAAAGCCATTCAGTCAACCAAATGTGATTATTGACGAACAACACACCTTTGCAATTTCCTTGCCGATTCCGGAATTTCCACCTGCATAACGGTCATGTAAGCCTAAGCCTGGGCTCCATAAGGACCTACAGACCTGTCACGATGACTACCTTTCCTGAGAGGTCTGGAATATCATTGTCTGAGTACTTGAGCCTCGGAGGGAACGACTGAGAGATGATAGAGGGAATAATGCCCATTGATCTTCAGATGCGCGATGTTCGAGCTTCCCAAAATCAAGTCTGTGGCTCGAACGTTGGGCGTTGGAGTGCGCCGAATGGTTGCGGTCTGCAGGGTGCAAGGACGTGGTGGCAATGTACTTCCATTTGGTAGTGCAAGAATGGAACAATGCGGTCGCCTTGCACTAACCCGGCACTCCGAGGAGGACAAGAGTGCCGGTAGGGTTTCATATCCTGATAGCTGGAGGATCGGAAATCCCAGGATTCACCAGATCGGGAATCCTCGAACCTGGGTGACCTAGGTGACCTTGCTGTGTTTTTTTTTTTTTTACTCAAGTCTGAACCAACACCTTTCTGATATTCCGAACCTATGTAGGCGAACATTTCGGCAATCAGCTTAAAGCTCTATCAGACGTCTTGCATGGGGCTACAGAGCCAAAAATTACCACACATTTCCCTGGAATGGCGGGTTTTTTTGAACGAAGCAGGACTGCGATCAAGAGATGAGTCCAGCGCGTAATTCGCCTCCACTGACGTCCATTCGGACGTCCTGTAAACGCGGAAAGTCGGCGCCGAAAAAGTAAAAGCGCATCCCACGGCCAGCGTTCATATCAGGCATATGTACCTCGCTCCTCCGCCTGTTGCATCGACGTCCGAGTCCGACGACGACTTTCTGACTTCCTTGTCTAGCCCTTTCGTTCCGTCATGACGCGATTCACCATGACCAAGTGCTCTATCTTATCTCTTGCGCTCACGCTTCTAGCCGCGTCTCCAGCCTCAGCGCACGCTGAACCGAAGACGCGTTTCTTTGGCGCGAACAAGGACGTCATCGTGCAGCTGTTCGAATGGAACTGGGACAGCGTTGCTGCAGAATGCGCTGCGTTCATAGGTCCTGCTGGATACGCGGCGGTGCAAGGTAAGTGACGCGAATTGTTTGCACGCATGCATCCCGCGATCTTTGGCTGACCATGTTGCGCCAGTGAGCCCTCCCCCCGAACACATTCAGGGCCCCGAGTGGTACACCAGCTACCAAACGGTGTCCTACAAACTCCAGTCGAAACGCGGCAACCGCGCTCAGTTTGCAAAGATGGTACAGGCATGTCATGCCGCCGGAGTTAAAGTCATTGTTGGTTGGTCCTGCCTGCTCATTGCTTCGATCCAGTTGGGATTCTGATCCGCACCTCTGTTTCATCTATATTTGCTCCAAAGATATTGTATACAACCATATGACGCCACTGGACAGCGGCGTCGGTGTTGCCGGTTCCCCATTCACGCATTACGACTACCCCGGAATCTATGCCTATGACGACTTCCACCACTGCGGACTCGAACCCGGGGATGACATCGTCGACTTTACGAACCGCGAGGAGTATCAAAACTGCGAACTTGTAAATCTAGCCGAGTAAGCTCATTCTTGAATCGTCGTCTAGGGCTGTCGATTCATTAGCGAAATCTGCAGTCTTGCTACAGAAAAGGAACACGTTCGAGCTCGACTTGCAGAATATTCGAATGATCTCGTCTCTCTGGGTATCGACGGACTGAGATTGGACTTGGCGAAGAGTGCGTGTTGTTTTCCTCTTGGAGAGATCATGAGCATTTATAACGTATTGCTTTGCAGATGTTCCCGCATTGGATATTGCCAACATACTTTCCAGACTGAAGAGGAAACAGTACGTCACTCAAGAAGTCGCGTGGACGCCGGATGAAGCCATTCTGCCTTCGGAATATTATGGAAATGGTAGGTTCACATCAACATCGTCTGACAATCAGTTTTTGACTTAAATCTAATCAGGACAAGTCATGGAGTAAGCAGAGCACCTTCGTATGAAGGATGTCTGCTGACCTGACACGTTTAGATTCCGTTACACAACGGCTCTTCTGACGGCCTTCTCCAGCGGTAACATTTCCGCATTGAGGAATTTAGAAGCAGGTAATTTTTATATCTCTCAGTCAAAGTTAATTGCGCCTAAACCTAGTCTAATGTCCAGGATGGGTTCCCGACCAATTAGCAAATGTTTTTGTTGCCAATCATGACACAGAGAGGGTAACGCGATCCTGCCCCAGAATCAAAGATTGGCTGCCAACTATTTCGTTATTCAGATGGCTACGTCCCTAAATGCATCATCTCCCGCAAATACCTACACCCTTGCAACAGTATTCTCACTTGCGTACCCTTACGGAACCCCGACTATCCTGTCAAGCTACAGCGGTTTCGAAGTCTACCCAACTGGGGCACCCAACAATGGTGATTCCGGTCTACCCTGTATACTGTAAGAAGCAGCGGTTCATGCTCATATTGCGAACAGGTACAGGGACCTGCAGTGGTGCGGCGGGCACTAACGGCTGGCTCTGCCAGCACCGCTGGACTCCAGTCGTGGGCATGGTCGGTTTCCACAACTTAGTTGGCTCAACCAAGGTCACGAAATGGATCTCGCCCGAGCCTCAGCAGATCGCCTTCCAGCGAGGTGAGATAACTTTCTGCTTTCTCTGGGGGGCCCTATTCACAAGAATTTGTGATGTGTTGTCTAGGCTCTATCGGCTTCCTGGCGCTCAACAACGGTGATAGCGCATGGCAGTTCTCGACAGACGTCGCTTTGCCTTCTGGAACATACTGCGACGTCATCAGCGGGACCAAGGTCTACAATCGCTGCACAGGAGCTCAGTATGTTACCCGTCCTGGAATTGTCGTTGATCTCGGTGATTTCTGACTGGCATTTTCTAGAGTCAAAGTTTCCGGAGGACGTATCACCGTTAATGCGCTTGCGCACAACGCAGTTGCGGTCCATATCGGGGCAAAGCTCTGACTGTAATCCCGAATTTTGCGGTAGAGTAAAACGGTATCGAATATACTTAGCTCCGTATTCATATTTGGGAAATGGTCAAAAAAATACAACGTTACCCACAATCAAACATTGTTGTCCCGGGGATGGCCAATTGGCCTGGACACTTGGACCTAAGGTGCTGCCTACTATGCAGGCACCGTTGCTTTACCCAGCAAGGTATATCAACTCCCAGCAGCCACCTGTGGAATTTTGATCCGGGCGATCCTGGCTGCCGAGGTGATCTACGCTCAAACCCCACTTGACGTGCCGGAAATTCAATCGCTAGTATCCTTCTCCTTTAAGCGCAACCATCCTACTCCCCGTAATCCAAGGATGTTCCGGAAATCCTGGATCGTCACGTCCTTATCATCGTCCACCGGGGATGCTGACTCTCCTGTCTGTTAGACCGCCCATTTAGGCTATGCTGATCAAGGCATGCGATTGTGATGGGGTAATGTTTCTGCTGGGTCATCCATCCCTTTCGCGGCGTCTTCATTGAAAATCATGATTATTCAACTCGTTGATAACTCCATAATGTTGGCCGCCTATATATGCGATTTGGAACCCGCTTAATAGGCGCTTTTGCTGGTATTATCAGACTAGAGAGAGCGCGACCTTGACACTCGTTAAACGGAGGAAGCTTTTCTTCAAATTCCCAGGTAGAGCCTTGAACGGGATCCAACGCAGTATCATCATCCTTTTTCCGCCACCATGCAGTCCTTCGTCGTCGCTCTTGCCGTTGGCATCATAACATATGCGCTCTGGACGAGACACCGTCGACATCGCATTCGGGCCGATGTCAAAAACTTGCCTGGCCCTGCGGCGAAATCTTGGCTTACTGGTGAGCATGACCTTTCCTTACGCATCGTTGTCTATGCCTGAGCGGTCTGTATTGCATCCAGGGAACATGGAACAGTTGTATGACGGGATGGGATGGGATTTCAATGATAAGATTTTGCCCAAGTATGGAGGCGCCGCGAGGCTGCATGGGTTCTTTGGAGTACGTTTGCGCATCTGTCGCACCATTTTTGCCTGCTTAGCAACTTGCTTGTGATGCAGGAGGATGTCGTCCATGTCACGGACTTGGAAGCTCTCCGCACAATTCTTTTCAAAGACCACACCACTATCTTCGACGAAACCCCGATGATCATTGAGTGCGCTTGTTTGCTAAAAACTGTCACCGACAAAACATATTCGCGTTATTGACTCTGTATGCCAGACAAACCAAGCTGTTGTGGGGAAGCGGCATATTCTCCGTTGTCGGTATGTTCCATGATTTCGTGAATGGTTTGATCTGTCTAAGTTGGAATAGGTGATGTGCACAAAGGACAGCGCAAGCTCATGAACCCTATATTCTCCATGAACAGAATGCGTGATCTTACGCCTTTGTTCTATCAAATCTCTCACCAGGTTTGTGCAACTGGCCCAGCTTTCTTTTGATAGAAGCCAGATGGTGATATGTGCCGAATAGCTCGAGGCAACGCTGGCATCTAAAACGGAGAAGGGCCCGGCTGAACTCGATATGTTCGTCTGGATGTCTCGTTTATCATTGGAACTTATCGGTAAGCCTCCTCTCTTATGCATTTGAATTCCCTTCACTTACGAGATTTTCAGGCCAAGCTGGTTTGGGTGTGTCTTTCGACAATTTGAGTGACGGCGCTCCTCCCGACGAATATATCATGGCAACGAAGAAAATAGTGCAAGTGCCTTTTCGATCTTAAAGTGATAGAACGTGGCATAACATTAACCAACAGACCTCTTACATGGCCATTACAAGGATTCATGTACCTGCTTCCATCGCTGGTTAAGCTGGGTCCCGCGTGGTTCAGACGGTTCCTCTGCAAGATCTCGCCCCATCCCAATATCCGTGAACTCGAGAGAATTTTCTTCTACCTTTATGACCGCGACACGGAAGTGTTCTACAAGAAAAGGCAAGCCCTTGCTACAGGAGGGGAGGCCGTAAACGATATGGTTGGTCAGGGTAAAGATATCGTCAGCATATTGAGTATGTTGACCGAGCTCCACGCCGCCTTGGTTTCGACCCGCTAACGCGCATTACAGTCCAGGCAAACGAAAAACTCCCTCCTGACCAGCGTCTCGGCGACGACGAACTTATCCCGCAAATGGGGTGCGTAATACTTTTCTCGATAGATCCTTCCAGCCCATATTCACCTTGATCGATCAGCACACTGTTGTTCGCCGGCCACGAGACCACCTCTGGCGCCCTTTGTAGGATCCTATACTTGCTGGCTAACGATCAGAAACGTCAGGACAGACTTCGCAAAGAGCTGCAAGAGGCCAGAAGACAACATGGAGATCTTTCATATAACGATGTCAGAGCTCTGCCGTACCTGGATGCCATATGTCGCGAGTCGTTGAGATTGTGAGTCATTTTTATTTCAGGCGGTGTGGAAGACCTGACCTACGAGTGCTCAGATATGCCCCGGTCTCCAAGCTGCATCGTTCGTAAGTAACACCATATTTGTGAGAAAGGGACTGTACTGGATCCTTCGCCTATCAGGCCAGGAAGGACACCATCGTACCTCTTGGCGTACCCGTTACTGGAAGAGATGGGAGACAAATGAAACAATTCTTGTTGCCAGAGGGTACAACGGCGGTTATCGCTGTTTCTGCAGTCAACCGGAGTGAAGCGCTTTGGGGCCCGACAGCTGACGAATGGATCCCCGAACGCTGGTTCGAGCCTCTTCCTGAAGCCGTCCAGGACATTCCTGGTGTCTACTCTAACATGTAAGGACATTTTTTTCAGTGCATGGTTCCATACTCAATATGTCCAGGATGACGTTCCTAGGAGGCGCACGCGCTTGTCTGTGAGTGACAAGTCTGTGTTCACATTCGAGTTAGATGTTGACTAATTGTCCTTAACAGTGGGTTCCGATTCGCCGAAATCGAAATGAGTATGCGATATATTTCTCGGGTCTCTCACACCTTAGCGGATACTCATGCTCTTCACAGAGGTTGCTCTGTATATCCTTCTTTCAAAGTTCAAGTTCGAAGCCACGAAGAACATCACTTGGCACATGTATAACTTTGCATCACCAAGCATTGAGGGAGAGCCCGGGATCACGCCAAGCTTGCCTCTGAAAGTCTCGCTCGCTCCTTTGGAATAGGGATAGGTAAATGTATCATTAGAATGTAATCACTTTCAGCCGTAGCAATATACACCTACGTGATGTGGTTTCGAATGTCCTGGATTGGTAACGAAGTCTACACAACCCGCAACACGATCATCGCGTAGAAAGGTAGTATGAATGGTCAGACTAAGGTAGAGAACCCTTCCGAACCCGTCTATGACGTGAGCATCACGAAACTACGTCTGTCACCAGCCACTTCCGTTCTTGCAGCTATATGCCACAGCTATTTGAAACTGTGAAAAGGCGTTGTCGGACGACAATAATGCTAAAACAAATGAATAAAATAGAGAAGATTAAAATGTTAATTCCGATACGGGGAATCGAACCCCGAGCTACCGCGTGAAAGGCGGTAATGTTAGCCATTACACCATATCGGAAGTTAATAACTAATCAAGTTAAATTACTATATACTGTTTTGAATCCGCGATGTCAACATTCCTCGCTCAGCCCTTTGTGTCTGTGACCTGGCGATGGCGGACACGACATCGTCCAGCGAGCAGAACTTCGGCGCCCTCGTGCCTTCGGGCAACGTCGGCGGTGGACATGAATGGCACCCCGTCTTTCACGCTTCCAACCAGGTCGTGCTCTACAATCCGACCTCGCACGCCCTGACGATTAGCCACGCCCCACCTTCGACAGACTATAGGCTTCCAGACCGCCGCCGCCCGCCATGTCCGTACTGCAAGCAGGCTCTTCCGGATGATTTCATGCCAGACGCTTCGCAAGACAGAGGCGCAGAGGCTCATGACCATCTGTCCTCTGGAGATACCGACCCCGCGTACCTCTCACGCGCTTCGGACTATTTCAGGCTCCTTGCCATCGCTAATGAATCTTCTCGACCTCCCACACCAAGCCCATCAGTAGCCGTCGATGATGGGAGAGGCCAGAGGACCGCGTTTCCAGCGGAGACACTGGCAGAGGGATACTTCAAGGCGTTCTTTCAGGAGGAATACAAGCTTGGGATGGGTGCCAATGGCAGTGTGTTCCTATGTCAGGTACGTGTGCTCATATGCTCGACGCTCTTCTCCAAGTCTTGTTTCTCATTATCTTGGTAGCATATGTTGAATGGTAATCCGCTGGGTATGCCTGCTTTGTTCACTGTTTCAACGAATTTCCTCGACGAATGCTCCTTCACAGGCCATTTCGCCGTTAAGAAGATTGCTGTCGGAGAATCTCATTCATATCTCCTCAAAATCCTGCGTGAGGTCAGCTCTTATCTACTACCCTTGACTATAAGTCTTGAACATATTCTGTAGGTTCGCCTGCTGGAGAGGCTGCATCATCCCAATATCATCACTTATCAGTGCGTACATATCCTCACGCATCGCTTCTACGTGGTCAGCTAAACTGGTGTGCAGCCACGCGTGGCTGGAGACATGTCAATTCTCGCAGTTCGGCCCCAAGGTGCCTACACTCTAGTTGAGTCGCGCATATATCTCCCACTTCCTTTTTCATGGACTATGTATTGACTTGTCCACACACAAAAGTGTGCTTATGCAGTGGGCTGAAGGAGGAAGGTCAGATTTCTCATCGTGTCGACATCTACACGTGCTGATTGCCTCGTGCCAGTCTTGATGATTTCATCGACGTCCGCCTTGGACGCCGCGCTCAGCATATTCACGTAGATCCACTTGCTCCTTTCGCTTTTGGCCATGCAACTTCTGCGTCGTCCGTCTCCAGCGACACCCATCTATCATTCAATGAACCGCACATCACAACAACGAATGATTCGACGCCATCAACGCCAATCACTCCAGGAGGGTGGCAATTCCAGTCGCGTTCGGCGCGGATACGGGCGTTTAGGGCGTTTCAGCGCGCGCCGCCAGAAGAAAAGGAACGGATGCGGAAGGAAATGGAGGCGGCGAGGTCCAGGGGGAAACACGACCGGACATCATGGAAAGCAGTTCATCTCCTTAGTGCAGAAGAAGTAAAGAGTATATTCAAGGACGTCGTGGAAGGGCTGGCTTTCCTTGTGAGTCTTGAAACTTTGCCTTCGCTACAGTTGACCGATCAAAAATCAAACTAGCACAACAAATCCATCCTACACCTCGATCTAAAACCCGGAAACGTGCTGCTAACGTGGGATGAAGGAAGACTCATGTACGTTATGTGGTCGGCTTTAGACCGACGTTTACTGAACCTCCTTTCTTAGTCCTCGAGCCATGTTGTCTGATTTCGGAACTTCTCGTGACATGATTCATAATTCGCGAATTCGCTCTGGAAATACGGGAACGTGCGTGTCATAATATGTGCTCTTACAGCTTTCTAAAGAGCATTATCCATGTGTAGGCTTGAATACAGTTCACCCGAGTCCCTGCCGTCCCCTTTGACCGGCCGTCTACAGCAGGTGGATTCGAAAGCTGACATGTGGTCGTTAGGAATGATCCTGCACAAACTTTTGTTTTTCAAGCTTCCATATAGGTAATACCCCAATTCTTATCCGCAGTTGCGGATATTGATAATGCTCTCTAAGGTACGCCGCTGAGGGTGACGCGAGCGGTGAACCGGTCAGCAGCGGCGTTGATGAGAGGGAAAAAATGGATAGGCTCGAGAAGGAGATTTTGAGTTATTCTGGGTATGTCACATCTTCCCGTCATTGTGACACGGGCTTTTCCTGAACTGTTCGCCATCGTCAGCTTCAGTCAAGCCCAGCGTTGGCGACAATGTTTGAGGGTAGACGGCTACCAAAGTCATTTTTGATGCTTCTCGAGGGCCTTTTGAATGTTGTTCCAGCTAAGCGACCGTCTTGTGAGCGGGTCCTTAATGCTATCCTAGAAGGAAAGGTCTGTATCAAGATTCTGGAATCAGTTAGCTCTAGCTCCAGGCTGATGACGCCCACCTTGTCTATCCCTAAAGCTTGATCCCCTCAAAGATGACTATTTTGGTGCCAATGGTTTATCATCTCTGATACCGATAATAAAACGAAGATCAAGTCCCGGGAGCTTGACGGAGATTCAGAGAAACCTCCCAGACAGCCTCGCTTCGTCTTCCGGATACGAGTCCGCGGAGGTCCAGACAGGGAACGGCGTTGACGGAGACGCATTGCGAACACCCAGTCCGTCAGATACATCCTTCGCAGGTCGCTTAGAAGGCGAAAAGTCCCTCAACATAGGGCCTCCACTGCTTGCGCTACCGGAACAACCCCATGAACGAAGCGCTCGACCCGGCGACTTGACGCTAGCATAGAGCGATTAAAAACGACGCTAAGATTACGTATGCCCGGGAACTTGGGGGTCAGAATCATAAGAGCTGTATCTGGTCACCAAAGTGCGTCATTTGTTCAACATTTTCAGGAACATGGTCGAATGAATGTTGGCGTTTCTTGTTTCTGTAACACATAATAGGTTTCAACGCTTTCGTCAGCATGCCTCGTTTCCTCCGCACCGCCGCGCCCGTACATCGTGTTTGTGCTTCTGTTTGCCGCCGTGCTGGATACGGTCCTTGAAGGACTCGTTGTGTCTGTAATACTTGGGTTGTTCCATGTCGGACTCATCATGAGCTGCTGGACAGGCATGTTGGGAAGTTCGTGCTGCGCATCATGAGGTAATGATCTTTTCTCATCACGTCTTCCGATTCTTCAATCTTCTGCGACTGCGGGAGCGCGTCTATGAATATGGAACGGACATCTAATTTTCTGCACCATCTCTTATCCACACAATGCATATACGGCCATCACGCGCATTCGTTCTCTAACAAGGTTATGTATAGTAGCTTGCCGATCATTGTCGTACGCCACATTTATGATATTCTATATAGAGTCAGAACTTGCGATCAATGGGGGGAGGAATTAGATGCGTAATCTGACCGGCAAGGCCACGTCTGTGGACTGCAGCCTGCTCATGTTTATATGGATTAAGGCGCCGCTACAGCTTTTCTGATATACCAACGAAGGACACGAAGTCCGAATCTTTGTCAAATCAACCGTAAATGGACAAATCCTCAATTTATGAAGGTGGGTCCGTATTTTGTCCCGTCTCAATCGAGTAACTCGAAGGTATGCCGAGTTTTCTGACCTCACAAAGGCCTCGTTGCATGAAACTATTCGCCATGATTCCTTCTTCTCAGACGCCCACTGGACCCTGATCATGCACGAAGTGTGGAATGTCATATATACGACTGCCCTGCCCACTAGCTTCGCACGATCAATCACATCGCAGAAACCTTCCTCCTTCCCCCTCATTCGCCCTTCCGTCTGAATAACGCTATGCTGTCAACGATTTTACCAGGATCGGGAGGGCCAGCAAGTTCGAGCTACCGCCGCCACGCTGAGTCTCCGCCGCCGATCGACGTTATGAGGGCCAGCCCGCGGTCTACGCATATGGATCTTCCGAGTTGCGCATCTTCGTGCGTTCTGGTCTCTAAAATTTGCACCCAGCATATTCATATGTGTATGCTGATACGGATACGTCTTACAGGCCGAGCGTAGCGCAGTCGGTGCGTTCGGTCGCCATCGAACCCAACTCTTGTTCGTTTGTGGCGCACTCCTTTTTTACTGTCGTTTCTGTATCATTCAGACCTTTCATATAGCTGGCTCTCGATCATACGAGGAGTACGAGACGTTAGGGACGCAGTTCAGCGGATTTGTGGTTGTCGTACGTGCTTTCCTTGCTTGAGCTAGATCACGCCGCGTTCACCTCCAAACCTCTCACGTGGCACCGGCAGTCTACGTTTACCGCCACACTGATAGTCTCCTTCATCCAACTAGCGCATGACGCATTCAACGCAAATGGCAGGATATACCTCAAGCCCTTCGAGAGTGGCATGCTCATCGCGTTGATCGGGGCGGGCTTCCACATCGGCGCTATCCTCGTCGGCAGCAGAGCCGCGCGTCTGTGCCAGCGCCTCGCGTCCGCGCTGAGGCATGCAAAAGACAAGAACCTAACCGACATTGAGAAGTACTACCCTGACGTGGCGTGGACGCCGATACAGGAGCACCAGGAGGTTAACTTTTACCGGTACATCAGGTACTGCGAGCGGATGCAGTCGATGGGCACGTCGCTGCTCATCCTGTGCATCCATCTGCTGACGTTCAGCATGTTCTCATCGTTCGCCTTTCCGGTCGTGTTCATCGCGGTGACGGTGCTGGGATACTTCTGGATGATGACCAGCATTGGCTTCTGGAAGCTTTCCGTCCTCAGGGAATCGCTGATGATTATTTATCACAAGTGTCTGGGATTCATGAGGAAGCGAAGGGAGCCTAGAGGATCTGCAAACGACGACATAGTCTGAGTCCGTTGTTCCGATTCCTGGTCCTGGCACCAGGCTACCTTTCTTGGGGCGCCATAAAGTCTCTTTGTAGTCACAAAATCTATTGGATATTCACAGGCATTTCATTGTATAGTATTGTAGACAATCACAACTAGCGCACATCAAACAACCAATGTTTCTGGCCTCATGTTGCATCTGAGTTGAAATTACATGCATCAAACGCGCCCAGAGTGTCCAAAACGAGTTCGCTTCATCCCACATGACAGATTCGCACATGCAAGGCAGGAGCCTCGTTGAACATTTCACAGCATTCCCAATTCAAGATGTAATGGCTGGAAAGTGATGAATACCTTCGTCCGCCTTTGACTCGCATCATTGACACAGATCCCACCTCTTCGCTAGTCTTCCTCTGGATTATAAGCAGCGTTTCATCGACGATCCTATCGAGCATGCCACAACCGCGCCGAAGGCACTCTGAAGACGAAGCAGCCCATCCGCAGTTCCCTGACGTGGAGCAGGGCACCGCATCGTCGTGTGTTCTATAGTTTTTCGGCGTCTCTTAAAATCAGCCTCATCGAATTTCGCTTCTCTTAGGATTGATACTCGGAGAGAACGACCTAGTGTTGTTAGACAAGCTTCGCGTAAGCTTGCCTTTGCCTGGTTATGATGCAACCGGTAAACTTGCCGTGCAGTAAGCCCGACGCTGCCAGGGGAAGAATATGAAACCTTGAGCTTACAATTCGGCGACATTGAGCTCGTTGTATGTATCATATTCTTATAGATATAGCGAATCACTGAGTTTCTGTGTGCAACCTGTCCAGTCAACGCTTGCCGCAACCCTTATTGTTACCTTCCTGCAGGTTGCCCAGGATGTGTTCATCACAGACGGGAGCAGACGCAGAGCTGTGTTTGAGAGCTGCATGGTGGCTGCGTTGATCGGGACTGTGTTCCATATCGGTGCTATCCTCATCAGCAGTCGTGCAGGCCGAGTCTGCCAGAAGCTGGCAACCATGACCAAGTTTGCGAAAGACAATGGCTTGACCGATGCCAAAAACGACACTCCAGAACTGAGAGAAAGCCCGGTACAACGTTACCGTCGGTCGATTTCTATCGGTACTTGAAGCACTGCGAGTGGATGCAATCAATGGGCACAACGACGGTCGTGCTTTGCGCTCACCTTCTCATGTTCGGCATGTTCTCTGGGATGGAATTTTCGATCATCTTCGTTGTGGCAATGGTATTGGGCGATCTTTGGCTGCTCGGCGGTGCTGGTTTGTGGAAACTTTTGGTCCTTAGAGAGATATTGTCAAGTACATTCCTTCATTGGATGAACTCGATGGGGCTCCGCAGGCAGGCCCCGGTCCAACCGTCTAATCACAGGGTGGTCTGATGAGATGTTTTCCGTGATTACGGATGGTTGATTTCTGTTGTTTATGTCTGCCGTTGTATGTACATACGTACACATGGCCACTATTCCACCACCGTGAAGTTTAGCGGCCTTGATTTGGATCAATGAATAAAAAATTGGGATGGTCATATCAGAAGGCATGTACTTGCAATGTGCATTGAGCATAGGAAGCCGCGGATGGCGCGACTTAGCTCGCCCTGAAGTCACGCCACGTGACTGCTGAACTCGCGTATCGTCACCTTTTTATGACTTGATGGCCAAAGACAATGTCCATTCAACTTATTCCTCCTGGCACACCAGGAAACCAGAAAAGCCATTATATAGAGTTTTTAACAAACTCTTTCGACCTGGAACACCCCAATGAAACCCCCTTCCTCTCCATCACCCAACGATTTCTGTCGACCAATTCCCGAGCTGGCCCAGACGGGCGAACTTCGCTCAAACAAAGGAGGACTTTTTAGGTCTTTGGGTTACTTCGCTTTTCCTCCAGATAACCAATTTTCTCTCCCTGAAATTATCTGGTCCGCCAAGACGCCGGATTTGGGACAGGATGAGGAGCAATGTGATGCTGCAAGTAGAGACGCACGAGAACAGGAGGCTCGAGATCTTGCATGGGCTTCTCGCGTCAAGCGAGATGAAGAACTTCACAAGGCATGTCTAGCGCGTGAAGAAGTGGAGGCAAGGCGCGGAGAGGAAAGTTGGGTCCGCAGCGGAGGCATACTGCAAAATCCGGACGGGAGCAGGAACATGGAACGCACGTTCGAGATTCGCAAAGAGCTGAGGTTGCGAGATTTCGAGCAAGCGCTGACGACCAGATGGGAGGCATATGAAAGGAAATGGGAACAGCTGGAAGCTGCAAATGGCTCGGGACAGCCCATCGAATTTCACGAACTTCCCTGGCCTGTGGACGCTGCCGACAGTCGAGAGATAAGACTGATGGATTTGCAGGTCAGCAGGATCGGCTCGTTTTTGCTGGACAATCTAAAGGTCCGAGGATGTACCGTCACTGGCAAGGAACGAATCCAGTCATCGATGGAGAGATGGCGCCCTGACAATCTGACGGGCATCCTCGAGCGGGTCGTCGACAGAGACAAGGAATACGTTACCTTGGCTCTTCGTGTAGTCATGGCGTGCCTACAGCAATTCTACTTTAAGGTGTAATATCATGGTACATGAACGAATGTATCTCGATCCACTGAGCTAGGCTGAACAATCTCATCACAGGCTCCTAATATATAATTGTGGATATGTCTATATATAACTCAATCAAACGAGCGTCGTTACGCGTGATTTGCAGCTATGTCATAGTTGCGAGCTCCTTTGACGGGTCCTTTGGTATGTCGGAACTTAACATGACGATATTCCGAAGGCGCACTCTCGCCTAATAACTGGCTCGAGAAACGGACACCTTGGCTGAGCGAGGGCAACATTGGTGATTTTATTTCTATCGATTTCCACCACCTGACCTTCCAACTCGTTACCATAGGTCAGGACGTTTGTGCACCGTTCAGCGGGAACACGAAATCTAACCTAGGTCAAACTCTCCTCTATCTCTTGGGCAGTAGCGCTTTCATTCGTACGCGAGACGCTCTTGCGCCTACCCTGCCAAAAAAAATCAGGCCACTTTTCAACCACCGCTGAGGGTCCGAACACTGTGGGCGAAATGCTCTTGAGCGCTAATAAATGCACTGTCATGTAGTGCCGCGAATGTCCAAAAGAGGGCATTGTCGCGACTTCGTATGATCCAAGTTTCCGTTTTCGGCACTAACGAGTTTGCGACATTTGCGGTTCTGCTGCAGCTTCGCCACAACGGAGACCCTGGAAATGCGTATAAATTCCGCGGTCGAAATGTAGCGTTTTGTCTCGAAAGCTTGCCTTGAAGCCTTTTTACACCACCAGCTGACATCTCGTCATGATACCCAGCACCTATTTCGCCTCTGATGTTTCGGTCGTCGACAGCTTGTCGCGCCCGGCGTCCACTGCTGTTCCTCTGCCATCGGTCGGCTTAAGTGCACATAGCCACCCGTGGTCTCTCCCTCTCGCCTTTGAAACAAAGTACGTTGGCTTCTTCAGAAATCAGAGTAAGAATGATGACCCTGAATATCACCAGCCGTCGTTCGATGAAGACTGAGCGAACTTACCTCTCGGAACCAAATTCTGGTATGCCGACCAATTCTGTCGGTAAAGTTTGTACTCCAGCTTACAACATGATAGCCTTTTCACAGTCGTACGAGGAATATAACACCCTTGGCATCCAGTTTAACGGGTTCGTGCTCGTAGTAAGTTGCTGATTTGACGTGTTCAATGAAGCGACGTCTGACGCTTCAATAGTCGACGTTCACCGCAACGCTGATCATCGCCTTCATCTCGCTGGCACGCGACAACTTCAGCTTCCTCCAGAACAACCGCACTCTCCTCTTCGAGAGCGGCATGACAGCTGCCTTGATCGGCACCGGTTTCCACATTGGCGTTATCGTCATCGGCAGTCGCGCGAGCCGGATTTGCCTGAGGCTCGCGGCCACTCTTAGGCATCCCAACGAGAGGCTTGGGAGCAAGCCCAGCCTGGAGAAATACTATTCGTCCCTCTGGAACCCCATCGCCGAGTATCAGGCAATCAACTTCTACCAGTACATCGCGTACTGCGAGACCATGCAGTCATTTGGCACCACAATGCTCATCCTCTGCATCCATCCTATGATGTTCAGTATGTATTCGAGGCTTGCCTTTCCATCGTCTTCATCCTCGCCACGTTCATCGGATATTATTGGGTGCTGGTAAGGATCGGCTTTTGGCAGCTGTCGGTCCTCAGGGAAACTTGCATGATTGTGTATCACCAGTGGAAGAGCTGGATGAATGCGGGCAAACAGAAACAACCGGTACCAGTTGACCAGCCCGAATCGAAGTAATGCTTAGCCTTGTGCTATGGGAGCGTTGTACATGTGCTATGTAACCCTGGTCGACCTTTCCTGGTCTGCAATCGTATTTTAGTTGAGGTATGCTTCGTACAGTATGTGACATAATGGCGCATAGGTTAATAATGGATTTTGTCTGGCGTGAATTGATTAGCCTCCGAAGTCCTTTTCTTACTTATTAATATGAGCACTTGGTCTTTCAGCCAACTCAGGGTCCTTGGCTGTCTATGCTTCATAGACCCACCTTTGATTCACCTCTAGCCTACATAGCATATCTAGGTCCCTAATAACTGTTCTTCGCGGTAAATAATGAATAGAAATGCTTCACACTCATCTTGTAATGTGCGGCCAATAAATATAGATAACCATATGATACACATTTGAATATCAAACTTTCAGGACTGTATCCAAGCCTGATATCTGTCTCTAGGCTGATGATGTACCAGCAGGTTTATTCAAGTACGCTCCCGCGGAGCCAATGTGCTCCACTGGGCGCGGCCGCCGCCAGAACATCCAAATACGCAGAATATCCTGTGAATTGACGAGTTTCGACCACATGAACGTATACGAGGTACGACCTACCTCTTGTGATGCAAATATAAATACAACGGCGACAGGAACTGTAAAAAAAGACCTAGATGTAACATACGGTGGGTAAGAAGGCAACTCGCTTACTTATTGACAACACGATATTCAGGACAGGGCCGTGGACTGAGAAGAATAGGATCGTACTGAGCCTGCGAGTCAGGACGGTTAGCGACTAGAGACTGCGAGAAATTCGCAAACGTACACTATAGCCATGATACCAAAGCATGCAAAACATAGGACTCGGAGTATCATAGAAAGGGAGATGATCCCGGATTTCCTCGCAAGACAGACCAATTCTTGTATAGGGCACTGCAAATTAGCACTACATAGTGATTTTAGCCTGCAACACGAAAGATAAGTCGTAAGACAGACCTTCCAATGCTACAGCAGGTATGAGCATCAGTGTCACAAGTAACGTCGAAATCCTGCCGCTGCGAATTGTACATCAATATCTCAGACTTGTCCCTTTGTAATGAGAAACATACGGTATCCGGTTGGATGAATTGCAGTACATGCCGGTTGAGACTCTCCTTATGGTGTTAGGATTTGCTGCTCCAAACTTATGGCAGTTGTGATTTCCACTCCACGACAATAACGGAGATTTTACTAACCGCCAGACCCGCAATCAAAATGGTGATGTAAATGATATACGGTGTGATCAACAACTGGAGGATGATCAGTTTCGTGCTTATCATGTTGCCAGGACTTACCGTTGGTAGCCAATACCTTGGTTTTGTCGAAATGGCGTCCTTGGTTAAAGTAGACCGCACAATAAGCCATATCTATCCCGGTTTTAAATTCGATTGCCGGAGGGCAGTCGCAGTGAAACGTACATGAATAACCAAGGCTAAGGTTGTCGATGCGGTACTAAAAATACGGTTTAGTCGTTGATAAAATCATGAGTCGTGGTGTCAAGCTTGGGTGCGAGACTTACAGAGGAGGTGCGGAATATATCATTATCGATTGCATTAGACACAGTCCGTAGTCAGGTTGGGCCCCCGTCAGCCGGCCGGCGAAGAACAACAAAGAGTAGGACGTGGTGGAGATTATCCACGAAAATGCGAAGCTGAACCATGTCGAATGTCTCGAGATGTACCGGGAGAACATGACCGTCAAGACCATGATCAGAGTACCGAACAAGCCGAATAAATTGAAAGAAATAAAGACGTTGATTGCCAGCACGCTGTTCCCTTCGCTGTCCGCCATCCTGGCTGCAATGACCGGACAGATCAGCATGTTGTTTGGTAAATAATAATGCGGGAAAACGCCATACCGGAGGCTGAAGGAGTAGCGCGGAGCTGCACGGTAGACATTGCCACAGATGCCGCCCAATCGCAACGTCGGACCTCACGTACGTGTGGCCAGAGAAACGAGAAAGTACACAACCAGCGTGAAGCAGTGGGATTGAGGAATGCGTCGGAAGGGCTTGAGACTCACCATAGCTCAGATCAATACGTCAGACAGCGCCTCGTTCCCAAGACAGGTCCTGTCTGATGCATGCACATGACAACGGGTGAGCAGGCCGGGCAGATTATTGGACCACGGCAAACGAAAGCCAGGATGTCTGTCAAAAGGTAGTGCAACCACATCACGTATTGATCCTCTGATGATCCATTGGTTTGACTGGACTCGGCGTTTTCGAAATGGAGTTTGCTGCTTAGTAAAAAGTGTAGTATCTTCGAAGGAGGAATGTTATGTACACTGGGTGTGCTTGAATTGTTGTTCGGCAGTCATATTGCCTGGTTATTCCGTTCATTCCAAAACCTCGGTCAAACGCGGTAATATTTTGGCCTTTTCTTGGCAAACAGCAATCAAGACTCGCTCTTTCGGCATCAAAATGTCCGTCGTTATCTCCGCAGTCATTCTGTGACATTCAAGGCATGTTTAATATAGGTTGTCGTACTAAAGCAGATAAGATAATAAACGTGGTCTGCTAGAAAAAAAAGTAAAATGCCCCCCGATATCGTACAAAAAAGAAGACGATAGATGATCATGTCATAACCCAGTCAAACAATGATTCCGCAGAGAAAGATGGAGCAGAAATAAGAATAGAAGCGTCACAATCAAGGCTGCGAATCATGCGTCGAAACGGAGGAATATTTGCTATGAGAGCTATTAAAAGATCTCGGACGACTTGTCCCGCCAAAACATCCAGACCTCGATGAGATCCTATACGGCGCTTAGTTTCGTGTAATCAAGAAGGCTTGTCGAGAAATTACCGACCATTTGAGATCCAAAAACCAGAAACGCAAGCACAGGCACTGAAAAAGTGAATTAGGACTTTGATTCTCACCTCGAAAGCGAACACAACTCACTGGTTGCAAGAATCATGTCAAACGCTTGGTCATGCTGCCATGTGAGTACATACGCCACCGCCAGCCTGTTGGAGATAGAAAAATGTTCACAATACTTAGCATGCTAGGGCAATTTGAAACACGATGACGTACCCTAGAGCTAACGCTCCTAACAGGCAGAAAACCATAACGCGAATCATCATCGTGACCGTTTGGCTGCACTTGGTTATGACGTGCCGCTTCTGGTAAAGCTTGTATCCAATTACACCTGCAGCCATTTTGCGAGGATCGAGCAGTCAGTAACAACGAAGAGTCATGCAGCATTTGGACATACCTTGGATAACAATGATCAGAACCATACAGGGCAACACGATCATTGATGATATTTTCGACCTAACAGATCGCACCACCCTCAGAATATGTGAAAAAACAAGGGCATGATGAATGCGCACAACGTGGGATTGGTCGAATCACAATAGGTGTTGTTCGGAGACCTTCGCACCGTGTCTGGATTTGAAAGAGCGTACTAGAGAAAATTCCATCAGAACGCCTGCCTGCTGAAAAGATGGCTGTTACATACAAATAGAGTGCCTAGGAACGACGCTGTCCAGATGATATAGGGAACGACGAGCAGCTGCAATGAAGAATCGGATCCGTAACATGACGGTCTGTACAGGATAAGGAACTCACCAAGAGAACCCTGATCGACCCTGTCTTGAAAGGCGTATTCGCGAGCGCCCGCCGCACGTTCAAGAGCATCTGAACGCGAGACTGTTGATTAGAACGAATGAGCCGTCACGATAGGTAGATTGCGCACATGAACGATCAGCGAAAGAGTTGTACATGCCGTTCTGAAGAAAACATGAGACGACCCCCATCAAGACAAAGCGAGGCACGCATTGCAAACGTACAGCGTCGGGGCGGCATAAATCAGCGCCGACTGGACCACGCAGAGGTTAAAATCCGGCGGTGGACCCATCTGTTGCCCCGCCATCCCCAAGAGAGTGTAGCCGAGCGCAGAGAAGATCCAGGAGCCGACGAAGCTGTACCACGTCGAGTACCGCTTCACGTTCGTCCCGACGAGGGCCGTCAACAGCAGGAGCGTGAGACCGGCAGCGCCTGTCAGTTGCAGCGCGATGAAGGCTTCTGCTATGCGATCGTGAACCGTCGCGCTTGCCTCTTCTGCTTTCGGTACGTTATAGCCAATACAAGCACGAATCGCAGAGAATCTCATCGTGAGCAACGCGGCGTACCGCACAACGAAAAAGACTGAACTACTCACCATTGCGAAGAGCGAGCAGTTTTCCTTGCATATGCATGGTTCGGACGTCGGAGGTGGGTGATGTGAGAGTGGAGAAAGTAACGAAAGCGGGCGAATCGCCGAAGCAAGGAGCGAGCGGTTGATCTGACTGCCTCCCGAATTCCCTCTGCACAGGTTATCTGCACTTTCCAGAAGCCTGCAGGGTTCAGCGGACGAGTCAAGAAGAGTAAAAGATGTAAAAATGGTGCGAAGAACGACGTTCCCCTTGAATGGATGGCGCACATATCACTATAAGCCAAATGGAGGTAGACATGACAAGACAAGTTGGGCATGTGTCCTGTCAAGATTGGGAGAAACAGCGCATTGTCACAACCCGATGCCTCGCTTCGGGACTAAGGCTAGCGCCATTTAAGCCATTAGGTAAACGGCGCGGGGGCGTCGGCTTATAGCATTGAGAACGCACTAGTAGTAACGACCTCAATCGAGGTCCTAGAAAGCCATGAGCGGCTACGCAAGCATCCTTTCTAGGCAGAATTAAAACGAAGGGCGTGCAAATGGAAAGCTGACAGAGAGCGCCCGTCAATGATGAGAAGACAGATCCCCAAGCAACCAGATTCATGTCATACAATCAGCCAAAACTTCCATTGGTGGTAAAGCCGAAAGCAAGAATTTGGACCAGGACACGGGGGACGCGCTCGTGGGATTGGAATTCCTCTTGACATAGTATTTGTGACTGTACATTGAGACGGGAACAGGCACAAGGATCGGTGCTCTGCACTGATCGCGTGCCTCGGAGCACATCATGCAAAAAAAAGATTGCAGCATGTCCTATATTTAGGGAGACTGGCAGAGATGATAGTCCAATCAAAGGCGACGAGATTGGTTAACCACGCAGAAGTCTATTCGTCACCATCGTCATCATCTTCGTCCGCCTGTTCGGCGGCAAGCCTGCGCTCGTTGCGTCGGAGCTCCTTCCCCAGCCTCCACCGCTCGTTCGCAACCTCGACGGGGTCTAGCCGATTGCGTTGAAGGAGGGGCACGTATTTTCCCCGCGCGCGGCGGCCGTACGTCCCGCCGCCGAGTGGTATGGAGAGCATGCCCTCGTCGTCAGCCTGCTCACGCAGCGGCGACGACGCGCTGCAGCGCAGATGATGCGCAGAGGCGGCGATGCAGAAATGGTCGTTCAGCGTGGTGTAGACCCGCGAGCGCGAGTAGGTCGCGTGCATGCGCTGATACAGCTCCGTCACGCTTTCGGCCACCTCGACGCTGCGCGTCTCCGCGTTTCCCTCGCGCCCGTTCGTCCGCCAGTCTAGTACGCCGTCCGGGTAGCCGCACTCCCAGAGCATGAGCGGCAGCGCATCAGCCATCTGGTAGTCTGGCTTAGCGCTCACAACGGGTAGTGGCGTGTCGCTGTCTGGGTCTGTCTCGAGCCCTTCTTCGACGTTCAGGAGCGCAGAGACAACAGAGGGGTCATCCAACCCCGAGCCTACGAGGAAGAGCACGGCCATGATATGTCGCACTTGATGGTAGAGGAATGCACTGCCGATGAGGTTGAAGACGTACATGTCATCGTTGTACTGGGTCAGAGGGTCGATATATGCGCGAAGAACCTTCCTCCGGAAGGACGTTATCTGCTTCCCGGGGTCCAGTTTGCACAAGTTTCGAAAATCGTGCTCGCCTATGAGACGAGATGCCGCTTTGCGCATGAGATCGATATCCAGCGTGGATCGAGGAGCAGTGTATGCAGAGAAGAAGTACTTGTAATGCCGATATGTGCATGAGAAGCGAGCGGAAAACGAGTCGGAGACTGGAGACCAGGCGAGGATTCGGATTGTGTCTGGCAGGAGACGGTTCAGGATGGAAAGATAGTCGTGTTCGAGTTTCGGTTTGCTGGACGACGATTTGGGTATGCTGGTGTTTGATTTTTGTATGTCGCCGTCGCCGAAATCGATTTCCAGACCTGGAGCAGGGTCCGCATTGGATGAGGCATTGGATGAAGGTAAAGGATTGCTCGTCGTAGGCTCCGTCACTGCCCTCCTTGTATCTGTCGAGAAAGATCCCAGCGCACTTCTGACCCATAGCGAAATGACCTGACCAGCAGCACTAACGCCTCTGTCCGTCCGACCACACTTCTCCCATCCACAACCTTCGAACCCCGCCTCTGCGTCGACAAGCCTTGCCTTTACCAACGCATCATATATGGTCCCTTCCACTGTCGGAAGGGGCGAGCCAGTCTTTTGATACGCAAGGCCGCTGTACTCCCAGCCGGAGTAGCAGAACTTGAGCGCGATCTTCCGCTTCGGATGTGCGGAAAAGTCGAACGGTTTGCCCTTGTGCTGAGGCTGCTTTCCTTTTGCCTGTGGTTTTTCGAGATCGAGTATCCTGGAGATGAGCTCTTCTCTTGACCAATTGTCATAGGCAGATGAGGAAGCCATGGCGCGTCGGTGCAGGACTGGGCGGGACAAGGCTCTGATCATGCAAACCTCGAGAAATCATCCCCGTCAAAATTTCGACCTCGGCTTACATAATGTTCACATCTTGTCCTGACCTTTTCTTCGAATTCATAATTCTTCTAAGCATCGATGTCTGAAAGAATAGACCTCAACGTTGTTGAATCCGAATAAAAAAGAAAGGATAAAAATCTCCAAAGGGCCCAACCGGGAATTGAACCCGGGACCACTCCCATTATCTGTGATGAGCTGCCACTGCAGCGGGGAAATCCCGAAGGGAGTATCATACTACTAGACCATTGAGCCACGTCAAGCAGTTTAGCCGTATCTACAAATTACTCAGTAGACTTTTCTTTGACTTTTACGCTGGGATGCTGGAGGGGAAGTTGGTGTTACGGAATACATCGTATCATCTTGCTGGCACTCCTCTGCGCGACATCTCCAACGTGGTTCAAGTTGTGCCGCTGTGCCGAAGTCGTCCTAAACTTGCAGTGGAAACCCGGTTTTACCTCGGAGAGTATCAAGGTGCAATCGGGTAATAATGCATTAATAATGTCAAACCCGTTTCTCGATATCGAAGTGCTTTGACTGACATTATCGCTATTCCACAAGGACCTGTCACTTTGAACCTTCTCTTTCCGTCAGAAACTTTATTCGAGGTGCTGTGATGTGGATACGAAAGTCAAAAGTCTACCGTATGGGTGGGTACAGTCACCCTCAGAAACGTGGATATGCAAATCAGGTTCTCAGCATTCTGCTACTGTGGGTTATCCCTGATAGCTCGATTAGGTCATGGAAAGTTTCGACTTCCATGTCATCTTTGTTCAGATCTTCGCTATACTCGGGATTTCTGTCAAGATTTTCGGATCCTTGGTCATTCCCATGACCTTGCCATGCGAACTGCTCGAGCAGCGATTCATAAGCCCTGCGGCCTGCGGCTTTAAGCTCTCCGACGTCTTTGCTATTGCCTCATGCCCTTACTTTCAACTCTCGCAGTGAGCGACAAGCTCAAAGCATACGGATTCTGTGTGTTGGTTCTATGGCTTTTCACGCGCTGGCTATCAAGGAGGGGCAGGAAATATCCTCCTGGTCCTCGCGGATGGCCTCTTGTCGGAAACCTCTTCGAGCTTCAAGGAAATCTATGGCCCAAATTTACGAAGTGGAAGCAAGAATATGGTATGCCTGTCTCCCCTCTGCTGTCTGCAATAACCTTGCTCTCTTTTCCTAGGTCCAGTTGTCTATATATCTGCGCTCGGGCGACCAATCTTGGTGCTGAACACCCACAAAGCTGCATCTGACCTTCTAGATCGTCGGGCTGCGATTTATTCCGATAGACCGCGAAATATCGTCGCGAACGAGATCACGACAAATGGTCTGATCATCGTGTTCTCGGGACACACGGACGTGTGAGCGGATATTCTTCGTCCCATTATCCAGCAGCTTACATGTGAGGTCTGTAGGTGGCGCCGCATGCGTCGAGCAGCTCATGAAGCCGTCGCCAAGTCGGTCGTTCCAAATTATTTCAACATTCAAGCAAGAGAAAGCATCACGCTTGCGAGGGCTCTGATTAAAGATGCCGAGGCTTGGGAGCAACATGTTCGGAGGTACGCCTCTGATAAGGCCACAGGGATCCAGAGTGCTCATTGCTTCGAATGAACAGGGCCACAGCGTCTGCGATCATGTCTATAGTCTATGACATGCCTCCAGTAGAATCTTACAATGACCCAAAGCTCGCGCACATGAAGGCTTTTGTTCATCGTCTGTCAGAAATGTCAAAACCCGGCGCGCACCTCGTAGAGTTCCTGCCTTGGATGAAGCACCTCCCGAGTTGGTTGGCCGGATGGAAGCACAAAGCCGAGGGATATTATCGGTCAGATTCTGTGGTGTTTGAGAAACTGTATGGCGACGTTCAACAACGTGTGGTATGTCGCGCGTTTGTTCACTTGCTTTTTTCTGTGGTTCTGATGGCATGCCTGAATTTGAAGGAGAGCGGGATAAGAGGCCGAGCTTTGTCGCAAGCTTGATGAAGGAACAGGACAGACACGATCTCGACAGGAACCAAGCCTCATACCTTAGTGCAACCATGTTGTAAGAAAATCTCCTCTATCATACGCTGTCGAGTGTCTGACATGTTTTGCAGTGCTGGAGGTGCAGACACGGTAACGTCGTCCGCTCACAGGAAGACCGCTGGAAAATTAACAGCACTGCCAGTCCGCTGTAGCTCGGTCCTGGTTCCTGCACCTCATGATCCTGCACCCTGACACCCAGAAAAAGGCGCAGGCAGAGTTGGATTCAGTCGTTGGACGCCACAGAGTGCCGAGTTTTGCAGATTTTGAAGACCTTCCCTATATGCAAGCGCTCATGAAAGAGATAATGCGGTATCGGCCAATGACGCCCATTGGTAAGTTCCTCTGCTTTTCCATCTTTCATCTTATGAACACTCTGGGTATGTCAGGTTTTCCGCATGCTATACTCGAAGTAGGGATTTCTGCTGTTTCATGCTACCGCGTCGGCTCAATGCTAAACAGGACGACATTTATGAAGGGTACTTCATCCCTGCCGGGACAATAGTCCTTGCCAATATCTGGTAAACATCTTTTTCCCGTCCACAGCATCTCCCATGGCGTCCCTCGATGCTGAAGGTTACAGGGCTATGAACAGAGATCCGGACGTCTACGGCTCAGATGCACACGAATTCAACCCCGATCGCTATCTCGACGAGAACGGTCGCCTCGCACCAGCGCCCGCTGATACTCATGAAGAAGGCCACGTTTCGTTTGGATTCGGACGACGGTACGGGTGCCAAGTGGTAAGCATGTTTGAGATTCTTACTAATGATGCCGTTCTTCCTAGGGTTTGCGTCGGGAAACACCTAGCGCTGAATTCGCTTTTCATCGACATGGCTACAGTTCTATGGGCGGCGGAGATCACTCCTGCCATAGATGTGAACGGAAGGCCTATATTGCCCGACACTGACCGGGTTTCGGGCGACGGGATCATCGCGTGGGTGTCCCTTCCTTGTTCGTCCATTATGCTGTCTGTTGACTGGATCTGGACCTCTAGAGAGCCGGTGCCATTTGAGTGTTGTATCAAGCCTCGTTTTCCAGAAGTTGCTGCAATTCTGGCGGAGGCTCAGGAGCGCTATGATCACTAGTTTGTGATAACTAGCTGCAGACCTGCAGCTCTTCGGTATGTGATATCGCTCTTTAATCACGTCCTCTGAAACTCATCCTCTTCCAAGTTCACTCGAGCGCATCATATTCTGTGTCATTCAAGTGCTTTCATAACCTCGTGTGATAAGAATCAATATTCGTTAATGAATACCACAATGTGAGATCAGACGTGTTGTCTTCACGTCTTGAATACAAGGCGATTCGTGTGGGAGGTGCGTACCTATGGACTCAAAATGATTCATAACACTTGTGGAATCACTTGGCCCACGTCTGGTCGTTTTAGCTGATGCTGTGCCAGGTCGACAACATAACTGGTTCATCGATCAAAAGAGCCGTAGCTACCATGACCGTCATAGATGTGCCGTTTGACAGGCAATTTTGAGGGTAGCCAGCAGCGGAACCGATATTCTGACCACTATTCGGCTAATTCTTGTTGACTGTGATTACCTCGACGACGTGAATGATTCTTCTCGGCATTGTCATATCACTTGTACACCCTCTGCGAGTTCGAGTCTATATAGTGATCATTCTCAGGCTGGGACAATGTCAACTTCAAGTTCATCCCTATGCTCGCACATCCATCACTGTTTGTAGGTCACGGTGACCAGACCCAGGTCTGCATCGGAATCGGACTGCTGGCTCTGTGGCTTTCTATGCGCTGGTTATCCCGGAAGCGTGCCAACTACCCTCCTGGTCCACGAGAATGGCCATTCATCGGCAATCTTTGGGAACTCAAGGGTGACTTGTGGGTCACGCTCACCAGCTGTAATGCAAAATACGGTAGGGCGCCGCAGACAGATTCGGTTTGCTCCCAGCTAGACCTGACTTGCTTTTCGTAGGCCCAATCACATATCTCTCAGTGCTGGGACGACCCATCATTGTCCTCGACACGCGCAAGGCCGCTGCTGACCTTTTAGACCGCCGAGCTGCTCTGTATTCCGATCGACCTCCCAACATTGTAGCAAATGAGATTGCGACGTGAGGCCTCATGCCCGCTTTCGCAGGACATACGAATGTGTATGTACTATATGTCTTTGCAGTCCTGAGTGTGTTTGAAACTTAGGCCGCTCCTCGTTGTGACAGATGGCGGAGAATGCGCCGTGCAGCCCATGAAGCTGTCGCAAAATCGGTTACTCCCAACTACTTCGCCCTGCAAACGAGAGAAGCCCTCATGTTGGCAAAGGGCCTGCTCGATAAACCTGACCTATGGGATGAGCATTTCCGACGGTGAGCATTAGTCCGAAGGTCCCCTCAAGATCTCTCTATATAACGTTAGTGTAAACTAGGGCTACCGCATCTGCTATCATGTCAATGATCTACGACACCCCACAATTGGAATCCTACGACGATCCGCATATAGCCCATCTAAAGAGTTTTGTGCAACGACTTTCACATATGGCAAGTCCAGGCGCACATCTGGTAGAATTCCTTCCGTGGATGAAGCATGTTCCCAGCTGGATGGCAAAGTGGAAACGCGATGCGGAGGGATACTATCGATCCGATTCTGTGGTGTTCGAGAAGTTGTATGAAGACGTTGAGCACCGCGTGGTACGTACTCCGCTGTTCCTGTAATGACATTGTAACGAGACGCCGCCCTGGAGGAGAAAGGTGATCAATGACAAAGTTTTGTCGCAAGCTTGGTTAGCCAGCAGGAGAGACACGGCCTCGACAGAAATCAAAGCGCTTTTCTCAGCGCAATGATGTTGTAAGAACAAATTTATAAAATATCTGAGCACTGAATCCCTAATCGATCCCACGTAGCGCCGGCGGCGCCGATACGGTCGGTCTGATTGCGGTGGTCAATGGCAGTTATGAAATTCACAAATGGATGTGCTTTTCTGTCCTCTAGTCCTCCGTTGCCCGCTCCTGGTTCCTTCATCTCATCATCTTACATCCCGAAGTCCAAAAGAAAGCTCAAGCGGAATTAGACTCGGTCGTGGGACGTCATCGAGTACCGACATTTGCCGACTATGAGGACCTCCCGTATGTACAGTACAAACCGTCGTCAGGGAAGTTTTGCGGTATAGACCTGTGACGCCTATAGGCAGGTTAAGCTCCATCTCTGTCCGCTTGCGTTGTCTCAGGTTCTACATTCTACTACAGGTTTACCGCATTATATACTTCAGGTACGGACATCAGCCATCTAGGGCGAACCTGGTAGCGGAATGGAACGTGAATTCATGCCCCACCAGGACGACTTCTATGATGGATATTTCATTCCTGCAGGAACGATAGTCATCGGCAATGTTTGGTGGGCATCGTCCTAGTCTGCATTTGTTATAATTGACGCCTGAATACATGCAGGGGCCTGAACCGAGACCCAGAAGTTTACGGTCTAGATGCAGACAGGTTCAACCCCGACCGCCACCTCGACGAGAATGGCCGACTAACCGCCCCCCTGCGGACACCCACGACGAAGGCCATTTCTCATTTGGATTCGGACGACGGTGAGTCCATGTGGGCAATAACTGGCACAAAACATCTCAACAGCTCGTTTTTCCTGTTTCTTCAGAATTTGTGTTGGCAGACACTTCGCGTTGAATTCCTTCTTTATCGACGTGGCTATGGTCCTATGGGCATCGGAGATCGCTCCTGTCAAAGATGCGGAGGGTGTATACCATTATGTTCGTAGGCATACATATGTGGGACTAATACCGCATGCTCACTCTTTTGGTCAACGAACTGGCCATGAAATTACTTGTAGTATTCTTGTGCATCGGCGAGTATCGCTG
The DNA here is from genome assembly GCA_011319805.1 of Macrocybe gigantea. Lineage (NCBI taxonomy): Eukaryota > Fungi > Basidiomycota > Agaricomycetes > Agaricales > Callistosporiaceae > Macrocybe > Macrocybe gigantea. The sequence goes on along the minus strand of SJRY01000038.1, from coordinate 365,689 downwards.
GAACCTCGAGGAACTGGGGTACCACGGGACACTGGAACGGGGCAGGTCCTCTAGGCATTGAATCTCATTAAATGACGGTAACATGTTAAAACGATAAGGAGCTTACACCATGATTCCGTCGTTCGTAGTGCCTTTGGTGACCGGCCAGATCGGCTGTCATAACTCCATGCACCTGCTGACAACGACGCACCAACATGACGCACGCGTGTCCTACGACCGTCCATGCTGCCCGCAGACTGAAGTTGTCTGCTAAGATAGGCACCTTGACCGGTACGGTGACCCGTGAATTTTGTCGGCGTCCTGTTGGAACCGTCCAACCGTGTATCCTTATCAGTGTTGTAAGCAACCATCAGCTCCTGTCTTTTTTTAACCAGGAACCTCTCCACGAACCATGACTCGGCCATTAGAAGGTTGAGACCGATATGGCGTGTTCAAAGTATAACTCCACAAATGCCACCACCTGTCAGGGTCCTAAGCATGTGAGCTGCTCAGCTGGTCTCTGTGTTACGTATCGTTTAATACACCGCCTGCGTCAGATGCATGGCACTTCTAGAAGTGAAAGTATGACTGAAGTGCATAATAAAGCTTCCAGAGCGGATGGAATCACCACTTAAATTATCTATATTCCAGTTCGATTCAATAAACTACATTTATCCTATAACGTCAAAGTAAAACGGCTACAACTGTTCAAGGTATGGACAAATATGAATATGCAACAATATGTAACAATGAGAGGGCCCACGTCTCTGAGGGCTTGAACGTACTATGCATACCATGCATCGGTTTATCACAACTGATAGGGAGATGAATAAAAAACGGCAATGCGAAAAGTAGAACACATCAAGGAGGAGTACCCGCAAAGAGTTCGAGCTTGAAGGCATAGTGGCGAAATTGTTCGAAATGCAGAGCGCACTCAGGCCGTCGTGGTCGCCGCCGCGGCGATAACCTTTCCAATGTGGTTCAGATTAGCGGCGGCACCGACAGCGCCGACCTGAACAGGGCCCGGTTCGTCCTTGCTAGCATCCACCACCCTGCCGTCCTGCCCATCATCCGCATCATGCTCGCCCTCCTTCCGCTGCCGGGACGCTGCAACGCCGCTGACGGTCAACCACGCTTCAAGCCTCCGTCCGAGCTCTCCACCTCTCCCGCCGCAGACGTCCCCCGTCGTGTTCAACATCTGCTCCTTCTCCTGCTCCTTCGCCAGCGGAGGCACCTTGGACAGCGCGCGAAAGCGGTACATCGCTGCGTTCGGTTTCTTGCGATGCTGCTGTTGCTGTTGCTGTTGCTGTCGCTGTGGTTGGATTTGGCTTTGCGATTGCGGTTGAGGCTTTTGCGCCTGTTGTGTAGTAGGCTGATGCTGGTGCTGCCGAGGCGGCGTTTGCGTATTGCCCGGCTGCCGTTGCGGCTTTTGGCTCTGCGTCGAGATCGTCGCACGTTTCTGCTGTTCCTTCTGCACAGTCGGGGGCTGCTTTTTGGGGGACATGACTGGTGATACAATGGCATGAGCGGCATCACCGAGCACATGTGCTTGGTCGTTTTCGTGTTCCTGCCCATCCACAACGAACAGAGAGCTGAAATCCGCCGTTGGGGGACTGATGAGCGCGCTCTCGGGCACAAAGTCGTCACCCGCGTGCACGCCACCGTGGCAATCACAATCATATCCAGGGAGGCCCTCAAACCATTCCTCCTCGTGCTCCTCCGGGCCTAGCATGCTTTCCGCAAGTCCCTCCTCCCACCCGTCCCACTCTGCGAAGCGGTGCGCCATGCGCAGCCGGTGGCCAGCCGATTCATAATAGAGCCACTCGCGCGCCAGGGACGCCGGGTCGTACTGCGCGGGCGGCGCATCAAAGTACGACAAAGGGGATCTCGAGGTCGGCGGTACTAGTGATGAAATCGACGCCAATGGCAGGGACTCGGAGGGCAATGCGAAAGCCGGGGGCGTTGGCCGTAATGCGGGAGGATCTTCTACCTCGCCGCTCCTTAACTTCGATTTTGCGCTTTCGAGCTCTTGCGCATCGGAATAGGGCTCGGTCTCGGCATCGGCGCTCGTGGTTGACGATGGTGTGGAAGAGAGCGACGGCGCCGGAGACGGTGATGAGGACGACGACGATGTCGTTTCGGCTGACTGGCCTAACCTGGCGACGGCCTCTCGGAACAGTTTTCCCATGAATGGGCTGGTTTGTGCGAATGCTGGAAGATGGGCGCATTGCCAGAGGGGCCGCGTTGTTGTCGATTCCCAATCTATAATGCAAGTCTATGAAGCGTATCAACAACGGGTTTGGTTTGTCTTGTGGCAGAAGAATGCACGCACCACTTTCCACGGCTCTTTTTCGTCGACAAAAATGTTGTCCAAACTCAAATCATGGCAGTCCAACCCAAACTGCTCCATCTTGTCCATGTTATCCGGCGGTCCAGTATCACCATCCGTACCACCGCCTCCGTGGTCGTCCGCGAAGCTCAGTTTCGAAAGCCTGTTGATCAGCTTGAGCCATCTATCCATCTCCCTTCTGACGCACTGCTCCCTGCGTTTGACGTGCGCGACCAGGAACGTGCTCCGTTGCATGCGCCTGTAGTCTCTGTACATCGCATCTCCAGGCCCCTCCCATTCCTCCCGTTCGCTGTCCTCCAGGTCCCACTCGTCCGATTCGTCTGATTCATCGCCAGGCACAGCCCGGACCTTGTGATGCCTCGATGATTGGATCTCATCCGGGTCCAGATGCAGCCTGTGCGGCGCCGCGCGACCTTCGCCCTCACGGATGACGTCGGTGATCTCGCGCTCCGCGCAGGAAGCAAAGTAAGCTCGCGTCTGCGCCCATGGACCGCGGTTAAGCTCCGTCGGATGGGCGAGCTCGCCCCGATTGGTGCCAAAGAAAGGCCAGGACACGATCGGACCGATGTGAAACTGTTTCTTCGCGGAGCCGACGCTGCTTCGCCCGTCGCTGGCAACGCCAGATTGGACGAATGAGAGGTGATTGTCGATGGGTTTTGGTGTGACGACGCTGGAGAGACTCAGAGTTGGGGAAAATGGATAGGCGGAGTAGGAGAGTTGGACAGCCTTGGGTGTGGGTTCAGTGGAGGAAAGGATGTGACTGATATCGTACGGGCTCGGACCGAAATAGAGGGATCCGATCTGCGAGAAACGGTGCGCAAAAAGGGGTATGAAAAGAGCGGCCACGTTGTCCAATAGCTTCACGAGGTCGGAGTAGCAGAGCGAGTGAAAGATAGTGGAAAGTGGTATACCTGAGGCCTATGATCCAATCAAGGCGTAGAAGAGTTCCAGGATTAAGATAGTGTCAGGAACGAATGAGTTCATCGCGTGAAAAGTGGGGTCCATACCTTTGACATGAGGATGTACTCGCCGCCCAACCTATTGAAAGGGTTGGAGTCATAGTGATAAACGGTCGGAACTGGCACGTTGGTGTATTGGCGAAGATAAGCCATGGTGGCGACTTCTGATTCCGTCTTGAGGCGTGGCATGAAGCGCCTCGCGACGCTCGCAACGAGCTCTTTGCGGTTGGCCAGGGTGACGAGATAAGCCTACCAAGCATTCACGGTGAAAACGCGAGCCATTTCACGCAAGAGTTGCAACATACCTTGTGGAACGTTCCTAGATACGCGGGCGCTCGTCAGCGATAATGACAATGATACGGATGAAACAGGCAGCACTCACCGGCGTTGAGAAACTTGATCCTGGCCACCTCGACGCCAATATGCTCGCGTACAACGTCCTTCAGCACAGTCCTATCAACCGGAAACTGCGTCGTGCCATGTAGCGCGGCGTGTGCCCTGGCCTCAACCCTCCGGTCGGCATGTTCCACATCCCAGTCCCATTGCAACGGCGGCAGCTGCGCTGCGTCGTCCTTCAAGGTCAACGTGAGATCGCCATGGCCTGTCGGATGCATTACCACGTATGATAGTATGCTCTTGAGAAGAAAGTGTGTGTGAAAGAATGCCAGTGGACTCGGGGAAGAGTTGAACTGGCCCGGGCGCTGCTTATCGAGGTATTTATATGATGTCTCGGGTTGGCTGTGGCCCGAACAGTGACGCCGATTGTTCAACCGTTCGCAGAGCTAGCGAAGGTCGCCTAGCAGAATAGATAAGCAGAAAGGGGGACGTAGTGGCCCTTGGCGTACCGTAATTTATAGACGAATCAGTGACAAACCATGATTTAGTGGTCGTCGATGGGTCATTTATATTGACGCACGTGTTTATTAAATCAGTTGCCCGCTCTTCCTCCGTCCAACTGCCAGGGCCCGTCCAGACGGCCTTCAACGCTGATCTAGCCCATCAGGCTCCGTCAGGGCTCCCGTAAGTGCACAGAGACGGGGCGGATTCGCCCGTTTTGCATCTTTTCGAGCTCTCCCAACATAACCTGGACCACAGCCCCCATCTGCACCGTTGTTCGCAGGATAAGATGCCACTAGAACTCGCCAAGGTGATTCTTCTATCAACTCCGTCCTTGGCACGCCGTCGAAGCTAGGCAAAACTCTATTCGTTCATTTTATCTCGGGTTTAAGAATGCCAAGGCCAGAAACTGTCACTCAACAGCCGCGAATAAGTATCCGACACAGAGCTTAGATATCGCGCCACCTCAGCTCTCATTTCCTTTGAACCGTGCAACAGTCGCAATCTCCTCAGTTTCGAGCACTTTCGAACTTGGCAGAATGCCTGCCGCCTCGTCAACCGTCGATGGTCAGTTTACATCACGATCTTCCCAACCCAACTTGATGGATGTACCCGCCCATGGACTGTTTTTCTGTTCCAGCCCTGCCTACAAGCAATAGAACCGACCTGTAGCCCTGTATTTGCATGGCCGAAGTCCGGGGCCCCAGACCCCCGACATCATCCTTGATCCCGACTCCGAATCGTTTGACAAAGGGGCGGAACGGTCCGTCCCGTCTTGAGAGGGACTCGAGGACCATAAGGGATCAACCTTGTCCCGTCCCCGGATGCCTTGACATCGGAGACTCTCATTTCTATATTATCCGATCATCGATCTTTATGTTGACATCATCACATGTTGCTTCCCGCTTTTCCCGGAATCCTCGGCTTTGACAAGTCACTCTTTTTCTGCAATAGGACTGGTAAGCTGAGCCTCAATGCCTACAAGGGTCGCAACATTTATCAATCTATCCTGCGTTCGACATTGCTAGGTCATGTGTTGCCTATCACCAGCTGATATGGCGCCTCAAGGCGTCGTGGTTTGTCAACGTGTCAACGACATTCAACCCTCAACCACCATTACGATACAGTCTCCAGACTTCCCCGACAGCGCTGGCCCACAATGGCGCTTCAGTTGACAGACTTGCCAACAGAAATCCTGCACCACATCGTCCGCCTGGCCACTTATGATCCCGTCAGCGATACACCAATGAAACCAATCGACGAATTCCAGCTCTCTTCACAGGCTATGAATGTGAACTACGCAAAACTGGCGCTCTGCCTGGTCTGCAAACAGCTCCTCGACGTCGCCGTGCAGTTCCTGTTCGAGAGCATTCGCATCGTTGCTATCCGTCGAGTCCCGTCACTCGTCAGTCTTCTTCGACGCAACACGTTCCACCGTCACAAATCTGATGCACATCCCTCCGGCCTCTCTTTCGGCTGGTGGTGTCGGCGCCTGGAGATATCGTTCGGCTTGAGCGGACTTTACGAGGGCGACATGTGGGATTGCGGCCACCACACCTTGTGGGGTCTCATCCCGTCATGTCCCCGGCTGGCCCAGCTGATTGTAGATATAAACTACAGGGACAGCAATCCGCATTATATGAGGGGCACACACTTCATCTTTTCGCCGAGCTTCTTCCAGATCATCGTCTCCATGTACTCCAGGACGTTGACAGTCCTCGACATCAGGGGACGAAAGGTACACATGAGAACCCGCGACGTAGAGCGTACGTTCAGGTTTCTTCCTCATCTACGAGTGTGCAACTTGTCCGGGGTCGACGAACAGCTACCAGATGGCGCCGACTCCGATGGCGATGTCCGAGAGATCCCTTCTGGATTCGAAGAAGGCGTCGTCGACGCTCAAGAGTTAGGGTTTGATGCCGACATGCTAGACGAGTTCCGCACCATGTACCAAACTTCGAAATGGCCAGTACGCGACGGAAAGCTTGGTTCCTTGGCACGTCTTGAATCTGAACCGGTAGTGTCGCCTTTGGTTCACACAATGTCTATATATCCGGTCTTACATCTGGAGTCCCCATGGCACACGCCATCGTTGGCGAAGGCCACATTCCAGTTCTCACGCTTCTACCAAGAGACTCTCGATGTTATGCAAAACAAACTGGCGCACACGTTCCGGATACCTGCAACGGGACCGCCGCCGCACTCTGGCTCGTCATGAATTCGTTCCCCGGCTTGACGCACTTTGCCTACAGCTGCGACGGACTTCCAGGCGACATTGCCTTTCATCCAAATGCAGACTACGCCCGACCGAAGCCGCACCCGGACCTCGTGCACATCGGCCTTTACAGTTTGTGGGGCAAGAACTGCCTGCATGTCCTGGTCGATGCGATCACGATAGAGTGCTTTCCGCGGCTGCATACTATCGACAGCAACGGAATTACGCTCAGTGAGCTTGCTCCGCACCACCGCCAAAAACTACGGATGCTGGGGATTACGCTCACTTGATGAGCGATCCTACTCGGAAAAAGTACTGTTTCGTGCATGTCCCGACTCAAAGAATCACACGTCCCTGTTTAGACATACATTTGTAATTGCAGAATGAAAGCTCGACTGTGACTATGTGTTCCATTCAGACGTTGTGATATTCCTGTCGCTTGCTGGCGCTTCTCATTGAGCGATTACACGAACGCCCTGAAGATGTCACGGCTCCGACTTTGCACGGCATCATGATTCACAGTATTTTGGGACGGGGTTACGAACCGCATTATACAAGAAGTTGTCCTGCCGTAGGTATTGTCTGACCTCTGTCGATAAACTTGTCATGGACGTGTTTGTGATCTGTTTCGGGCCCGTGCCGCATCCGTCTGCTGGGCATCTGCCATTACTTGATCGTCCCAACATTTCGGGAGCCCAATCCAGTTCTGCTGTGGGATGAACAAAAGGTCGTACGGAAAGTCCGGTGGGGTGCAATTCTGACGGATTGGAGCGCAAGCCTGCAATCAAATAGACATTGAGGCGATGAAGATGTGAGGGGTTGATTCATTCTGAAATAATCGACGTGACTTTTTGTAAGACGAGAATGCAAAAGGAAGTGAAGTTAACGAAAAAGATACAGATTCGTGATAATTTTGAAAGTCCCGCAATCGTCCCTCACCGTTTCTCCCGGCTCAACTCATTGTGGAGGCGAGAAGAGCGACGACTAGACCCAACCTCTCCTTTATCCTTCCGTGCATCAGGCTGCTTCTGAGTCTTGCCGTGGTTCGCCTGCCGTGACCTTTTCTCCGAAATGCTTGCCTCCGTGTTACTGCCTGCATCTTCGAGTTTCCTTTTGCTTCCCCTGCTCTGTGTAGAACTATCCTGCTTCTGATTGGCAACAGCAGCATCTCGCTCCATCTGGTTCGCGTTCTTCAAAGTATCTCGTATCACCATCTCCTCCGTCGGAGGCGGAACGTAAATCTTGCTTTTGTCATTCGGAGGCCACCTGGAATCCTTCAGAGCACCATCTAGCTCGGAAAGAAGTGCTTCCACGGTGACTGGAAGAGCGCCGTCTTCCCGTCGTGCAGGGCTGTGCATCTTGAAGAGATGGTATAGTTTGGCAATTAGGTCGGTCAAAGGCTGATTGCCCTGGACTGCCAAATGATATTGTCGCGCTAACCACGTAGACTTCGCCCCACAAAGATCATCATCATACCGCTTCTCAAAGAGTGTAGCACATGCGTAATTTCCCGCCCTGTGATCATGTTCCGTGTGACGAAGAATTATCCACATTGCGACCCAGTAGATGGACTCCAGATCATGGTGAACGTCGTGGGACTCCCTCATCTCTTGTTGTTCTAGGATGCTTACGGCCATGAAAGGACGGGTGCCCTGGCATAAGACACGGATCAGTGTGCGAATATACATGGTGACGGTGCCGGTAATTACCGTCATATCCTTCAAGTCCTTCTCAATCTGCAATCTGAAGGCTGGAATTTCACTGTCCACGCTCGACATGATAGGTGTGCTGTAGTCCAGATCGTGTAGGAAGCCACCTTCCATATCAGATTCATGGATAAGGATATTACCCGCACTGATATCGCGATGAATGACCCCGCATATGCGCAGAAATTCAATCGCTGAAATTCATTTGTTAGTCGAGGCAAGCCAAAACAAACTGATCAGAAAACTACTTGCCTCTGACGGCATTGCGCAAAGCAGTGAAAGCCTCTTTGCTATTCCGGAAAGACGTCAGGGGTCTGCCAATGTTCTTCATCAAAGACCGGACTCTGCTGCGATCAAATGATGCTGGTTCCGCATCAGATTCTCGCTTCATGGTCCGGGCGGAGAGTGTCGTGAGTCCAAAGATTTCGGCATCGTTGCAAGTCTTCATATTCCATGTCCCAATATTGTTTGCTAGTCCGCTCTTGTCAAAAGCTCCAGGCTCCGAAAGGTCTAGTCTGAGGACTGAATTCTTCAGCTCTTCGCGGATGACCGGATGGCGAGAAAGTCGCTTGATTCTCCGATAGAAATAGCCCTCATCCCAGCGAGTCTGTTGTTGCCAAGAATCTTTGAGAGTACAGATTTGATCGTTTTCAGGTTGGTCGCCGACAATCAAAACTTTGAAGACATGCGTAGCCCTCCCCACGACGCCAGTCGAGAAATATAACACTTCAATTGCAAAGCATTTTACGTCCTTTTGAGGCCCAGGCTCCTCATCTGCGAATGCGTGAGTACCCTACCCCTTCGTACACATTTTAGCAGGCATACCTGAAGAGGTGCTTTCAGGGCCAGTCATGATGACTAGACAGCAAAGGACAGGCTCATCAATCATCAACTGAGTTGTCAAAGTGTTAATTTGCCATACCGTCTGAATCTTGAGCCATATCCACCGGTTTGCCTAAAAGAAGACCAGCTTAGCAGAGCGTGGACACATAGACGGCAGCAATATACCTCTTTGTTCATCTACGTCCTCGACATCGATGCGCGCGTCAATAAGACGGCCTATCCTTTGGATGTCGGCCTTTCGCTCAGCTATGTCTGGTTGTATTTTCCTCAGTCGCATAAATAGCTGGTCAAATTCTGCGGGGGAAGGCTTGGTCATCGTAGGATCACCACCTACAATGCTGTGAGGTTGGGGAATGCGGCCATTATAGGTGAGAGGATGTGCTAGTCGCCAAAGGAATCGTTGAACAAGCTCTGGCGATGCGACATAGTTGAATGATGGGGACCCAATAATACCGGAGTGATCGAACCGGAAAAATCGCATGTTGGTCCCGTACACACCAACCACGAAGACAAAGCAACTGAGATGTGCCATCATGAGATTACGCGCTCCCTTGTAAAGCTGAACGCGAGTAGGCACGTCAGTGTCTAAATGCTTGCACAACCCGTCCTTGTCTATAGTGTCTTGGCCTTCGCTGAGCTTGAGCTCCCATACAAGGGCAGCTTCTTGCCAGGTCCAGTGTTTCTTCCGTGATATGGCAGGAATGCCAGGGAATGTCGATGTGATGTCGGGCTTCGTTTCATGGTGGTCGTGGTGGAGAGGAGGGAAAGGTATGCTGGACGTGTCATAGGACACCATCTTCATGTCATCTGGAAAATCCTCGCTGACACACTCCAGCCCTTTCAGCTACGGATAAAAAATGCACGGTATCATCAGGAGACTCGTGCTCAAAGACCAAATGCCACACTTACAAAGGTTCCATACATGTCAACCTCTTTTTTTCCATCACCGACTCCATTGAACGCGCCGGTGATGTCAACATGCGATGGAATTTCAACGTCCTGCGACGGCATGTATTTTTGGAAAAATTCATCAAGAGTAGCACAGGTCTTGTAATTGCTGATGAACTCTTTATTGATCGCATTCCTAACTCGAGGAGAGTCCGCCTTTTCGCGCGCGCTCGAGCTGTGTTGCTCTTGTGCCGAAAGCTTGTTAGATGACGGAGTGCTTTGTGTCGTCGACGGAGGTGCTTGATTTCGCTGCGGCGTTCGAGGTCCCGCTCCATTCAGTGACGCGTAGTTAATACACGCTTGCTTTGCTAGCTCGGAGGTCATCTCGTCTTGCGGCGATGGATCTTGTGGCAGCGGCGCTGTGTCTTTCTCGATCTTTTGGCGTTTTCGGGGACGATCAGAGGCTTTAGTAGTTGTAGCCCTTCGTCTGAGGTTATATCGGGTGAGTATTTTCGTGGCCATCGTATCTTTATAGTTATCCAAAGCTGGAATGCTGGTATCGTTGGATGTTGTGGACGAACAATGGAAGAACGATTGATAGAGCGTGTGGGTCCAGCTTTGCGCGATCACGTGTTCATCTCTACTCCGCGACGCGACCCAGCCACATTCCCACATTTTGCCCGTTTCCCTTGCGGGGACACAATGTCGGTCTTCCCGGAAAGACCGAGAAATACGCAAGTGAAATGTTTGAATATGCAGTCGCTTGGCCACCCACTCTGGGATGGAACGACTGACACCTTCGTCCTCGCAGCCATCGAGTTGCCATCATTATCGCCCGCACTTGGAAACTTCAAGATGGAAAGGTCAGGCTCTGATACGTTCATTGCAAGCCATCCTCAGTCCTTTGCCAAATTGAAACTTCGCTTGCAAACCGCTTTCGAGGCTCTTTCTTTTAGGTGGCATTTTACTGTTTTGCGGCGCCAACTTCAAGTCGATAGAAGCAATAACTAGACTGGTGTGCCATAGCATTTGGCTCAATTCATCGCTGCTAGTTGGGGTAGGCAGTCATCGAGGTTCAAGAAACCAACATCTGTGCAGATTTATAGACTATATATGGCGCGTTCGCTCCATAGAACAATGCTTCTCAGTGATCTCAATCACAATATGGATGATTGATTCTCTACATTCCTTCCGGTCGTCAAACGGGAATCCTCGAGTGCCTATACATGCAGCCGGCCGCGCCGACACCTAGATCACGGAGGGTTAGACCTCCGGTTTTGAACGACTGCAATGGACGATCCAGACGGCGTTAGGAAGGTGTTGCATGTCGCGAATGTGGCGACGCCCATCCTTTCATCTAGCTTTTAGTCAGAAGAACAAGAGCTGGATTACCCGGTCCTGTCAAGCTCTCAGCCTCTGCCGTCATCCCCAACCCTGTATCATAATTAAAGTACAGCCAAAGCGAGGACGACGAAAGTTATACGTTGAATACACAAGAGGAGGAACCGTTTCTGATGCTCAACGCTTTACATGTATTGCAACAAAATAGAAGGCCTGGAAGTACAAACGATAGCAACGAAGGATACATACCATTCGGAAGGAAGGATCGAATGTTCGAATGATAAATAAGAGAACGAAGGGGAACTACTGGAAGCGTGCTCTACTATGTCAAATCAGCGGGTTGCCTTCGAAGACGATACCTTTGGCTTTGAGAGCGGCCTCGATGACCCTCATTCCCTGCAGCACTTTCTCTTCTTCCATTCTGCGCCCGACAACTTGGACGCCAAGAGGAAGACCATGCATATCATCGGCATCATAGACGGAATATGCCTGTTTTCCAAAGACACTCATCCGCTGGTACTGCGCGGACGCAAAGAAGCCTTCGGGTAGACGGTCTAGCTCCTTGTCGACGAAGGTGACCGGAAGGACGCCGGCAGTGTAATCCAGCTAGAAGGTGGGTGGCGCAGTAAGTGATCGGTATCTGGACTCCGATGTCTGTAAACTAGACCCACCAAGTTGAAGATGCACGTATAATCCGCGGTCATGAGGTCGGCGCGGTCAGAAGTTCCATTTCGCAGAGCCGGTAATGGATGAGGAACGGTAAGCACGAAGTCCAGATTGTTCTCCTTCCACTGATTGTGCCAGGCAGCCATATATTGCTCGCGTTGCGCGATAAGATCACGTACTTCTTCCACGGTCTTGGTATGCAAACACTTTAGCATATCCGCCATCACGGGTCGCTTGATCGGGTGAAGTAAGACAGAATGCGTTTCCAGAAACGCGGCATTGAGAGCACACTCATGATCGATGCGGCGGGGCCGTGTAGCTCTTTGTTCGACTCGAGCAAGCTTCGAAATTGACGGCCTAAATGAACAATTGAATGACCGGTTTCCCAGAGTCGGATGTTAGTCCTACCTCCATCTGCGAAAATCAATTGATGCGCTATTTTCAAGCCTTTGAAAATGTTTGGAGGAGTGCTAAGATGATGTTGGGCTTTGGGCGGCACAGGCGACACACGTGGTACTCACAATTCGACAACTTCATGACCCTGGCGGCGAAGGGCAGAGGCGACCATCATCAGAGCCCGTTTTGTGGCTAGCGTTGGAGGCACAATCCCTAAAGATACCCTAAGATGGACTGCGACATTCAGAGTAAATCGCATCCTCACCGTCGCTCATGATGATGCCCCATTTCAGCTTCCTTCCTTCTTCCTGCAAGTCGATGGATTTCCAGGGCACTGGGACGCACTGCGCGACGATCAGATAGAGATCTCGGGTTGAGTAGCGAACTGCCTCACGGTGTGATCATATTCCCATGGCTCCGCGTCCACGATCCGCTTCCAAAACTCCTCTAGGTCATCAAGACTCCCCGCGAGGGGGGCCGTGACCATTTGGACGCCTTCCATCCCAGCGAGCGACGACAAGTTGCCATGAGTAGGGAACCTTCCAACGCTTCCCTTCAAACTCCACACTCCACAGAAATGGGCCGGAATCCTGCTGCTTCCTCCGAGATCGGATCCTATTTCAATCTTGCTCCCGCCATAAGCCACGAGAGCGCCGCCACCTCCTGATGAGGCACCACACGAATGGTCTTTGCTGTAAGGGTTCGTCGTGCGGCCAAAGACCTCGGAGATGGTTTCTATGTTGAGAAGCCCGGCGGGAACAGTCGTTTTCACATGGACTAACGCGCCCAGATCTTGAAGCATGCGGACGATGGGCGAAGTCGTAGCGGCAGGGCGCGCGACATTCCGGGAAAAGCCTATTGTACTATCGTGGCCGGTAACATTCACCGTGTCTATTTGAACTATGTCAACCCTGTGCCAGAATATGTATCAATGTTCCAACCTTTAAGGCTGACTGGAACGCCCAGCAAAGAACGGCCGCAGCGCAAGTCTTCAGAATGGTTGTTTTCGATGTCGGGATTCGGCGACCAGTTGGCGATAGCCGGGGTACGGAGAGCTTCATCAAACATGATGTCTGCGATGCAGTTCGTAGCACGGTGCGCCATGATCGTCCTCTTGCCATACGTATGCATGATTTCAAACGGCGAGATGGCACCCAGTCGGCATTCTGAAACCAGCTTGGATAAAGGGAGGGCGTGTATCTTTCGCTCGGTTAATGAGAGTGGTGTGAAGTAATCGGCAGGCAGGCTTTCAATTTTGTTGCACCTCTCGCGTTGCTTCCAGTTGCTTGTTTATGTCGATGATTGGTATGAGTCGATCGCGACAACAAAAAGAGCAGTTTCATACCAAGCAAGTCGGTGAACGTTGGAGAAAAGAGAGAAAAACATAGCGAACGTGTGGATTTTCGGATAATTAACGAAAGTGGGAGGAAAATATGGACAGGGCGGTGTCTGTCGTAGTGGAGGCTTTTAAGAGCTCGCGAATCCGAGGATTTAGATGCGAGTAAAGAGGTGAGGGTATAGGTGGACCAGGGGTCTCGCGATTGAGGCGGGTGCGTTAAAATCTGCATATTGTACGAAATCTAAATGAGATTCAGTACGCTTTGAGGACCCAGAAGTGCGACGCACTCGAACGGGTGAGCTAGAACAGCCAAACAAGTTGTTGAAGAAGCTGTTAAGGTGCCTTCTCGTCGGCGTTTCCCGTAAGACTGAACAGAGTTGGCCGTTCTGCTGCCTTTTCAAACGGCGCTCGCCATCAGAGAGAATGCAATTACCGATTTGACCCAGCAGAAACGTCAGCGTACACATGACACGGGCTTTCCAGATCAGATGAGCCGACTTCCGCTACCGAGCTGCGTCGTCGATGCGGATCCAAATGGCGTTTCACTTGCTCTGCAATTTTGTTCTATGTCATTGTGCGTGATATATTGCGGTAAGAAGTCCTAGGCACGCGAAAAAAGATCTGCGGAGAAAAGGCGACGACAAAGCCTTCTGGAAGAAGTTAGAAAGCCGATCGTCCTTTGCGTCCGCTATGGTTTAATCCTCGCGCATCTCGAATGATAAGTTAGGAAGAGAGGAACCCGGGAAGACGAGCCGAAGAAAACGATCTGAGCTGTTGAGCGTCAGATGTGGCCAAAAAATCTAGTATCAGAACAATTGCTGGTCGCCGCCGCCGCTCTCTTGGCAATGGGAGGCATTAGTAGCGGATAGTCGAGGAGGCGGCAACCCAGATATCTAGCGATAGGCAGACTACATGCCAGGGAAAACACGTCGCGAGTTCCGTATTCGTGCAATCAAAGTAACAATAACCATTACCATGCCATTCCATTTCATATGAGTTGGGCTACGAGGGACTTCCGTGTCCTCTAAGCCACGACAGCCTTATCGACCAGGATAGGCGCCACGTCTCTGAAGTTGCGTGCTACTCGGTGCTTTAAAAGACACGGCTGCGAAGGCGCAAAATTGGCCACCATTAGCATTAAAATGTGTCCCCTAAGTCAAGTCAGCTTTCGTCGACGTGCAATTAATCTGTATGCAGACTTGCGATGGGGACGTCCTTGGTGACATGCGATAAGGAAACCATTTAAGACCGGTCAGACGACCTTTATAGAGCGCTGGATTGGACTCAATCAATGTCTTCAAATGAACGCAACGGCAGCACGAACTCGACTCGCACTTCATAGAAGAACCGATATAGAAACGTGATGTTGGCGAGTAGAGGATAGGGCATCGTTGCAATAGTAGATCGGCATGAATCTATAAGTTAGTCTCTTTCCAGTCTAGCCATAGAGAAATACACAAGATAAAGCCCGAGATCCTCGAGCCAGGTGGTCATTGGCATGAACGCTGAAAATGATCTATGACGTGGAAGTTAGCGTTCATTGAGAGCTAATCAAGTGAAACGCCGACGTACTTCTCGCCGTGAGCTTTATTTTGTTCTCTTCGGCTATGCTCGCCCACACAGCGACCTGCCCTTTGTACATAGACGAAGTGGAACTTAGGCTGCCTTCCAGTAGACTTTCTTAAAACCCATTCCGTATCGTCCCACTTGTGTAGTGTGGTTGTAGGGGTTATTCTTACAACCCGAACCTAATGTCCGCAGAGAGGACAACCAGGGAAGGCATACACGAATCGGGGAATCTGAAGACTTCTCCGTCTTAACGGAGTCGGCAGTCTCATGGTCAGTCCACTTGCAGGTGCCAAGGTGGCTGCGCTGTCCTTCCGCATGCAACGCGCGAGGATATGGCAGATTTAACTTTTGTGTCGGTGATACGAGTCAAGTAGGGTCTAGAAACAGAGTGAATGAGACGGAACCACCATCTCGACAACCAGGCAACGCGACAAACACCACGGTGTGACCTTGTGTGACTGGTGTAAGTGTGACTAAATCTCCTAATGCGAGTGAACTGCTTGAAAAATGCAATGCGATCTGCTCGTGCGCTCCGTTTTGCAATAAATCAGCAGGTCTGACGCAACCGATGAAGCAAATACGGCAGATTGCCCACAAGTGTTCAATACTTCAATAGGGATACAATTTTCCTGAACGCATCAGTTGTCTTTTGTAAGCAACTTAAGCTTTTGTCGAGATAAGGACGGAGAAATCATATCGCAAACGTGAGGGTTCGTGTCCGAAGGTTCGAGCACCATGACGGCAGCATCGGCGATAGCAAACGATGGACACCTCATGAGTTTCGTATCCGTCTCTCCCTCCACATAGCCGTCCCTGCCAACGCTGCTCCAGGACTGAACAACAAACTTCCAAATACACTCCACACAAGCAGCCTAAAGACCTCGGCCGCGCTAGAGCCATACCAAAGCGTCGCCAGAATCGTCGCTCCGATTCCAAAACCTAGATCCCATTTGAAAAAATCCGTCGCACTTTGCAGCACGCTGGATTGGGACAGGGAATCCAGAGAATATGGAGGAAGAAATGTCTCTCCTAGACCCGTTTGCTCGGACGCCATAGCAGGGTACACCGTCGCGTAGTGCAGCACGACGGAAAAAAGGAATATTAATGCATGTGTGATCTGGACGAGGGCGTAGCTGGACTTTGGGGAAGCTGACCCTCGCAGCTGAGAATACGTCCGTTGTGCGACGAGCACCCAAATCGGGAACGCTTGCCAGATAGCCGTGGCGTATGGGTCGTTGAAGAGGTACATCGCGGCCGTCGGAATCACCGCGCCAACGACGAACGCGAAGACGGCGCTCTCTGCACGACTTCTCTTAATACCTCCACTCACTCCTCGAATGCGATGCATTCCGGAATACAAAAAGCCAATCCAATACCACGGAATAGATGCGCCGACGGTGCACAGCTGGTAGAGCACGAAAAACAAGGCAGGATGTGATGTCCACGAAGTTGCGCCCTGCCTCTCTGCTTCGACGAGCGGGATGAAGACGAGCTCTGCCAGCATTCCGAGCGCATATTTCAGAAACGGAAGCGATCGGGGTTCGAGAGCATTTTGGAAGAACGCGACCAGAGCGCAGAGGGCCACGTCCATGCTGTAGAGTCCGGTGTAGTTCAGTCTGTAGGGTTTTTCCACCGTCGCCCTCTTTGGACAGTGTCCATGCACCGATTCGACCAAGTCCGTGTGGTACAAATGCCGGGCCATACAGTGTATGCCCACCGCTGAGACGACGGAGAAAACAACGAAAGGAAGCTTTTTACCTGATGAATTGGTAAGTTTCAGCGAACAGCTTGTGGTCAAGGTAGACTTGCCTATGTAACTGCGTGCCATTGCCATCATGGAGTGGAGGAAAATCAGAAATTGGTTTGGCAAACATCACCGTTCATCGCGATGGACTGATTGCTGCATTTTTTTTTTTTTTGCGTTGTTCGGTAGAACTAATCTTGATGACAAATATGAACTAAACCGATGTGAGGTAAGTATGTAAATGTCGCAACACTTCCTGCGCATAATTTTGAAAATGAAAATAATGCGGAGTTAGGAATAGTTCGAAGGGCTTCACTGAAACGGTTTTTATATCTGAATTGCATACAGCTTTCGCATTATAATCAGAGGGATAAAGGGTAAAATAAATTGGGTATGCGGTAACGAGTCACCGAGCCATCCCTAGTATTTCATTTTTGCAAAGCACGACTGAAAGACCTCTGTCGCATATATTATAGATAAAGAGCAACTTCGGACGATAACCACACATCGCCAGGCACGACCGAGTCTTCCTGGAGCTTTTATGTGCCTACTCCGTGAGTCGTTTCCTGACCACTTCAGCTATTGCTGGACCATAAACCGGGATTGCATCTGCGTCTGCATTATTGAAAGTATCAGCCCACCTCGTCCAGAAGAGCACCAAGACGACTGACTCTCAAAATTGAAATTTACTCCCTGGAAAACATAAGCATTGGAATTCCGCACATTAAAGAACAGTGAAGGAACTGACTTCGTGGTAGGTTCCCTTAGGGTATGTAACTAATGTGTCGTTCCAGACGGCATAATGCTGAGATGAGTTGATACGGCAAGTCAGAACCTAACATATGGAAGCCAGGAAAATTAATTGCTCACTCTATGGCCCATGTTTCGGGCGAGTATCTCATAGTCGAAGATATAGCCTGCCGAACATTCTATTCGTCAGCCGAAGCTGCAAAAGCGCATTCCCTTTACCTTCGGTATTGAAGATCTCCATTACAGTGGATCGAGGAGTCGGAGGCATCCACAGTTGGTGCTGTCATTGTCCAGGTGGGTCAAGAAAACCATTCGCCAGGTCTCAAGACCATTCAAACTCACAGTCAGGCCATTACCATGAACTCCAATCATAATCTGTGGTGCAGGCATCAGCAATTTACGACGCGACGGGCTACCGAGCGTCGAACACGACTGACCGTAGTCCGCGCCGCAAGCTCTATCTGCTCCCTCAAACCCATACGCTCCATGAGGGCAATATGAACCTCACAGAGGCCTTGCGCCTGAAGCCGATTCAGCGCGCGGACCAGACTTTGATGGTCCTTCCGCCGCAATCTTCGGCCGTCTGCTGACGATTGATATACGTCACAATTGGCTTGGACGCAGGAAGGCCCGCCGAGGGTAAGACAGCCCCAGACTCATCGAGGCGAGGCAGATACCCGAGAACGTTCCTGACTAGGGATTCCCGAACAGGTGCCCAGAAATTGTCTGGGACAGTTAAGTTCATAGTGCCTGCGATCATCTTGAACCAGCGAGAGCCAAAAGGGCTACAGCAGATATCTGTCAGACGCCCGAAGACCTATCGACTAGTCGATGATGTGCTTACTGTCTATGTGCTGTTTCGCGATTAACAACCATGACGCGTTCAAACACGATAGTGAGATTGAGGGCGAGAATGTCCTTCCAATATTCGGACTGCTCAATAGAAGCATATGGGAATGCCGCCCGCATCAATGGAGCGTCAACGCCCGCCCTGTCTCTCCACTCCTCAAAACGGGCAAACTATTTCGCGATTCGTGACTTCGACTCGATGCACGAACGCAAGTGAGAACTCACCGGCAAGAGGAAACGAGCCGGCGGAGGCTGTGTGTTAAGATTCATGGCAGAATACACGCGCCAAACACCTAGAATAATTTCTCCCCACCAATGATAGTAATGCTAATTTATAAGGGTAAGACACGACCCAGAAGGAAGTACACAGACAGTTACCTTCATGAATTGGGCTGGATCATACATAAGCACCGTAAAATCCCTTACCCGCACGCTATGGCCACCCAAGATTTGCTCAGCCTCCTCCGGTTGTACGAATTGCAGCTCCTATATTTCATGTTGATCAAAATGTCACACAATCTGCATATACACACACCTTGTCCGTGGGCGTGAAATCTTCATTCGCACCGAGATCGAACGGACGCGATAGCACGGCGTCTCTGGGTGGAAAGGCAGACCGATCTTTCGTTACAACGTAGAGCGTGCCGTTTCGTAGGTATAGGTCGTCAAATATTGTAAACCCGTGCACGGCCGCTCCATGGGGTATCGTCGTATGCGGCAGCGGGGTCCTGTGTGCGGCAGCGGAGCTATGAAGCCGGAAAGGCTGCACCTTGGAGAAGTGGTTTCGTAGGTCGGTTGTGTATTTAGCGGAAAGCGATTTTAATCTATGATTGTGCGAGAACTTGACGAAGCCGCAGAAGAAAAGTACGGCTAGAAAAGCGACAAGGGCATAAGTTCGTTCCCTGCGACGCGACATTATAATGAAAATGTATCGTAGAGATGGAGAACAGGGGATTTAAATGGCATGCAGCCTCAGTTAATATTGAGATCGAAAATTTATAGGAGGCAGCGGCGTCGCTCATCTTGGATAGGAGGAGAGGTCGTGCATGAGTGTCGTGGGAAAACGAATCAGCGCATTGGAGAACCCCCTGCACGAGAAAGGAGAATGTTCAAGAATCTAGGGATGAATAAATTATATTGTCAAATCTACATTGAACTTAGATGTCGTCGTCGTCTGTAGAACCGCTCAGCCGTTTTCGAATGAGTTCGATGACAGTAGGCGCATAGACTGGGATGCTCTCTGTCATTGGGTTTAGATGGTCAGGAGAAAAAGTCAAACGATCCAATGCCAGCTCACCTCCGTGGAAACCTTCTGGAAATTGTACCCCCTACAGTACGAGGCATCAGGATGTGGAAAAGGTATATAACGAATGGCAGACCTCATGGTATGTTCCTTTTGGATATGTCGTAGCGGTGTCATTGGAGATGGCGTAGTGCTATCGGATACTTTCAGCCAAATGTTTATAGCTGATGAACGAGAACGGATCGTACTCGATGTCCCATGTTGCGAGCTAGCATTTCGTAATCAAAAACATAGCCTTGAGGGTGTCAGAGTCAGAGGCTGAATCGCTTCAGAATGATTGATCTCCACCTTCCGGCATGAAAATCTCAATGACCGTCGATATCGGAGAAGGAGGCATCCACAGCTGATGCTTAGGCGGCGTCAGAAAAAGTCATGATCTATTTTCAGCATTCAAATCACCGTTAGGCCATTACCGTGGACACCAAGCATGATCTAGAACAAAAATTAAGTGCGATGTCGTAGTTAACGAATCTCATACACTCACAGTACTGCGTGCTGCAAGCTCAATCTGCTCCTTCAAACGCATCTGCTCCATGGCGGCAACTTGGATCTCGCAAAGTCCCTCAGCCTCCAACTCCTTCAGCGCGTCAACCAGCGCTTCATGATCAGTAGCCAATAATCTTCTCCCGCCATTCTGCCGAGAAATATATGCCACAATGGGCTTTTTGAAAGCTTCTTTGGTCGTTGTATCTGGGACGTATCCCAAGAGATTCTCCACCAAGGTCTCTCTTATTGGAGTCCAGAAACCGTCGGACACCTTTTTAGACATCGTGCCTGCGATCATCTTGTACCATCTGTTTCCGTAGGGACTGCCATATCGCTCTTCCTCAGCTTATAAGCGGGTCATCGGTAGGATAAGCTACGTACTGCCGATGGGCTGCCTGTCGACTGACAAGTATGACACGTTCGAACCTCGCGGTGACGTTCAAAGAAATAAAGTCGTTCCAATATTGCGCCTGTTCTATCAGGCTATAGGAAATACGGCTCTCATGAGAGGTCCGTTCACATTGGGTTTGTCTCTCCATTCATCGTTCTGGACAAACTGGGTCTCTTTAGACGGTGTCATGAAAAGACTGTCAAAGGCATCTTACTGGTAACAAGAAGCGCGCTGGAGCTGGCAGCGGTGCCATGCTTCCATCCGCGTTTGATCCCAGCAAGGAATAGATTCGCTGGAAACCGAGAATTATTTCACCCCACCAGTGATAATAGTGCTATAAAATCGTAAGGTCAACATCTTGCGGCTTCGTTTTTTTTTTCTCGACTCCATACCTTCATAAATTGAGCGGGGTCATATAACAACACCGTGAAGCCGTTTACTTTGACGTCATGATCACCAAGCACTTCAGCAGCCTTTTTTGGATCCAAAAATTGCAGTTCCTATGAAAACATCACAGGAATGTGGAGCCACATAAGAGGTAGGAGCGAGGCAAGGCGATCGCGCGTACCTGATCAGTAGGATCAAGATCGTCTTTTCCACCGATATCCAAAGGCCGCGACAGCAAGTCAATTCGCTCTGGAAACTTTGTCGAATCCGGCGTCAAGATATACAGTGTTCCGTTGTGGAGGTACAGGTTGTCCAACACCGTGAAGCCATGTACACTCGCGTTCCTAGGAATGGCTGTCAGTGGTCGTGTATCCGCCGTCTTCGACTGCGACGTGGCAAGCGGTTGCGACACTGCTTCTGTCGAAGGCGGAGGCGGTGGCGGCCGCTCCCCCATGTCATACTCCGGTGCATGAGAAACATGTAAGTTGGGGAGATTCCGAATCCGTTCGAGCGCGTTGTGCGAGTAGAACCCGTAGACCAAGACGGTAACGACGATGAGCGAGAAAAGCCACAGCCTCCGACGCAAATTCATGGTGCTGGTAGGTCGTTGAGCGCGTGGGAGACGACCGTCCAAGTGTTCAGAGTGCCCGCTCGACATCATCGTTCTAGCGCCGAAATGTCCAAGAATGAAGGCTGCTTGTCAATTTCTGGCAGGTGCGAATTCGGTTTAAACCTATCAATCCTGATTTCCGAAATCCGGACTCGGCGCCGAGTACTCGCATCTGTTGCAAGTAGGGGCCCAAAGGTCAACCCGTTGGTAATTTGCAACATGGGTACCGGTGACCTTACCCTCGCTGCCAGTATACAGCGTAGAATACGGAGCAGGCTTTTAAGAATGCTTATCACGTGATGGAAAGACTAGCTTGACTGTTTGCGCGGTATTAGACTGGGTCATGATATATGTATGTGTAGAGCAGACAAAATGCAAAAAAGTCCATAAAATACAATGATAATATACAATATAAAAAGGTTCACTCGTTTGTTGAACTTCTAACCATTGACGAAGAAAATCAGTGCTCCATGACAACGTCGTCGTCTTGGGCGCTCTTCATGTCCGACAGCTCATCGACGTCGCTCCAGCTGAACAGCTCTTCTTCGGGAATGTCTTCAAACTCTGCCAGCGCCATTTGTCTAGCGTACTCTTCCGCGTACGCTTCCAGCTCCTCGACCTCCAAGTCATCCGGGATACAGTCAGCAGTCATCGTACCAGACGACTCCGACTCCGTCTCATCTAGAACGATGCAAAATGCATAAGCAAAATGCACACAAGCCGAAACGACGAAAGGCGCGACATGCCATACAGCTCATGCTCCCACTGATCGATGTCCTCCAAGTCCGGGTCGAACGACGAACCGACGTCCCTCTGAAAGGAGACGCGATACGAATACTGCCCTTGCCGCGCCGCATTCTGCACAATTCTCCGAAAGAACTGCCAAACCGAGACGAGAGACAATGAAAGACAATAAGCACGATCGTACGAGACACTCCAACATGCAGCTTACCTCGCTCCCCATAATCTCCTCATCGTCCTCCTCCACATCGTCCTCGTCCATCATGTCCTCGAACCCGTCGCTGCTGGGGTCACTCAAAGCCGCGTACCTCCTCGCCTTCACAGCATTCTCCCTCGCCCTCGCGGCTCGCTCAATGCACCTCATCCTGAACTTCTCACGCAGGAACGCTTTCTGGGGATCCTCCCAGGAGTCGACCCCGACGTCACTCTCCCGCCTCTGAAAATGGACCCCCCGCTTCTCCCCAGTTCCGGGACCCTCTGCGCGCTTGAATGCGTCCGTGCGGGCGTGACGGGAGTCGCGGCCTTGTATTGCGACCGTCTGCGGCGCGCCTGGGCCGAGGCGACAGGCGACGACGTCGGTGTGTCAGGTGATGCTAGTGGCGATGAACTCAACGGCGCATAGGGATCGAGGACAATGAACGGTTTATTCGGCACGAGACTGGTGTTGAAGGGATGCTGAGAACGGCGCCAGCGCTGTGCATGCTGGTTGCTTTTTTTTTAGGATGAGGCACGACGTTGATTATAAAACACGGTTTGTCACGAAACGTGACGTTTAAACACGACGTGACCAACGCGTCTGAGATATTCACGTCACATCACCAAAATTTGCGCATCTAGCACACGCACGGGGAAGGAAGCGGACTAGGGATACAACATAGCGATCAATATTACTAGAACGGTAGCCTATTTCTAATTAAGAATGTCCCGCACAAAATTATTTCAATAGGCGGAAAAAAAAATCATAGTTCGTCTCCAGAATCTGCAAACCTAGAAGAGCTCATGAACCCAATAACCTAAACAGCAAATCCGATAGTATTTCTGTTACAGGCGTGTGCGCCCTGCTCGAGTCTTGACGTGAACGTGTCATCATCTTCGTCCATTTGCGAGTTGTAGCCCATGTCGGTGAACCCAGTGCCCGTTCTCGCGTCGATGAATGTGGAAATCATAGGCTCGGAATATCCAGCCGTATCTTTCGTCCGTCCCTTCCCGCCAGAGCATTGAGCGACGAGTTTTGGATCACGCAAATTGAGCATCAATCGCGTGGCCATGATCGAAGAAACCCTATAGTGAATATATTCGTCGTCAGCCAGTGCGATAGGCCCCTTTTCGAAGCCTGCGTGAGCTCACACGTTCATGAACATTGTCCCAACTCCTCGGATGAATACCTGGAACAGAAAATTGCATGAGAGACCAAAACACAGTGAGACCTCTCGACGAAACATACTCCGCCATACTAAAATTTACACATCAGCATCGGCAGCTGGAGTCCAAGCAATATGCTACTCACCACAAAGGTCATGATATTGCCCAAGTTAACCGCAATCATCACTCTGTGAACAAAATAGGATGTGAGGGAGATTCTTGCGGACACCAGACACTAAAGCAACGCGCACCCAAAATACATTGAACCTATTAAAAGCGATGAAACGCGAAAAAATTTCTCAGTGTCTGAAGCAGGGGGCAAGAAATGCTTGGCTGCTCACCATCACGAAGCATCAGAGTCAGCAGATTCGTACCGGTCACGCGGCCGAGCGTGACCGATTTATACACGGTGAGAATGAAGATGAAGGTGTCGAAGGCGAGCATACCGCTCCATGCCGCGGCGAATCCTGAGAATGAGTACGAAAGGTCAAAATGAGGCCATCATCACGGCGTCATGCCAAGTCGCAACGTACTCAAAGCGCTGAATTAGATGAGCTTAGATCGCAGGTAGAATCAAGATTCGAATGGACGCACGTCTCCTTAGTGAGTGTTCCTTCACAACCAACACGGAGGATAAAGTTCGGTCGCGGCGTCCTCTTCATCCCAGTCAGGATCGACCACTAAAGGACTAATGCTCGATTCAACTGTTCGGGATGGGCTAAATTTTCTTTTACTTACGCATCCGATGGCCACAGCGGCGAGAGAGACCGACAGCAACAACGCCAGAATCCTGCGACTCCGGTCGTACAACGCATACGTCCTCATGATGAGAAGCACTATGCAACAGAGAACAAAAAGAGGTCGTTCACTGAGAGCGACGCTATACCAGGCCTGACGCTCACCTGAAACGAATATCTGAATGATGATGGCGAAGTATTGATGGTATCGCTGAAGATGACGACATCTAGAGACAAACGAAATGGAAGGATTAGCGCTCAGGAGACCATCTGATAGACGACTAATCTATTGAAATAGACGGACGCACATCTGAGAGCCCAAGCAAAAGCGGAGCAAGGGTGATGACCATCATTGATCAGCGTGTCGATACAGAGCGGTAAATGTCCGCCCACCTCGGATTTGTCGGGTGCGGTCGAAGCCCAGAAATACTCTACCAGACGGGTATGTGTCCAACGAGCGTGAAGTAGCGGTTGAGGAAGAAGAAAAGGCCAGGCCATGTTCGAGCTGGCGAACTCCAAAACCGTTCGACTTCCGCCCGGAAAGTGAGACAGTACTCGTACACCAGGAGCGCTGTAGCGGGAGTGAAAGAGTGTCGCCAAAGCGGCAGCCGAAAGAGATTGAATGATTCTGTCAGAACTAGACTGGACACGTCAAGTGAGGACAGCCGACCACTGACTGAAAGCAATGACACTGAGGTTGTAATTGACATCTCTGACGGGATGTCAGCGAGGGAATAAATCTTTCAAGGGAAAAAAGCATCACTCACAAGGTATGCGTTTGATCGAGTGGTAGATCCTGCGGGTGCATGAGTCCGTCTGGAAGTCTGGATGCGAATCAAAGGGAGATCGTTTTAAGCACTCTGAAGAAGACCAGCGCATCTGGCAGGCTCCAGCAACGACGGGGGCTTGCTCTGACGATGCGAGAAAAGGACGTGAGGTTGTTGGGGGAAGAGATGGAACGAATGTCGGCCGCTCAGATGACTTGGACAAAAGAAGAACGAAGCCCCCAGCCAAGTTCTGATGCTGATGATACATATACCAGGCCCTCTATCGGAGGCGTGATGTGATCCAGCGAAGATCGATATCAGCGTGACTGAAGCCTGTTTTTCACCCTCATCACAGCCTCGAACGGAAGCGCGTGCACAGCAGCGTGAAAGCGAGTCCACAGGGCTCTGTGGCTTGGTATAGTAGTTTCGTGATGCGGCGAGAAATGAAGGCGTTAATGAGGATAAACATCCAGATGCTCGTGCCCGTTGCTTTGCTTCCTGTGAGAACCTCGGCACGCGCAGCGAGACATTCAGTTCTTTTCTCCTCTTCCCCTTTGCCCGAGTGCGTTGCAAGGCGACGGGCCGGGCGGAGAGGGCTCCGTCGACAAACCGCCGGAGGCACTGCAGCAAGGGCGTCCCTGGCGTTCTTGGCGTTCCTGCCCTGCCCAAACTTTGTCCGAGCTTGCTCCGGCAGAAACCTAACCCACAGGTCCAAACACGCGTCGGTATCGTAGAGGCCCATACTCTCAGGAACATGCATTGGTGAAAAAGGAAGGTTGTTTGCAGCACATGCAGCACAGCGCATCCTCAACTGACCGTACATTGGCCATTTGGTTGAGCATATGGCTGACCAGCATCGAATGTGCTAGGGAGCATATGTGATAAAACAAGCACAACCCATCTCTTTGGTATTCAAAAGGTATCCATGGACTGAATAAATGAGTGAGAAACTCGGGCGACGCTATCTTCAGTCATTTCTCATTCGCTCCTCGCACCTTCCCTTTATCGACCCTGTAGTTGTGTTTCCCCAAAAAACACCGATCAATGAGGCGGACATCTCGGTCTCATCGGGGACATACACACCCAGTTTTGGGACACATCGGATGAGTCGGACAAGAGAGAGAGGTTGACGTACAACCCAAGGACCGCCATCCCGAATGTTGATCCAATAGCCGGCCTTGACGTAACGTCATCTCTTGTGTGCCCTTCATATGAGCTAGCGACGTGCCATGGACCGTGGTGAGCTGCAACCCGGTGTTATGTCGTCGATACACTGAACGGCGGACAACACATCATTTGTGGGAGTGCCGCACGTTACTTGTCTAATAGTGGTTAACATGGCGGCGAACTGAGTCGTTTGAAGGCCTCTTATCTGGCGTTCCTTAAATGAAAGAAACGAGGAAGCAGCGTGGACAGCAAGCTTCCGACCACGACAAATAACAGATCCCATTGGTAACTTCTAGGCATCTGCCGCTCATCGTCATGATAATCCAGGTCCTGGGAAGGTGCAACATACGGCAGCAAAGGAGAAAAAGAAAAAAAGTTCAGCGTTCAGCAAAGGCAGTACAACGAGGAAAGAAAGAAATCCAAGAAACTATCCAGATCTTGAACGGAGAGAAAAGAAGACGTACATACAGACGCGTGAAACGATGGATGTACAGATTATCATGGCTACGTAAAAAGGGATAGAATCGTCCTGACGTAGTGTATGGGGACTTAACCTGGTATCCATAGCATGGAGAGCAAAAGCGTAAATTAAGCGGCGATGAGCCCAAGCACGGCACCAAAAGCGATGCCAAATGCAGCCGAGGCGCCCAATGCTGACGCGTCGTTTGGCTTGTTGGTGCCGGTGGAGGACGAGGCGCCAGACGTGCCAGTGGCGCTCTGAACGCTAGACGTAGTCGAAGGATAGGCTGATCCGAGCGCCTTGATCTCGAATTCCTCGGACTGGGCGTAGATCTAGATTGGCGCCGAAATATAAAGGGAGCGATGAAGAATGCCTTCGTTGAGATGTTGGAAGATGCGAGAAGGGGGACGCTCACTTGGGTGTTGTTCAGAGGGTTTGCGAGGTAGATGGTATATCCTGTGCCGGCTGGCTGGTTGGATTGGTCTTGGGTGACGAGCTTGGAGCAGTCAAAGTTGTTCTGGACGCCGATAAACGCCAGTGGGGCAACTAGGACCTTGGGATCCTGTGACTACCGTCAAAATTTGGCGCAAATGTCTTGGAAAGGCCACAACAAACCTTGTTTCCGATGCTGACAGCAAAGGTGACCAAAGAAATTCTTCATTGGGGACTTGTGTGCGAAAACACGTGTGGGACTTACAGGACGGTGAAGTTTTGGACGGGAGATTCGTTACATGTCCATGCGAGGACGTTCTGCGACTTTGCGACTGTGTTGAAAGAGAGAGGGGTCGAGTCGAAGGTCAGACATGCGCCAGCCCAGGAGAGGCGGCGGACAGAGGGCGTGTTTACTCACCCCACCACAACGTCGACGACGGGTTGGTGACCTTGAGGTCAGCGTTGACGAGGCCGACGAGGGCGGCAGCAGTGAGAGCGAAAGCAGACAGCTTGACCATGTTTTTTATTCGCGAAAGGAGTGTGGGTAAAGGAAAGTGGAGAGACGAACCGTGGGGGAGTGGAAAAGTTCTGTCGAGTTGGCTGGACCGAGGAACGAGCCGCATCCCCGCGAGACCGGGAACAGCCGAAGTCTGCCGTCCCTGGAAATTAAAAAATAAAATACCTCATCATCATCATCATCATCATCTGAGGTTGTTCTGCTTTCTCCTCTGCCTTTGGGTCGAGACAATGATGCGATATCATTCTTCTGAAAGTTCTTTTCAGGTAAGAGATCACCGACACGTGCTGTGGGTCCTTCCATGCAACATGACAAACAGATGCGACTCAAAAGTAGTTTGCAGACAATCCTCTTTTCCCGAGACATCCGCGATTCACCGTACGACGAGCTCTGTGTAGCGTCGCTGTCTCTTGTCTCCTGCAAAGCTTGTCAGGCTTACCGAACCGGCAGTGGCCCAGCTCCGATTTGCCCGTGTTTAGGCATCCTTCGAATGACATTTAGGAATGCGACATATTCCTCGCTCATCACTCACGAAATGATGTGCTGTTGCTTGTCAAAACAATCGTCTCATTTTTTTTGCGATATTATAATGGCTTCGTTGGATCGATCGCGAAGAAACGCCTCTGAACGCCCCTCAGCTGTCATCCTCGTGGCTCTCTTGCACCTCGGACTTGCCGGCGCTGATCCTTGCTTCGAGTTCGAAAGCGGCACTTGAGCCGCCATGGGCGTCTTGTCTGTCTGGCGTCTGAGACGTAAAAAACTCAGAAGCTGGGTTGTCACTCAGCGCAAGCTTCGCAGCAAGCTGAGGGGCAGTCAGATCAAGTCACATGGGTTGCCTTGTGCAAAGCGCTATAAACTGGACGTTGCATCTTCTCCCTGACTTGGCCCTGCACCACGCTCTGTCCGCTATTCTCGCGTCGTAATCTTATTGATATTGCTATTCAACTCCGCGTCACCGCCCTGTCGTCCATCATTGCAACGCTAGCCAGTTTCTTTTCGCCCACCATGGCCCATTCTCCTCATTCATCGCTCTCCACCCCTACCCCTGCCTCGTCAACTGGTATCGTCATGCCCGCTGTAACGCCACGCCAGGCCTTGCCCACACCACCCATCTCCGACACTTTCCAACCCGCACAGCATGCCCGCTCCGCCACGTCGCCTAGCAAAGTCTTGGATTCTAGCTCCGTAGCACTGTCAACTGCCTCTTCGTCTGCTTCCTCGCCCTCCCGTTCTGGACTTAGACCCAATGCCGCTTCATCATCGAGCCACACAAGCCCCATCTCGTCCTCAAATTCCTTTCCTAGAAGTCCTTCGGGCTCCCCGGCATCGTCTCAATACCCGTCATCACTTGATAGCCCTGAACGCAGTGCGCGGCGTAGACGCGGTCGCCGTGCCGATTCTGAGGAAACCGAGGTCGACAGCACCGACTCATCCGACGTCGAGATTTACCTCTCATCCTTCGGACCCGACGACTCCATCCCGCGCATGCATCCCGCGAAAGGTACGCAGCTGCATGGCATGTATTTTGATGCGCATATACCCAGTGTCAAGTGAGACAGAACCTGCCCCGGAAGAATCCTCCGCCTTGCCGCGCCTGGGTTTCTCAGAGCAGAGGGTCGCGGACATCACGTCGCCACAGCTGCCGCCCGCTCCAGCCCAGCCCACGATCCCCCTCCCCAACGTTGAGCCCATCGCGCAGCCAGATTCAGCACCAGCACCCTTTTTCGATATCGATTCTTCAACTAATCCGCTTCCTGTTCAGCAAGATTTCCAGTTCCAGCAAGTTACCTCGCGAGCAACAAACGCAAGCCTGCTTTCTCATGTCCATTCACCCGAAACGAACACGAACGATTTGCACGAGTCACTTTTGGTAGATAAGACCCCAAACGTCTATATTAATGGTTTGCCCCCGCATTTCCCAGAAGACCAGCTATATGCGCTCGCAGCGCCTTTCGGTACCATCAGGAGCGTTCGGACTTTCACAAGACACGTTAGAGATAGCGAAAGTGGTTATGGTTTTGTATTGTAAGTCGTTTTTGGCGTCTTCGATCAATGCCTGATCCTTTCTTTTCTAGATTTGAGTCAATCGAAGCTGCGGAACGATGCATCACATCGCTGCGACGTTATCGCAACCTTCATCCTACGTTTTCCAAGGTACTTTGCATCAATTCCACTCTGCGCTACGACTAACAGCCTCGATATAGCAAATACACAAGATTCCAGGAACTCCTTATGCACACTTGAATCTTCAATTGGACCACAATGCACATTCTGGCTGGGATCACGAAGGCTGCGGCCAATATATAGAAGAGGCGTCATTCAAAGCTAAAATGGCTAGCCTGGCAGATCCTAGCAGCACAAACCTCTATATGGAAGGGTACGCTTATGGTCCTGTCTCCGTAGAGGAGATTTATGTTCATATATGCGCTTTGCAGACTGCCTCTGAGCATTGACGAACCGGTAGGGACTACAGACCGCATCAACCATGTCTCCCTTTTAATCCCGCGCTCCAGACTTTGGCCGCCTTGGTATCCCCCACCGAATCGTCAGTAGCCGTTTTTTCCAGACTAGGTTGAGTAACCCCCGCGAATCATCGCCTTTGTCAGGTGTGGACGATTATCATGGTCTGTACCACTCATAGTAAACCTCGATACTTAGGCTCGAAACTCGTGCCGCTGCCGAAGAAATAATTGAACGCTTGCACGGCCGAATGTCAGGGGCTGGAATGATCCCGGAAGCAGGATCTCGGTCCGCTTTTCCGACACTGCGGAACAACGAGAATTACGGGTTAGTGCCATCGAGTTTGCCATCTTCTGTAGATTTACATGTGTACAGCGATCTGAAAGGCAGCCAGGGAGGGCGAACAGTCCCCTGCTAGGCTCACCATCGCACAGGCGGCCTTATTGAACCTACGTGGTCAAGAACTTCGAAACCAAATCTCACCAGACTTTACCTTGCATCCCCCAATTCCGGCGCTACCCAATCGATACCCGAACGAAATCAATAACCGCTTACATTACAGTTCGCCGCTTCCGTATCATACCCCTCCGTTCACTGTTGATTACTCTTTGGCGCCCGGTCGCCACTACCCTTCATCGAGAACTCATACGCCGTCGCATTCCAACCCTTATCACATCAGTGCTCATCAGCCCCAAGAGTCCAAGCAGCCTGCGATGGAACCAACTATGGCCGCTCTCCTTGACTCGCTGAATAATGGCGCGGCTTTCCAGAACAACCACTCATATTCCGTTGCTCAGACTGGATACCGAGATCGTCCCTTCGTCGGACGCGAGGCTCAAGAGGAAATAGACCTGACCTTTGATCACGTCCAACATATCCGTCCTCGACCTGTTCAAGCCCGAAATGGTTATACCGCGACGGAGGAATTCATTATGCGTGCTCATGCGGAAGCAACTGCTCAACGGCGGAGACCACCACCTCTTGACTCGACCCGGCACCGCAGAGACAGCGACGCCAATATCAACATTGGCATGGGAATGCGTGGATTTCGCACGCAGGCTTCAACCATTTCTGTCCACCAGCCGCACCACGATCAAGCCCTTTTCTCTCCGGCTGCCGGAGACCGCCACAGTCTTGTGCATGAAGAAGAAGAATTCCACACAAGCCCTGCGGCGCATCAGAATGTGCAGAATTTGCAACAGACGCAGGCTCAGGTCAACAGCGACGGCCACAGACACGGCGTGGCGGCGAAGCATAATCATCGTATCCACCCTGCACACGTCAACGCTCGCCTTTCGCGAGACCATGAAGCTTCTCATCAGACTCAGAAGTCGCCTTCATTTGGCCAGCTTTCGGCTTCTGCGACCAATCGCGTTCATTATCAACAGGCACACCTGCGTTCGACCACGCTTCCGCATCGCACAACATCTACTAGCACCCACCTACGCCATTATCAGCACAATAGCTTGAGTTCGAACGTTGGTAGCACGAATCACCAGAATAGCAACAATAACCACGCCGTGAATAAGAATCTGAGCAGCCGGGATCCGATTATCATATATGACAACGACCATGCGGACAGCATCACCATCCGCGGTGGCAACACAAACATGAACTACGATTCCAATTCGAAGATGTATCACCACGGCGGCGGTGGCGCTGAGCCGAATTGCCACTACCGCGATCAGCGACTGCATGTGTACGATACGGAACAGACGTCGCCGCCGCTTATTTCACCTAGTCTTACCTACTCCTCACATACCCCGTCGACGCTCAGCCCAGCCACGCCGTTCTTTGGTTCGTTTGGCAGCCAAGCAGAGGGCTTTGAACAGCCCCGTTCTGGGCATAGCCTCGAGCCCAAGAAAGCTAGGACCGGCAGCCACTGACGCCACTAATTTCCTATCGCCACTGGTAATGAATTGTACAGACTTGTTTCCTAGACCTGTAACGAATGAAGAGCTCGTTTGGTGAACTGTGATATCATGATCATGTGACATGTGACGGATCGGTAACAGCCGGATGTTTTATAACGAGAGAGACTGATTGGCATATCGCTCAGACCCCATCTCTCTTTCCTCCACATCCTCTTCATCATGTCCAACGTATTCGTGAGTCTTTCCTCCGATCTTCGCACCGTTCCCCGCTGGTGTCCGATCTTTTATTTTCTTTTCCGATCGCCTGAATGAAAGCTCCGATCTCACAACTAATTCATTTGTTTTCTTTTCATTTCCTCATCGCATCGCATCGATGATCTATCCAGTTCGACATCAGCATCGGCGGCCAGCCTGCAGGTCGCATCGTTTTCAAACTTTTTGACGACGTTGTGCCAAAGACGGCACGCAATTTCCGTGAGCTGGCGACCGGCCAACACGGCTTTGGGTACAAGGGCTCCACGTTCCACCGTGTGATCCCCAAGTTCATGCTCCAAGGCGGCGACTTTACGCGTGGCGACGGAACCGGCGGCAAGTCCATCTACGGCGAGAAGTTTGCTGGTACGTATCTTGCGCGCTTTCTTTTTCGGTCCTTTTTGATGACCTGATCGACGTGATCTCTGGATGTGCAGATGAGAATTTCCAACTCAAGCACAACAAGCCGGGTTTGTTGTCCATGGCCAACGCTGGAAAGAACACGAACGGCTCGCAGTTCTTCATCACCACTGTCGTCACCTCCTGGTTGGACGGCGCCCATGTCGTCTTTGGTGAGTTCCTTCCCTTTCCTGCGCAAGGAGTGCCGCTGATGTTGTATTACGTCATCGACAGGTGAGGTCGTTGAAGGCTGGACGTCGTGAAGACGATCGAACAGCAGGGCTCTGCCTCTGGAAAGACCAGCAAGGCCATCAAGATCGAGAACAGCGGAACGCTGTAAATTGGTAGAGCGGAAGCGAAATGAGAAAAAAAAACATGGACAAATGCGTAACATTATCGATTCTCTTGTCTCTGCGTTTGTAACCATAGGAGAAGTGCTTTCCTACGTAAACATCAAACGAAATGAAATGTAAATGAACTTTTCCTTTACTGTAGATGTTGTTTTGTGAGAGATTGATGCGTAGATAAGATGATCTATTAGGGTTTAGGAGGACCACTGGGGGATCAGGCATTTTGGTGAGTTTTCAGGGGTCCTGGTTTAGGTCTACAGGAAAAGGACCCTATCGATCGGGCTTCGTAGAAAACGTGGACGCCACCTAGATTCTTTGTAGGCCAAGACCGATGAAGCCTCCAGCAACACCGAGTCTTGGTACGGGTCATTTGAAATTAGGCATGGTCTCCTGGCTTGTTCGGGACGTTGTCTGAGGTGGATCGTAGTCGTCATCGAGGTTAAACCATCATGGAAGAGAAGACATGGCCTCTAGCCAATGGGCATTTCTCCGGTAAATTCGTGATCAACACGTAAATTTTGTCCCAATCGAATCATATTTATACTATACCTGTTTGCGACAGACAGTGGATATATTGCATTACAAGAACCTACGAAAAATACTACTGCTATATGACCTTGCAGAAGAACTACACACTCTCTCTTTTTCTTAAAAATTCCTCTCTCAGTTATACGCTCTCGAGATGCTTGCCTGACGACTTCTCGAACGAATCGTTGGATTCCTCTGCCATCTTCCGCGCGGCGTTGGCCTCGTGGATGCCCCTCATGACAACGTCGTGTGCCTGCCAAGGCTTGAGGCCGGGTGCGAACAGCTCTTCCATGCGTTCCAGGGGAACTTGTTTGGTCTCAGGAAGAAGGAACTGTCGGACGGATCAGAGCGAGCTTTTTTTAAAAAAGACAAAAAAAGCGTAGAGACGTACGTAGACGTAGACGATGGAGAGGACCATCAGTGACGCGAAGAATAGGTAGACGCCATAGCTCATCTTGGCGAACATCTGCGGTGTGAAGCGCGCAATGAGGAAACTGTAAGAGCATTCAGACGATCAATGAAGTTCTTTGAAGGACAGTAAGCGACCGTGCCGACTCACCCATAGAGCCAGTTCGACGCGGCCATGCACGCTTGTGTGAACGTTCGGACGTGTTGGGGGAAGAACTCGGCAGTGACGACCCAGGGGTTCCGTTCCATGACGGCGAATAGAATATCGTCCAGATGTAGAAGAACGCGACTGAAACGCCAAGAATGAGCCTCGGGCGAAAAAGAAAAGCAAAAGAGCACAACGTACTGGCACTCCTTCCTCCTGCGTCAATTGTTGTCGATTTCTTTGCAGCGGGGTTCGCGATTTTGATGTAAGCAGCGAGGTAGAACATCGATATGGATCCTCCGATAGAGCCAATGAAGAGGAGGGGTCGGCGTCCCAGGTAGTCGACGAGCCACAAAGCCAGACGAGCGCACCAAACAACTTGACTAACAAACGTGTAATTGAGAGACAGCAAAACGACTACCAGGAGAGCTCCTTACTGATTCCGAACACACCAGTCGTCAGCAATGACGTGCTAGTGCCTTTGATCCCGATGGACTTGAAGATAGTAGGTCTAAGGACCGTCGGCCTCAGTCAATAACAAGATCAGAGACGCGAATTCAACCGTTCACTGACGAGTAGTAGTTGATAGCATTAATACCAGTAGCATTCTGCCAAGCGAACAGACTCGAGCCAATGAGCAGCCTGTACACGAGGTTCTTGTTGCTGAAGACGGTCTTGACAGGTCCGAAGAAACCGGCGCCGGCGAGGCCACGCTCGTGCGCAATGGCGGCCTCGATCGATCGGAACTCCTCGACGACGTAAGTGTGGTCCTCGGGGAGGTTGCGGAGGTACGCGAGGTTCTTTTCGCTTGCTCGTTGCGGTCGCGCGACGCCAACCAGCGGGCGATTCAGTCAGGAAGAGCGAACCTACGAAGAGCAAGCCGCCAGGCTGTAATGGGCAAAAAACCGATCTGTGAGCGGCCTCGCGCAATGTTTCACGCGCGAGTGGACGTACGATCATCTGAACGGCGAATGCAACGAGCCACTGTTTGTGACCGGGCTTGATGTGCTGGTTCGCCCCATAATTTATCCAGAAGCCTGTTTGTCTCTGTGTGAGCGGAATGATCAATTGCGAACGCGAGGGAGCGGTTCTGTACCGACGACGCCACCGATTTGCCAGCAGAGCTCGTACAATCCAATCAAACGCCCACGGATTGCAGGGGGTGATATCTCGGCGACATATATAGGCTAAAGAAAGTAGAGCATGCCGAGCTGCACATTTATTTATGTCGAAAAAAGACGTACCGCAAGGTTAGAAGCTCCGCCAATGGCGAGACCGACGATGACGCGTCCGGCGTAGATGATGCCAAGACCCGTTTTCGACCTATAACGAAAGAAATGAGCAATCAGCAAAGACGCATAAAGGTAAACACAACATATACGCACGATGCAGCAATTTGAAGAACAGCACCAACTACAAAGAGAGCGCTGGTCGACAACAGTCCCCACTTGCGACCCCAGAAGTAGCCGACCGGATATCCAAAGATAGCACCAAAAAAGCAACTGGTAGTAGAAATGACACGTCAAACGGCTATGGGTGGGAGCGTAGGCGTGGCTCCACGTACCCTGCTTGGTATAGAGAGACGATGTTAGCAGAGATGAGGTTGAATTCGGCAGCACTCTTGGTCGTGAGCTTGAACTCCTCCTTGAAACTCGCAAGGGATATGGAAGTGCCGATGAAAGCGGAATCATAACTGTGGAGCGTAGAGGTAAACGAAACGGCACGTTTCCTTCAACGGAGTATCGCGAGACACGTACCCAATCATGGCGGCGGCAAACGTCGCGATCATGGCCGAGGCGTAGACCCTCCAGTTGTACACCTCGGGGGTGTAGGTCTATCTTCGACGCGAGAAAACCTGCCCATGTTGACGATCTTCAAGGGAAAATGGAGTCGGACTTCTTGGATTCTTTTCGCGGTCGGGTGGGGGTGCGAAAAGGAATGTTGGGGAGAGAAGCCGCGAGAGGAAACCTCGGGTTGCGAAAGGAGTGTCCTATTTGTAGGCCAAGGGGACGGAGCGTCCTACGTACCCCCGTCTGGGGTTGTGATTGGATCAGGGAAGGGAAAAAAAATTGGGAATTGCGGGGATTCAGAGAGCGACATTGCGCTCCGGATGAGGGTTCTTCCGTCTACAAATTGACGTGTCATGTGGAGAAGTTCAGGGCCCCCCCTTGCAGAAAGCCGATTTGGCGCAGGAAAGGTACATACGGCCCTGCAAAGAGCCAGTCACATCACAGATCTAAAAATGTGGCAGGCAACTAGTCAATCTACGAATTAGAAAGGGGCTACGAGACGTCGTTGAACTGCTTCACATACTTACGGGACATGAAATTTCCGCGTCTTCTAGCTCTGTGATCACCAGCGTGGTTGGGTTGTAAGCTGGTGGATGAAATGGCGACCAATGGGCGCGTAGAAATTTGTAATTCGTTTTTATCATCTGATCGGGAAAGCCTGTAAATGGCAAGCTCACTTCCATACTCCATCACTGACGACGAGAGCGAGGAAAGATGAGGGCGTTAAACGAAAAAGTATAAACCTCTGCCCAAGGATCTCTAGGTGATTTTAAGCATTACTTTAAGCAACAGAGATTATATTATGGAATGCACATCAAGTTGCAATGGGCACAAAAGAGCATTCTGGGCCCCACCCTTGGTAAGTCAAATCGACAACCGCCACAGAATTAGACGTATTACTACCAGCATTCAACTCGAACATGGTCGGATAAACTGCACGCCTTGCAGCGCCATCGATCAAAGCAGAGTTCAAAGACTGCGACCCGGCCCCGTTCTCGTCAATCCTCCTTTCAGCGGTTCAGGGGTAGGGAATGTGCTTTTGCGTTTAACCTCGTCAGCGGCGCCCGCATTCGCATAGGCGGGGCATGCTACCAAGCAGCGTGCTCTTGCACAGGATCTTGCCCTGACAGACGGAACAGAGTTTTGAACTGTGGTACAAGTGCGCACAGTCATCATAGCTCCTAAACGAACGCTACTAGTAAAGGAAGGAAAGATCGAAAGACCAATCATCCGAGCTCTCCTTTTTCAGGTCTGGCTTCCTGCCCCAAATGAAATTGGAGGATGAAAATTTCATCACCCGATGGGCGATCACTTGCCACGTCGCCCGAGTCGGTGGTTAGCAACAAAGGGTTCGGATAAAATAATGCAGAGGTTGAGACACCATGCGCAGCTCATACTTTGGAAGCCGTAGGCCTAATACAGCACATTGCGCTTTGCAAGCCATTAAATGTCTACATCTTCTCCGTCCAGCCAAGCCTTGACCTGGCGTAGAAGCTGATCGTGCTCCTCCCCTCGGATACCAGGCATGTCCCGCTTGACTTTGATCCCAGGCATACAGGCCTCCTGGCAATAGCCAAGGTACCGGTAGCCGGACGGAAACGTCATCAACTTCTCGTCATCAAGTGCGGGCACACGTCGCGGGTCGACGGGGATGAGCTTGTCCTTTTCATAGAAGTGGCGGACATAGCGCGCGCCCCACTTGCCCGTATCGTCTTTCTCGAAGAACATGCAGAATCTGTGCGAATGCGGTCAGGAGTCGCGGAGTCGCGGAACGGGGTAGAATATTCGCCTGCAATCGGATTCCGCGTCGACCAGAATTCTTTGGAAATAACGCTCGTGACCGTATCTCGGAGGAGAATAAGAAAGGGGTTACTTGTCGGGTGGAAGTTCGAAGCGCTGCGCGAGTGCCGGCAAGGTCCACAGAGGAGCCGTGGATGCGATGCATGATGAACGCGCCATTGTCCATCCCATCCTGCGACGCCTTGATGAAGTCTTCAATCGGCGTGCGGCCCGTCCAGGTCGTATACACGAACGCGCCAGGGTGGAATATCGACCGGAAGTTTTCCCACTCGCGCGCATCGCTGTGAGGATGGTAGCATCGAAATTGCGTTCGGAAAGGGAGAACAGAGGCAAGATAAAGCTTAGGATCCTGACCGGTACATGGGCCATCCTTCCGCCAACTCTCTCAACTTGAATCGCTCCAA
The DNA here is from genome assembly GCA_011319805.1 of Macrocybe gigantea. Classification (NCBI taxonomy): domain Eukaryota; kingdom Fungi; phylum Basidiomycota; class Agaricomycetes; order Agaricales; family Callistosporiaceae; genus Macrocybe; species Macrocybe gigantea. Next base: position 327,488 of record SJRY01000038.1, on the reverse strand, counting down.
GGCAAGGTCATCTGGGCCGTTGTTTCGGATCGCATGTTCGGGGCGCGTGCCGGCAGGTAGGGAGTGGAGGTCCGGCATCGTCAGTGCTAGCAGGACGAGAGGATTCTAGCAGCCGTGGGCGCCTTTTTATGCCTTGACAGCGAAGCAGAAGTGTGAGAGAAACACAGAATCTCGCCCAAGCTGCACCAGTCTGGATGCGGTGGGAGACCATCTGAGACCATCAGCACAAAAATACTTTTTTCCGCTCTCACCTAGGTTGGAGACAGACCTGTCCTCCAATGTCGCACCCGGTCCGCATCTTTACGAGGCCCCACGCCAGCAGTTACTTCATGCCGGTGAACAACTGATGAGGTTTGAGTTTGAAACGCCATAGCCGTCCAAAGCCAAGCCAGTCATGACAGAGACGGCCAAGGGCGGCTCTGCGAGAAGGATGATTGTGGCTGGTGAGCGGAAGAACACCCTTCCGACAAAGTCACGTGGATGAAATTAAAGATATTCCCCTCCGTGACGCACTTTACGTCTCCAGAAATCGGATATACCATGCTAGCTGTTCATTGGCGCCCGCATTCAGGCTCCAGATTTCCCCGCAAAAGCCTCGTCCTAGAGCCATGTCTTTCGGTGTTTCCATTCTCCTATCAACGGGCCTAACCTGAACCTCCTGGGCACGCGCGAGCCGGCATCTACGGCGCCGACACGCTGGTGGATATCGTCGCTCGAGCAAAGGCCGTCGCGGAGAAGGAGGGCGCACGGTTCGAGGCGTTTCAGAGCAACCACGAGGGCGCGATCGTGGATAGAATCCACCAGGCCCGTCTCGAAGGCGTCGACGGGATCGTCATCAATGCCGGTGAGGTCTTTCGGGTTTGTTAGATATTAATGAAGGATGCGACTGACCTGGGTGCTGTCAGGCGCGTACACTCACACGTCTGTAGCGATAAGGGATGCGTTGTCTGGCGTATCCATTCCGTTGTCGAGCTGCACATCTCGAACGTCCATGCGCGTGAGGCGTTCCGGCACCATTCCTACCTCTCTGACAAGGCTGTCGCGGTCATCGCGGGGCTTGGTCCTAAAGGATACGGTGGGTTTGGCTAAATTCGGTCCTCTGCGTTTCTGATTCGAAACCCCGAAACAGAGTACGCGACTCACTTTGTCGCCACTACATTCAAGAGGGTACAAGCATAAAAAGTGTACATGAGGTGTACTGCTTCATTGGAAAAAATATATATTTAAAATAGCTCAGTCCTCACAATCACAACGAGAAACAGCGGGAAAATTGTGGAATCTTATAGTATACATTGCACAGAATCAGTTCTTCAACACAGGCGCGTGATCCCGCCCCGCGGCCCGATCAACTTCCTTCCATCCACGACGACGTCCTTCATGTTCTCGCACACCTCTCGCGCAGGCAAGTCGACGCCCGCACCGAGGACACTCGCGTCGCTGCCGACCTGGATCGTGGGCGTGGAGGTGTACCACATCCGCTGCTGCGCGAGGCCCTGCTCGATCACAGCCTGTACGCCGTCAATGCCATCCCAGCCATGTGCGCGAGCGACTTGGAGCATAGGCGTCAGCCGGGGCTTGTACTGAAATCATTTGGCCGTTAGTAAACGAGGAAGAAGTGCGTGCGGCGGGTGGACGTACGGCCATTTCGAGAAATATTCGCTTGTTTGGGATGGGAAGTGCCTCTGAGGGATCCGTAGGCTTAATGTACGGAAGAGTAAGCACGGCCGACGCTGTGGTATACACCAGCCGCTCCTCAAACGTCACAGGCGCAAACGCCGCTGAGAGAACACCATCGGTCGATATCTAAGAGAGCAAGAGCAGAACAAAAGCGACTCACGAATAGCGCCGACAGCCATGAGCAGTCTCGGCGAATCCGGCTGGGCTAGGTACCTCTCTACGTCCTCTGGGTTCCGCAGATGCACGAGCGCGCCCTTGTCGCTGAGGTGTGGCATCGCGCACTGCACGGCGCGGATCTCTTCTACGTCGCGGTTGATGAGGAAGATAGGACTAAGCCCGAGAAGCGTCAGCGCATGTGCCGCAGAGCGCGTAGTCGCGCCGCCGCCGATGACCAGCGCCGCGCCGCGCACGGACGGCGGGAATGAGGCCTCTGAGGAGATGGCCACGTCAGGAAATTGCAGCCGCACGGTGCGCAGGAGCGCATTGCGTACGCCAAGGACTAAGCAGGGGGAGGCCTGTGAGAGGAATTTTAACAGATTGGAATTGGGGAAACGTACTGTCGGTGTTCTGCCCGACGAGCTTGATGCCGCCGGGCGTGGAGACCTTGACGATGGTGTTGCATGCGTCTGTTGCTTTGCTTTCTGGCGAGATCTCATCCAGATACGACAGCATTGACGCCTTGATGGCATGGTCACACTGGTCATGTCGCAATCAGTCCAAGACGAACGTCCCTATACGCTCCGATGGCGGGAAAAAAAAAAGAAAAAGACTCACGCAGCACCGCCGCACTCTTCACTCCGAAGTGCCTCGAGCGCCTCCTCCGTGACTTTGCTGGTCGGCCAGAGCTCGTACGTGTTAGGCCGCTCAGCGTCCTTCCACGCACGGAAGCAAGTGTTGTGCAACGCCGGCGCGGCAGAGTGCGCGATCGGGTAACCGAAGAGGTAGAACTTCTTGCCCGAAGGCGGGGCTGGCCGCTGGGGCGCCTTGGCGTTCGCGGTCGCGTCTACCGATGCGAATGCCATGACCAGGTTTTGTGGAGAAATGAGGGAAGGGGCTATGTGGGTATCGAGCAAATGGTAATGTGCGGTCAGACGGGAGAATAACGAGTTCTGGTGGTTTCTTTAAGCACTTTCCCGTGCATGGTCGTCGTCGAATATATTTCCCGGGTCCGCATGAGCGAGCGGAAGAAACATTGTCGGTAAAATACGTCCGTCGGAACAACGTCTACCGCAATCATAATCCGGCCCGGTCGGCTTCCATATCACCCACATCTTCAGATAATCGGACTGATACAAGCATATGTTACAAATAATAGGTAGGAGACGCGAGTGCAGTCTCGTCCGTATCTGATTTAAGCAAACCCTGTCTCCCTGCGCGCCTCCTTGGTTTGTTCGACCTCCTCCAAAGTTGCCAAGACGAAGTCTTGCTTCAGATATGCATGCGATCTCGCTTCCTTGAACCCGCGGGCCAAAGTTAGAGACGTGTCTGTCACTTTTTCGGTGCCCTGAAGAGTAACGACGATTTGAATACCTGGTAGGTAAACCTAGTCTAAAGTACTTACGACGATCAAGGAGGTGCGCACACCAAATACTGCGTCGCTCGTGATGTAGGGATCGCCTTTGAAATACAGAGCCGTGACAAGTTTATCGTACCCCGGAGCCTGAGAAACGAGAGAATCAGAGTTTCAGCCTTTTCAAGCCGTCCTGAACGGAGGGACAAAATCGACGCACTTCAATCATAATATGGAGGTGAGCAGGTCGAAAGACATGTCTGCCTAGTTTCTTGATCAGAGTGCCGACCGTTCCATCGCTGGGATCGGATACGCCACCGGACTGGAAGCACGGACAGAGGAAATGATGAAGTTGGAGCGGTAGGAAGAATGTGGAGCAATCTCACACGACGGCTCTGAACGAGTAAGATCCATCTTCCGCTGCACGGAGTCTGCCTCTGCAGTCCGGCTCGTCACGATTGCTGTATTGGGTGTCGTACAAACCAAACGAGTCCGTTTCCCATGTGTTGATCACAGCATTGGGGATAGGGTTACCCTTCGTGTCCAGAACACGCCCTTCGACGAAGAGGTAGTCGCCCCTGCCTTCCGAGGCAATGGTGTCACCAAGTTGGACTGACGACCTGCCTCAGTCTGATACACAAGGTGGAATCAAAAACGTGCTGCAGTACCATCGTGAGCATCTTCTGTGAAGAAGGGACCGAGGACGGTTGCCTCTGTCGCGCCAGGCGGTTTTGGGTGGTTGATCGTGTCCACGAGCGTCGAGACACCCAGCACGTCGGAGAGGAGGATGAACTCTGCAGCAATGGGGCGTATATCATGTCATCCTTGAAATGAATGAACGGATCATTGTTACCTTGCCGGATGTCGGAGCACATCTTGCCAGTCTCCGTCAGAAACTTGATCGCAGTCCTACAGTACTCTCGTTCGTCGGGATGGTGAAGCTAAGGAGGACAAGCAGACTGACATCCATTCTTCCGTTGTAAGCGAAGTTTCGCGCACAAAGTCGTGCAGATGATTGACCTAGCCGTACACCAAAGCTTCATAAGGATCGCCTGAGACGGCCGGCAGAAGGCGAGACGCACTAGGCTCTTGAACACGACCTTCATCCGCTCATCCGGGCCTACCGCACATCTTTAATAAACAATAGAAGGAAAAAAAGCGAAGAGCGACAAGGTCGGGCAGAAACGAACAGTTCGAGTTGATCAGATGGACGTTGTTGGTGATCGAGTTGGCGGACATGTCGACAATGTTGGGCAGCTTGGAGAGGTCGATGCCGTGTTCGGCGGCGCGCTTGGCGGCCTGCAAGGCGGGTTCGTTGTCGGCTGCGACTGCGATGGGCGTCATGACTTTAGATTCTACGTGTCTGTGCAGAGTGGGATGATAGTAGAATCAATCCTTACAGAAAGCACAGCGATTGCCTATTATATGATGGCGCGGAAGCCCCGTTAGGGGTCGACTTACTCAGGCTGCACCTGCGACGAACGGACGTCAATTCCCAAATGCAAGTCACCTTTAGAGCACTCTCGCTCTTTGGCCCCACCATAGAACGTCGCGTGATTTGTGATCATGGATTCGGCGGATCATATGCGTTGGAAAAATGAAATACCGGTCGTGGGCCATGGTTCTCGTCTTAGACTAGCAAAAAGAAGTCGAGTTCATGGTTCTGCGTGATAATCGTTACCATTGCAGGTGATAATGTACATGCTTCTCAACGACTATGGAGTATGCATTCGACGACACAGCCAGGACTAGGAAGAAGGAGAGACGTCAGTATCATGCTCGTTGGAAGTTTGAGAACAAAATGTTCAGAGCATAGAGGAAAGTCGTCAACCACGCCTGACAGACATGTTGGACAATGTAGATAAGTTTTTTCGCAGACATCATAGAAGAACCATTTTGCAACGAGACTGACAGAGATAAACGCACCATCAAGCTAGAGAAAAACCGGAACGGCGGATAGTGAAAAAGACAACAGAAATTTTTATAACGGCTAAGCTTTATTTACAATTATTTGTATGACTCTTCACGATGAGCAGCGCGTTTCAGTCTCGACGATGAGCAGCTATGTGGATCACTGAAAGTGTGCACTTATCGATGAAGAGCATGGCGTCGAGACCGTTCACAAGAACTCTCATGTGCTCTCACGTTGTCGCACGGAATTTGACCTGATCAGTAAGCCAGCTCTTCCAGAAATTGAAATTCTTTCAACGCATTACTTACAGCCCCTCACAGAAATCATCACATGTAAAAACGGAGCGCAAATCGCAGTACGGCCTAGAAAGCCTTGTAGGCATCCTGCTTCTTATTCTTGTACCTCGGTCAGCCGCAATGCGACCCTTCGTCTACAACGCACTTCCGTCTCGCGTCATCTTTGGCACGGGAACGCTCTCAGAGGTGCCGAAGGAGATCCGCAGGCTTGGATGCAGCAGAGCACTCGTCCTCACGACGCCGCAGCAGGAAAAGGACGGTGAGACGCTGCGGAGCCTCATCGGTGCAGGCCTTGCCGTCGCCCTGTACGCCAACGCGACGATGCACACCCCAACGGAGGTCACGGAGGATGCGATGAGGTAGTGAAGGCACTGGACGTGGACTGTCTTGTTGCGTTGGGCGGAGGGTCGACGATTGTCCTAGGAAAGGCGATCGCGCTGCGGACGGATTTGCCGCAGATTGTTGTGCCGACAACATACGCAGGGTCAGAGGCAGGTGGCTTCTTCTGTAGTCACGGCCGCAGGTGCTGATATCTCGCCCATTTTACCATAGGCAACTCCGATCATAGGCCAGACCGAGAACAAACAAAAGACGACTCAGAGGACGCTTAAAGTCCTCCCGGAGGTGATCATCTACGATGTCGCACTAACGCGCACGCTGCCCGCCAGGATGATCATCACGTCTGGCATGAACGCCATCGTACACGCCGTTGAGGCATTGTATTCACACGAGAGGAATCCTATCATCGACTCGCTCGCGCAACAGGGTATCCGGTCGATCGCGTCCGCACTGCCGAAGCTCATCCGTGGCAAGACGAACGAGGATGATATGGAAGCAAGGAGTGATGCTCTCTATGGCGCTTGGGCGTGCGGAACATGTTTGGGCGCCGTTGGGATGGGCCTTCATCACAAGCTCTGCCATATTCTAGGTCTGTCAGAGGTGAATTTCGTAGGCTTTTAATTCTGACTTGGTATTCTTTTTTTAAAGGTGGGACGTTCAATCTCCCACATGCGGAGACACATACCGTCGTTCTTCCGTATGCGCTCGCGTATAATGCGTCCTACGCACAAGACGCCGTCGCTAAAGTAGCATTATCGCTCGGCCTGGAGTCCTTTGGCACTAACGCCACCACGGCAGCGCAGGGCATCTATGACCTTGCCAAGTCTCTTGGGGCACCGTGCTCGTTAAAGGAGCTCGGGATGAAGGAAGAGGATCTCGATCGGGCTGCAGACCTGGCCGTCAAGAGCCCGTATCCGAATCCCGCGCCCTTGGAAAGGGAGAGGCTTTTGGTGCTGTTAAGGAATGTTGGGCGGGGAATAGGCCAGAATGAGCCTAGCGTAGTCGCGCTGCTGCATTTTTCCTGTTCATCCGTCTAGTTTCAAATTTGACGACGAAGCTTTCAATACATGTACCACTCCAGTCAGTCGAACTGTGGCCTCGGGGTCAACTCGCTTCAGTTGTGGATGGTGGTTCTCTGCTGCGCCTCGACCGGATAAACCGCTACGATGCAGACGAAAACTCCAGGAGGCTGACTGGAATCGTCCGGCACCATCCTCACTGACTAAATGGCGGCACGGTGACTGAGTCTAACGAACGGCACCTGATGTCTTTGTCGCCCACATTTCACGCGTTGGGCCTAGTGAACCAGAACACCGACTGGCATGGTAGCACCCTCGAACGGGGAGCGTGGAAGCATTGTTCAATGACAAAGTGGAAGAGAGCGTGATGGGCCACATATATTCGTTCCTTTCTCGCACGTCTCTCTCGGCATTTCTCTAGTATGTGCGAAAAATGAACATGTTTCTCCGCGGAGATCCAGAGCTATGCGAGTCAGAAAAGCTACGGTACCGTTTGATTTGGACATAGGAGAATCGCCGAAGAAGGCAAAAATGTGGGCAGTTGGGTCGCGTCGCTGAGTAGAAATGAACACGTGATCGCGCAAAGCTGGACCCACACGCTCTATCAACTGTTCCTCCATTGTTCGTCCACAACATCCAACGATACCAGCATTCCAGCTTTGGATAACTATAAAGACACGATGGCCACGAAAATGCTCACCAGATATAACCTCAGGCGAAGGGCTACAGCCACTAAAGCCTCTGATCGTCCCCGGAAACGCCAACGGATCGAGAAAGACCCAGTGCCTCTGCCACAAGATCCATCGCCACAAGACGAGATGGCTTCCGAGCTAGCGAAACAAGCGTACATTAATTCTGCATCGTTGCACGGTGCGGGACCTCGAACGCCTCAGCGAAACCAAGCCCCTCCATCGACGGTGCAAAGCACCCCATCGTCCAACAAGCTTTCAGCGCGAGAGCAGCACAGTTCGAGCGCACCTGAAAAGGCGGACTCTCCTCGGGTTAGGAATGCGATCAATAATGAGTTCATCAGCAACTACAAGACCTGTGCTACCCTTGACGAATTTTTCCAAAAATACCTGCCTTCGCAGGACGTTGATATTCCATCGCATGCTGACATCACGGGCGCGTTTAGTGGAGTCGTTGATGGAGAAAAAGAGGTCGACATGTATGGAACCTTCGTAAGTGTGGCACTTGATCTTTGGGGATGAATCTCCTGACGATAGCGTGCATTTTTTCATCCATAGCTGAAAGGGCTGGAGTGTGTCAGCGAAGATTTTCCAGATGACAAGAAGATGGCATCCTATGACACGTCCAGCATACCCTTCCCCCTCTCCACCACGACCACCATGAAACGAAGCCCGACATCACGTCGACATTCCCTGGCATTCCTGCCGTATCACGGAAGAAGCACTGGACCTGGAAGGATGCTGCCCTTGTATGGGAGCTGAAATTGAACGCGGAACAGGACTCTATCGACGCGGATGGTTTGTGCAAATTGCCCAACTCCGATGTGCCTACCCGTGTCCAGCTCTACAAGGGAGCACGTAATCTCATGATGGCGCACCTCAGCTGCTTCGTCTTTGTGGTTGGTGTGTACGGGACCAACATGCGATTTTTCCGTTTCGACCACTCCGGTATTATTGGATCCCCGTCATTCAACTACGTCGCATCACCAGCGCTCGTTCAGCAATTCCTTTGGCGACTGGCGCATCCCCTTCCTTATGCTAGCCGCATTCCACAGACTCATAGTATCGTAGGTGGTGATCCTACGATGATCAAGCCTTCCCCTGCAGAATTCGACGAGCTTTTTACGCGACTGATGAAAATGCAAGGGGACATAGCTAAACGAAAGGCAGACATTCAAAGGATGGGTCGTCTTATTGATGCGCGCATCGATACTGAAGACGAGAATGATGAAAAAGGTGCCATATATTACTGTGTATGCATGTGCCTGCATTCCAGCTTAGCTCGTGTTTTCTTAGGCAAACCGGTGGACATTCTTGAAGATTCAGACGGTACGCTAAATCAACACTTTGACGAGTGGCTTGATGACTGATGACCACTTAGTCGTGATGGTTGGCCCTGAAAGTGCCTCTTCAGGTGTGTCTACTAAAACGTGTGCGAAGAATATGGCACTCACGTATTCGCAGATGAAGAACCAGGACTTCAGAAGGACATCAAATGCTTTGCATTCGAAGCCTTATATTTCTCGACTGGCGTCGTAGGGAGGGCTACTCATGTCTTCAAAGTTTTGATTCTTGGTGATCGCCCAGAGGACGATCGAATTTGTACTCTCAAAGATTCCTGGCAACAACAAACTCGCTGGGATGAAGGTTATTTCTATCGGAGAATCAAGCGACTTTCTCGCCATCCGGTCATCCGAGAAGAACTGAAGAATTCGATTCTCCAACTAGACCTTTCAGAGCCTGGAGCATTTGACAAGAGCGGACTAGCAAACAATATTGGGACATGGAATATGAAGACTTGCAATGATGCCGAAATCTTTGGACTCACGACACTCTCGGCGCGGACCATGAAACGAGAATCTGAAGCGGAACCAGCATCATTCGATCGCAGCAGAGTCCGATCTTTGATGAAGAACATTGGGAGGCCCCTGACGTCTTTCCGGAACAGCAAAGAGGCTTTTACTGCTCTGCGTAATGCTGTTAGAGGTGAGTAATTTCTTAATCAGTGGATTCGTGACTCATATCTCCTGAATGAATCCTAGCAATTGAATTTCTACGGATATGCGGGGTTCTTCATCGTGATATCAGTGCGGGCAATATCCTTCTCCATGAGTCCGATATGGAATGTGGTTTCCTACATGATCTGGACTACAGCACGCCCATTTTGTCGAGCGTGGACAGTGAGATTCCAGCCTTCAAATTGCAAATCGAGAAAGATTTGAAGGATATGACGGTAAAAACTCACTTTCGTTGTATATTATCATTAAATTCTGATCTATCTATTACCTAGGGCACACGTCCCTTCATGGCAATCGACATCCTAAACGACCCAGATGAAAGGGAGCCTCATGATGTTCATCATGATTTGGAGTCTATTTATTGGGTCGCGATATGGATAATCCTTCGTCACACCCCACATAATCACAAGGAGGGCAACTACGCATGCGTCAACCTTTTCGAGAAGGAGACCGACGATGATCTTCGCTCGAGGAAATCCATGTGGCTATCACAGCGATATCGTTTGACAGTCGCAGGCAACCAGCCATTGACTGACCTAATTGCCAAATTATACCATCTCTTCAAGACGCACAGCCTCTCACGGCGAGAAGATGGCGCTCTTCCAGTCACTGTGGAAGCCTTGCTCTCCGAGCTAGATAATGCTCTGAAGGATTCCAGCTGGCCTCCGAATGACGAGAGCAAGACTTATGTGCCTCCCCCAACCGAAGAGCAGGTGACCCAAAAGAATTTGAAGCAGGCGAACCAGGTCGAACGAGATGCTGCTGTTGCTGCTCAGAACCAGGGTAGTTCCACGCAGAGCAAAGGAAGCAAGAGGAAACTCGAAGATGCTGGTAGTAACACGGGCGCAAGCAATTCGGGGAAAAAGTCGCGGAAGGGAGATCGTGACAAGAAGCAGGGACAGCTTGAAGCCCAGAATGATAAGGGAGAGGCTGGGTCTAGTCGTCGCTCTTCTCGGTTGAGTCGGAAGAAACATTAATAGATGATTATGCATCTTTCAATGATCGGGAGTCTGTAATTGTCTCGCCGGTCTCACTTTGATCCATTCTTATTGTACAGAAAAGAAGACATGAATTGCTCCGCGATGATACTGCCCCCATCATCGCAAATAGCGTTTGCATCTAATTCAGTGTCCTAAGCCCTCAAAATAGGTAGCATCAGAACTACAGATATATCCCGCGATGCCACCAACGAAACTTCGGTATTCTCTGCCACGGATTGCTGGGATGACATGTTTAGGAGCAATAAACCTCTCTTCGGGACCATGAAGACGGGTGCGTGAGAGTACAGATGCGTTCACGACAGGCAGAGGCCTCGGCTTTGGGATCGTAAGCGTTTGAAGTTACTGGTGCGTGGAAGAGATGAAACAGAGGAAGAAGATCCACACGCCGGCGGTCGAATTTAACTTCCACTTCTCTTCTCCGTTCCGTCCGCGAGATTCTGAAGCGGATTCTTGACCAACTAATTGCTCGACCGCCGACACGGGGATAGCAATAGGCAGGCAGCGGTCGATGAAAGCGAATGCCAGGAATATTGACGGCGCTGGCATTCTGTGCCTTGTGCATCAGCCTTATCGAGCTAAACGTTCAACGGAGGGATCCGATATTCGTTCGCGGGTTGACGGCAGAGTGAACTAGTGGTCATAAGCCATTGCAGTAGATAATTCGTACCTAGTACCGCTCCAGAGACAAGCGAGTTGGCGTGCGACCTGCTGTCTTATCAAGAGCAACGGTGTCAAAGCTCGGTTGCCAGTGTATGGTTAGAATGACATTGACCGCCTGGATAGCAAGCCCGAGCCACGTGGAACCGTTTACAGATATATCGTTCTTTTTAATGTAGCTGCCCGCTGAGGAATTTAGTGGAAGCAGGCATGGTTGGTGCACTTCGTTGGTGTAGGAACATTAGGACGATTTTCAGCAAAATCGATTGTGGGTGCGCCTTGTTGCCAGAATGTCCATGGAAAGCCGTTGCATTCTCAAGGCTGAGAATGTTTGAATATCTGACGGATCCCGGAACGGGCGCCTGATAGCTTATTGTCTTATAGCGCTTCTGGTATGGAGGTATATTCCGTGGTGAGGTATGCATGTAGGAGAATACACAAAGAAATCATACTAGTACAGACCGGCAAGAGGTCATGTTCGAGAGGGTCCACACTTAAGACAGTTAGGACGCAAACCATCAAGGTTCTCGGAGGATCTCACAACCCAAACAGCTTTGTGAAAAAACCAGAGACTCTCCTGTCGTTCTCGACCACCTCGTCGTCGAAAAACAATCGAATGGACCCATTTCTGGTCTCTGCGACGATCTCGTCCCCCGACCACACTCCGTTGGGTTCCGAGCTGAAGCTGGAGCCGGCGTAATCGCCGAGGAAGGAGCGGCGCATACCAGAGACGTCGCTGAAGGTCATGATGTGAGACGAGATGGCATCGGAGAGTTTGACGCTGCCGTTTTTCGTGCGGAGGGAGAGCAGGCCGTTGAAGTCGCGCGGCACGTACAGGGTGATGGCGCCATTAGAAGAATAGCAGTCAATGCGAAGTGGGAGTTGAGACTTTGTGGGAGCGTGCTGCAACAGTCAACGATGAGTCTTGCAGAGACTAGTGTGGAGGGGATCGACGGAGAGACGCACAAGTTTCATGGTGATGGATCCGTTCGACGTTTTGGCGTAGATCGTCACATTCTGCCGGTTGAGCTTGGCCTTCCTCTCATCAGAAGCTGTCGCGGCAAGAGTGACATCTGCCTGGATTGCGCCGTTGCTGGTCACGAGGCTCAGATTTTTGCGTGTGTCTTCGGTCTCCCCGACCGCCAGAGGAGGCAGAAAGGCTTGCGGAATGGAGAGAAACGGATCCAAGAGCCATGTACCCCTGATTGAATCATTGGAGCGCGAGATAGAGACGAAGTTCGTCGGTCTGATATTGCTGGCGTGGCTGCTGCGACGTGGCGATGACGGCGGATTTTTTGTCATCGGTGCAACTTCCTCCGTCTGCTGCGACGATAGAAGCGTGTATTCCGGAGGAGGATCGTCCTGCATCCTCGTCAGGTCACACAATCTAGAGAAATTCCTGGACTACATACCGGTCCCGCTATCACAGCAGGCGCTGCGATGACATGCTGATTCCCGGTCGTCGGCTTGGGGCCTGTTGTAGCTGATGTCGTCGTGGTCGTGGTGATCGTCGAAGACGTTACCGTGCTTGAGACGGATTTCGCTTTCTCGTCGAGCGTTTTATCGTCCTCTGGAGTAATTATCATAGCCAAATGGTCCTCCTGCGTTCGTCTGGTAAGAGGGAAGTACGAAAACGAGGAGCAAGTCGAAGCACAGTCACGAGACGATTCCGAGACACTGTTCTTTATATACCTGGCATAGGCACGCAAAGCATCTCCGCAGCACGGCCATCTGCTTTGCGGCAGGCACTCCGCAATTGACGCATTTGCTGCGGCAAAATTTCAGATACTGCATATGACAGGAACGTGGTGTGGTGGTGACTTAAATAACATCCCTGCTTAGTAAGCATCTGCACCTCCTTAAAAACGACCTCCGCCAGTCCGCTGCTCTCAAGCGACATGTATTCATGCTACCGCGCGCGAACTTCAGGATCGGCGCCAAAAGCACCTTTTCCCGCAGTCTTGTGCCTGCAGTCGTCGGCGTGCCCAGCCGTCGATATCTGCGTAACCCGTCGTCCATCGACCCCCTGACACTACCGGGACAAAACCTCTCGGAGCGATACAAACGACTGGAAAAGTCCCTCAGAGGAAAGGAGGCGCTCGCCCAGAAATTAGGTGATTTAGGTCGCCCGCAACAACAGGAGCGCCAGACCTTATTGTCCACCGACGGAGCGATATCCGACTCTCGAGTTTCTTCGATTCTTGCTGGAGAAGATAAGGAGGAAGTCTTTAGAGGATTCCGAATACCCAAAGAACCAAAGCCCCCTGACTCGGATGGTGAGTCAACCGTTCGGCTCGCCTTTTGCCCAAATCCGGTCTTACTGAGCGATTCTCCGTTCTCCCAGAATGCTGCATGTCCGGTTGTGCCGTCTGCGTGTACGACCTCTACGAAGAATCCATGAAAGCCTACAACGAGTCTCTGAACGAGATACGCGCTGCTCTCTCGGAGCAAAATATACCTGAGTCGACGTGGCCGCAAAGTCTGCGCCGCATTGACGAAGCGGAAGCAAATGGGACCCCAAAAAGGACGCAAGATGTGGTCAGGAGCGCGTTCGAGGAGTTGGAGAGGGCTTTGGCCGCAAAACGGCAGCGAGCCAGTACGAGCTGAGACCTCGCGGGCGAGGAATTCGCACTTTCTAATTCACAGATTAAACGCAGTTTCGAATCGTGAATTGGTCTTAGAGAAAAGGCCTCATCATAGACCGGTAGAGTCCCGGCGTTCATCGTCGTGGAAGGAAATTACATCGGAATGCTATCAATTCGCTCGTTGGATATTGTTTAGCGACCGTTAGTTAGACATGGCCTATCTCACGATGTGAGGTCTAATTTCATTAGTACATGATACCGGTATTTTACATTCTTTGCATTCCAAGACCGACAACCAGAAGCTACCAAAAAAAAATCATACAATGGGATTGTCTATCAAGCACGCCTGGGGTTTAGTCCAGCCAGGTCGTCAAATTCATGGTATCGAGTCCAGGCATTGCCTTTCTGAAGGCTTTGTCGCACATCGCAATGTCCGACTGCCAACCGTAATCCAATACATCCACCTTGAAATGGCGCAACTTCCACTTGGAATAGTTTCTTTGTCGCATCGAAAAGCAAAATAACTGGGGAGTCATAAATCCATCAGTGCTTGAAGCCTCAGAGCATTGCCCCAGCACTCACCTCCGGAAGCAAGTTCCAGGTGAAATCGTTCGCCTCATCGCCCACATCTGGCTTGAGAACCCGGGATGAGAGCGTCAGAGTGCGAAGATTTGGCAGCTTTGCCGCCAACAGATCGAGAAGTGCCGGTGTGAGCGCATCAACAGTGCATTCCAACTTCTGGAGTTGGTCAAACTCTGCGAGCGCGTCCATCACTTTGCTGAGCTCCGCAAACGAGAACGCCTTCCGTTCCATAGCAAGGGAGCACAGCGATGATGAAAACTGGCTCAGATATTCCAGCGTCATGCCAAGGTCGACGTCGAAGTACTGCACGTTGAGCCTGAGACTGTCGAGCCTAGGCAGCGCGATGTTAAGGAATCCCTGCGCAAACCAGACGTCGGCGGAAATCTGCGTCAAAATGGACCAATCGAGGCTGCGGAACTCGAGGTCGAACTCCCGGATCTGATCCGCATGCATCGCGAGGACGTTCTCGAGCCCGCGCGTGTTGAGCATCCACAGGTTCGTGAACCAGTGGTGGATGCGCAGCGTTCGCAGTCGCGGCATCCGTGCGAGCAGCAGCAGAAAGTCGGTCGTGTCCGCCGGGCCGCAGTAATCGTACGAGAGCGCGAACGACTCGAGCGTTTCCCGATGATTGTTCACGAACGGCGCGAGCACGGTGCGCATGACGTCCGACGACGCAGAGCTGAACCGGATGTCGAGCGACTCGAGCCGCGGGAAGATCATCGTCGGCTCGAGCACGGCGGGGTCTGTGTGCTGCGGGCTCGGCTGGCGGATTGGATCGAGGCTCCAAGTGCAGTCAGGCGAGGTGGCGTGGTAGCACTCCGCGGACATGTCCAGCGTCAGGTGGCGCAGACCTGCACCAAAGGCCGTCCAGCCGGCGCGGACGATCGGGAAGAAGAGCTTCAGCTCTCCCGGGGAGGAATAATACGACTGCAGGACGAGCGCCTCGACGTTCGGCATGCACGAGACGATGCGCGCCATGCTTTCAGCAGCTTGGACGGTCTTGAGTCTACATTCCTCTCTGGAATTATCCCGCCTGGAAAACAGCGCGCGCGCCCATCTGCGGAACAGACCGCTCTTGCGAAGCGTGGGTGGTCTGTATAGGTTCGCCATGCCGTTCGAGCATACCGTCAATTTCATGACATGTCGTGTCTGGGGAGAGTCACTGTCGGAACCAAAGACAGCCAACCGTTTGCGGTGATTTTGTTCATTCGATCAAAGAGAAATGGGAGGAAAAGAAGTTAGAAGAGGTCTAGCTATAGCCGTTGCACAGGAACATACTGTAATTTTTCGATGTTCCTGAGCATACTCTCCTGGCCGAGGAACACGATATCGCCATAGCGCACTTTCATCGCGATAGCAAAAAGGGCGCGGTTGACGGAGTAGAGGCCTTGCAGGCAGTCCTTTGGAAGAAAATCAGCGATGCAGAGCCAGATCTCAAAGGGCAGCTCCATAGCAGATGAAGACCGCCCATGCAGAAACCTGGCTGGGACTGATATGGGACTAGGAGGAAGCTCCGATTGATGTGGCGTTTACGGGGACATCGAAAAAGCAGTTCAAAGAACCTGTTGGTATCAGGTGATCATATGTCAGGCGCTCTCAAACTGATGTAGGATTTGATGTAGGTCATATTCATAGACAGGCCACATAACATATCCTAACCGGCATATCTACCTCCGTTTACATAGCGCACCACCTAAAAGGTTGTCGGGCGGTGAGCCACAAACGTGGAGCGGATCTTGGTGACGCGGTGAGGCAAGGGGAACTTGAGATTGGGAACCATCAACTGTTTGATGTACGGCCTGCGAACGTCTTCGCTCTTTTCGATCTCGACCACACGGATGATCTGATTGTTTCAGAAAATTTTTTTTCAAAAAAAAAAAGGAGAGACGTGGAGCAAGATTCAGAGATGTGGGACACGTTCAACAGATGTCGAACAGCGTACATGGATGGAGCGGAATCGTGCACGATGGCGGGCGGCCATGTCTTGGTAAAGGCTCTTGACGGCATCAGCACGGCTGAGTTCACGGAACTCCTTGTACATGTTGTGTGTGCCGGAGCGGGAATCGTATCGGAGCCAGATGCCAAAGTTCTTGATCTTCAACGGCTTCTTTTCGTGAATCTAGAAATCAAAACAAAATGCACAACGGCCAAAGAGAGAAGAAAACGGGGCTCTGGTCAGCGATCCCATTCCGCCTGCCTCTTGAGGGCTGCAAGGGATATATCAATGGTACACACAACGTTGACGCCGATGATCTCTCCATTGGCCTTCTTGACTTTTTTGAGTTTCCTGGATAGAGAGGAATAGGTACTCAGGGAACTGAAAGAACAAGCAGCCGCGATACAAAACGCACCTGAGGAAATACCAGAAACGGGACTTGGCGACGACCTCATTGGGGGCAAAAATGCGCATGCGGTAGAGTTTAGGGTTGGGATCGGCCTCAGTCGGGAGGTGGCGTCCAACGACCTGGTATTCTTGAAGGCCCATGCTGCACACAGAATGGCGAAGATATCAGCAAAGACCGTCCCTTCAGCGCGAGACCTATCCCATGTCATCCGATGTCCCATCCACGGATCCATCGTCATCCGTCCGATTTCGCGATTCAATCACAAAAGGGCCATGATAACTAGCCACACCGACAACAGTACAACAGCAGAGCAGCACACTCACATTGACGGCTTGCGGTTTTCTTGACGATTGACGACGACGGGTCTGTTGTGTCCGTCGTGTGGCAAAATTTGGTTTGTTTGGACTCGCTTGCAAAGCCTTCTTGTGGCCTTCAAATAAGGCAAAACGTCACTAGGCAAGTGTCATTTTATGCCAATTTATACAAGAAACGAGTCCTTTCGCTCGGGATAGAACGTAGAGAGAACTTGGCTTTGAGTATCCAGATTGTGCCCATCAAAGGCCGCTAACAGTCGTCGGAATATCTGACTTCATGGCCTTAGAGAGTTAACACGTAACCGATTAAATGTCGTGCCAACACCGCTCAAAGAGAAGAAAAAACTTGGATAGGCACTGAGGATTCGATAATCAGCAGGACGCCGTTGCGAGGAGAGTACTTTCAAAGAGTCCTGCATCTGCAGGAGGCGAGGTACATCATTGACATCATCTCATCCTCCGCGCATCTTCGACGGCTTCGACACAAATGACAGCATTTACGGTGCGCGTTTACGTGAGTTAGGCAAGTCTCAGCACTCCTGCAAGAAGAGGATTGTTGCGGCTGGTCCGGGTCGACGAGTCCAAGGATGCCACCGAGGAGCCGCCGGTTCCATGGACTCCATATTTGAGGGCCATACACGCGTCGGGCAGGGTCAGAAGAATGCAGTAGCTCTTGTAATGGGAGGAACGATGGCTGTTCTGGTACCGGAAGGACAGTGAGCACAGAACTTTGTGGCAAAAGGCGGCTCTTGATAATAAAATGAGTGCAATAAGATGCGACTAGGTATTAACAATCCGCGTGCTACAATCCTTGATGTGCAGCATGGACATTGCGTCCTCGACAATTTGCTCGAACTACTTTTATCGTTTTCTTGGCATGTGAGAATCTCGGTGCAGATCCGATTTCTCTGCATAGGAATGAAGGAGGTGTGGATAGGGACGCAGACATGGAATTTTGAATAAGTAGTGAGTAAAGGGGTCTTCAATGAAGATTTGAAAGTCCAACACCTTGAACGATGCGTTCCATTGTTCACCTGTAACGTCTATCTTCCCAAGTGGCATACTGTAGGGATGGGCTCCATCGTAGGCTCTGCCATACTCTACATTTGTTCCAGGTGATCTAGTACGCTTTTAATTCTGACTTCATATTCTTTTTTAACAGGCGGAACGTTCAATCTCCCACATGCGGAGACGCACACCGTCGTCCTTCCATACGCACTGGCATACAACGCTCCCTATGCGCAGGACCCCGTCGCCAAAGTGGCATTATCACTCAGACTGGAGTCCTTTGGCGCTAACGCCACCACGGCAGCGCAGGGCATCTATGACCTTGCCAAGTCTCTCGGGGCACCGTGCTCATTAAAGGAGCTTGGTATGAAGGGAGAGGATCTCGATCGGGCTGCAGACCTGGCCGTCAAGAGCCCGTACCCGAATCCCGCGCCCTTGGAGAAGGAGAGGCTTTTGGTGCTGTTGAGGAATGCTTGGATGGAGAATAGGCCAGAATGAGCCTAGCGTAGCTACGCTGCTGCGTTTTTCCTGTTCATCCGTCTAGTTTCAAATTTGACGACGAAGCTTTCAATACATGTACCAGTCCAGTCAATCGAACTGTGGCCTCGGGGTCAACTCGCTTCAGCGGACGCCTCTTGGGGCTGCTGTACGCGTCGGTCATGACCGAAGTATCGAACCCGTGATCACATGACAACTGTATGACCGTGTCGTAGCAATACCTTGCCACTAAGCTCTGTTGCTTGTTGACTGGCTAGACTAAACGTACGGTTTCATGAAAAGCTATGTTACAATGGAAGTATTAAAAATGAGCGATACGCTCAATTAAGTTCACACGAATTGACTTCCTCCAAGAAACAGAAAACAGGGGTATCAAAATTTGACGCGTTAATCATCCATAGTCAGGTCGATTATGATGGGTTGTTCTGAGATCCGAGCTGATGAAACGGATTCTGATTTGAGCCTGAGTGCTTGTGGCTCAGGCTTCGGTGCTCTTTGTCGTAAGACTCTCAAGCGAGCCTGTTGGAGGGTTCGGCAACATTAGCACATTGAAAGATTTTTGAATGACCGAATCCGAAGCATACTTCAAGCTCCTGAATCTCTCTCAAGGCAGCATAGTCGTGAATGATAGTTCCCGGCTGTGCCTCGACCGGATAAACCGCTGCAATGCAGAGGAATTGTTCAGGAGGCTGACTGGAATCGTCCGGCACCATCCTCACTGACTAAATGGCGGCACGGTGACTGAGTCTAACGAACGGCACCTGATGTCTTTGTCGCCCACATTTCACGCGTTGGGCCTAGTGAACCAGAACACCGACTGGCATGGTAGCACCCTCGAACGGGGAGCGTGGAAACATTGTTCAGCGACCAAGTGGGAGAGAGCGATGGGCCACATACTGGTGGTGACCCTGAACCCGGCCACCTAGCATCAGGAAAAACCCAATGCGGTAGTTAGGGGCGGTTTGGGACCTAATTTTGAATATAACGGGTAAAGCACAGTAAAGGGACGATAAAGATTGACCTAAGATATTGGAAGGAGGCTTCGGTGCCAATTCAGGCTAGTTACCCACAGATGGATGACTAATTATGGGGTAGTTCCCGATCTTTTGCGCCGTTTTGATAACTCGCTCGACACACCGCTGACGCTTCCCTCGCGTCCTTGTAAGTGCATATGTCTTGTTCTTTTGCCTTCTCCCACAAGTCTGATACGGTCAGACCTGTTCCGCATGACTACGACTCATTCTCAATCTCATTCAAGTTTGACGAGAGGTGATTCAAGATACCGACTCCGAGTCGTCCGTGGCGACATGCCGCGGTGTCCTGGTTGCGGCCATCTCATCGCATCGTATCATGGCCTTCAAAAACATCTCAAGATGTCAAAGCGGCCGTCATGCCAAGCCGCTCGTTCTCATTTCATTGCTGACTCGGACTTGGACGACGCAGAACCAGACACAGAAGGCCATTATCCGGCAGCCCACCAGCCTGTTCGACGGTTTGATTTACCTGTACTAGGCGAAGATGGTGTTGGTTACGGTACGTCTTGTGTTTCTATATGCATTTTCAAAACTTTCTAACCCCCGATGTCAAACATAAGACTCGGACTATCCAATGCAGGATCTCGATATCGCGCCACCTATCCATGCAAGCGGCATTGATGATGAGCATGGCGCGGCAAATTTCGACGTGCAAGGCTTTGACATGGAGATTGAGACTGAGCTTACAGCCGCAGATGATGCTGACGAGGATGATGATTATACCATCGACGAAGACGTTCGGGCTTTCTACAAACCTACCGGCGTGGGCGAGGAGGCAATGGATTTCGACTCCGATGAAGACAGTGACAGCGGGCTAGATCTCGACGAGACTGGAGCATCAGATCTGTACGTGGACATTGTGGATGATGCAGAACTGCGCACGGCGGCGCTAGAGCAGCCCGGGATGCAAAGCTCCGAGTCCGCCCCTTCTTTTATGGTCTCACACATCAAAAGGTTTCCTCCAGAGCTCGGCAAACCTGGCACACCTCTGAACGGCATGCCAACAAACCATGCATACGACACATATCGCTGCAGCTTCGACGACATTTCCAACAATTCCTGGGCACCCTTTAATTCCAAGCTCGATTGGGAAGTGGCAAGGTGGGCAAAACTTCGAGGCCCAAGTTCGACGGCGTTGACCGAGCTACTGGGTATCGAAGGGGTAAGTACGGCTCACCTCAGCTGAGCCAGATATTGCTGACGTGTTTTCCATGCAGGTCGTTGATGCTTTGGGACTGTCATTCAAGAACTCACGAGAACTGAATCAGAAAATCGACGCGCAACTTCCAGGAAGGTTGAATTTCAAACACGGCGAGGTCAAATCAAGTGGCGAGACATTCGATGTATATTACCGTGATCCTCTCGAGTGTATAAAGGCTCTGTTTGGTGATCCAGAATTTTGCGATTCCCTTTTATTGGAACCAGAGCAGCATTTCGACAAGCACAACAAGCGGATTTATCATGAAATGAACACGGGCGTCTGGTGGTGGAAAACACAGGTGAGGACGCAAATGCAATTGCGGCTCTGCGACTTGGCGTAGTACTCAATTCAATCTTGTCGCTAGATCAAAATAGAGAAAAGGGAATCGGGCGCTACGATAATTCCCATGATACTCTCATCGGACAAGACACTAGTCACTCTTTTTAGGACAAAGCAAGCATACCCCGTGTATCTGACCATCAGGAATATCCCAAAGCACCTTCGTCGCAAACCTTCGACTCATGCGCACGTCTTGCTGGCATATCTCCCGACGACAAAACTCGAGCACATCAAAGTCCAGGCCTCATGACGCCGTGCTGTCGCAAACCTCTATCATGCGTGCATGCGCAAGATTTTGTCACCCTTGAAGAAGCCAGGTGTTGACGGATTGGCTATGGCAACGGGAAGTGGTGTCATGTATCGTGCTCATCCTCTCATGGCCGTCCATGCCGCAGATTACCCCGAACAACTCCTCGTCACATGTGTCAAATCTAACGACTGTCCGAAATGCATGAACGAGGCCAAGGATCTCGGCAATCCTGATGCAGAAATCAAATTCAGAGATCTCCATAAAATACTCGACATTTTGCAGGGCTTCGAAGACATGTCACCTGCCGAATACACACAAGCCTGCGCAGAACAGAAGATAAAACCTGTCGTTCACCCATACTGGGAGGATCTACCATATGTTAACATTTATCGATCTATCACACCTGACTTGCTGCATCAACTGTACCAGGGCATCATCAAACACGCCTGTACGTGGATCGGGGAGTTGTATGGTGCAGCCAGATCGACCTGCGGTGCAAGGTTTTACCGCCAAACCATCACATCCGCATCTTTCGCAACGGCATCTCTTCGTTATCATGCGTGACAGGAACTGAACATAATCAGATATGTCGTTTTCTTCTTGCTCTAGTCATTGATGCACCTTCTCCCCTTCTCGATCCCACATCTTCCCAGCGTATACTTTGCGCTTTACGGGCAATTCTCGATTTCACTTACCTCGCTGCATACCCGATTCATTCGGATGTGACGTTGCACTATCTGGAAGATGCCCTCGATCGATTCCATAAGGACATGGGGGCTTTCGTCGAATTGGGTATCCGATCAGACATGAACCTACCGAAGCTGCACGCACTTCGACATTACGTTACAACGATCAAGCTTTTTGGAACAACTGACAACTACAATACGGAGTATACGGAACGCCTCCATATTGATTTAGCAAAGGATGCATACCGGGCGACAAATCGCAAAGAAGAATTCGAACAAATGACATCATGGCTCGAGCGAAAAGAGAAGATTTTCCGCCACGACAAATATGTTCAGTCAGGATCGGGACCTCTGGCTCGGAGAAGCAGCACTGAAACCTTCCCCGCCGGGCTGGCCTCTCAACCGTCATTTGTCAGGCGCTTTCTGCTCCTCACTCCCAGGCGCCTTTTGCAACTGACGAAGTACCCGTCCATATCAGCTGTAACATTCGAGCAGCTGAAAATTGATTATCATGCAACCTTTTTCGAGGCAGCACTTGCCCGATTTGTAGCTTTGGTTCGGAAACCTGGTCTGCATACTCCTCGTCAAGTTGAAGATGAGGCCAATCATGTTAGGTTATACTTCGATTCCGTTGCAGTCTATCACAAAGCCAAGTTTTGTGACGAGGATGGCCATACAATTGATTCCTTCCATGCGACACCTGAAAGAATCAGTCACCGTCGTGGTCGATCGCAGATGAACCATCCTGCCCGCCATGACACTGTCTTGGTAAACTTTCAAGACTATGACAACGAAGACTCCAGTATCCAAGGTATCCTACAAGTTCACTAATGTCTGAATGCAACCCAAGCTGAGCAATCTGTAGATTATCGATGTGGTCAGGTTCGAGTTATTTTTTCAATTCCGGATCGCTTCCTCGGCTCTCTATTTGACAACGAGACTCATCGCCCTCCAAAATATCTCGCTTATATCGAGTGGTTCTCCCCTTTCAAGAAGATGCCAGAAGAGGGCCATGGCCTGTACAAACTGACTCGGGCGCGACACAATGGGGATATAGTCAGCAGCATCATACCTTTGACGCATGTTCGGCAGAGCGCTCACCTGATCCCCCATTTTGGTCCTTCTCCTCCCCCAAATTGGAAAAGCCATGATGTTTTGCAACTCTGTCCGACATTTTACTGGAATCCTTTCACTGATCGCCTTGCTTTCAGCCGCGTTGCCGCACAGTACCTGAACTGTGACCAGAATCCGAGTCGGAATTGACTCCGAGTCGGATGCCTCAACCTCCAACCCTTGCACGCGCTTCATTCTCTTGCCTTTCTCGTACGTTCACTACTTGTATCAAAATCTGTCTCAAGCCTTATTGCACCAGGATCTCTATGTCTCTCCAAGTCCAGGCTCCTGGACCATCATTCCAGCTTTAGGCATAGCCTGCACACCCGGGCCTGTGGCCCTATCATTCATATCCGGGCTGTACTCACACCACCAATGACCCTATTTTTACATGCTGGCACCGGTCCGTATCTCCCAAGTATTTCCACTTTCGTTTTTAAAGTTTACTCACTTATCATGCGATGCATGGCTGAGCACCTCGACGACCAATAGCTTGCTGGGCCCCATCAGCATGATGTCCTCCGAGTCGTCGCTGAACCGCGGTTGCGGTGCGCACGTGGGCGCGTCCAAGATGAGCATGGGGAGCAGTGTCCAGTGGGATGAGGAAGGCCTCATGCATGTGCAGGAGACAAGGCGGCGGAGCGGGAGTAGGAGCTGGAGAAGAAGCGCAAGGGCAGTGTGGAGGAAGAGACAGAGGGGAAGAATATGAAGAAGAAGAAGGGCGAGAAGGAGAAAGATAGAGAGAGCCACCGTATGTCGGAGGGAAGGTGCAGGCCACCCATTTCCCAGCAATTGCGTCGCCTGTGACCACAGAAAATCCAGGGGATGTCACGCCATCTTCAGAACGACAAGCCCATCCGATTGTGACTGCCTGAGTGGCGACTCTGGATGGCCACTCCATGGATGACCACGAAGAGCCTCTGAATTCAGAACCTGAAGGGACCCAGCCGTTGTCGACCTCCATCAAGTGTACCTGACCTCAGGCTCGGCCTCTCTCTGATCACTTGCTCGGACGAACCACAACCGCTCCCATGGGACAAAGATGGTGAGACTGCTTGATGTGTTCCATCTGTTCGGTTTATTCAAACTATATATTTCCTAGGTGTTCTTTCTATACTCGACCGCGATGAATGATTTGGCCCAGCTGATCAACAATCTCGATCTCCAGGCCACTCCTGTGACTCTGGATATGGCACCGGCCAGGAAATCCCCATCTTTCCTCCGCTCGTTGACCCGCAACCATCGTGAAAGTCCCTATGGCGAAGACAGCCGACCAAGCAAAACAGCCTCCGCCGGCGGTGCGAAGGAGAGTCCTCTCAGCATGCATTGCGTCTCTCCAACGGCTCCTTGGATGCAGACTATGCCATCTTTGCATTATTAAGGGCCTATGCATGAGGCATGCTCAAGGCGAAGCTGTTGAGTGACACAGTGATCGGCCAACAGATCACACCGTGGCTCGTGTTGACGCAAGGGCTTTCCCCGATCAAGGACACTCACCCAAAGTCAACCAGTCTGCATCGCCGGAGAAGACCACCTTCCGTCCGAAGCACAAATGCATGCTGATGCCTGGTGCTGAACCGGAGCCCGTGCCCATCTTCCAACCGCTCAAGTCGTTCGCACGTCCCAAACAGGTGTCTGCGAGTACCTGCAGTGGGATGCTCAAGCCGTTCATGGCGGCGTCCTTGGCTGTCGTGGATCAAAGTGAGAGCGAGGATGAATACACTCAGGGCATGGTTCATGCCCCTTCGCTGGCGACGTTCGGCTCCATCTCTGCAGCGTCTTCGCGGGCTGGATCCAAGGGCTTCATCAGCGAGTTCATCCGCCCCTCGGACAGTCCCGTGTTTAAGCGTATCGAAAAGAGAACGTTGGGCAACAAGAACAGCGACGAGACTGTCAAGAGGAAGAAGACAAGCCGAGATTTGACCATGTCATCGAGGAAGTCTCTCGAATGGAGAGACGGATTTCCTATCTCTCCAAGGTCGAGAAGGTTCTGGGCAAGTCAGACATGATGGGTGGGGACGATGTCTCTGCATACGCGGTGGAACTCGACTCGTCCGATCCCGACTCGGATATTCCGGATGAACTACAGGTCATCCTCTCGGGCCAATCAGACAACGGCGATGCATTTTCTTTCTGCTCACCCTCACCTGCTGCAGCCTCGGTCCACGGCATGCCAGTTCTGCCTCAGCCGCCAGCTGTGTTCCATGTGCAGCTTACCAACGATCACAGCGTCGACATAGAGGAAGACGAAGACACTCAGAAAAGCTTTGATTTCACAGGCGAGATTCGAAGGCTGAACGAATCCGGTGCATCCGACCACCAAGGCTTCGTCGAGCAACTTGAAAATGCCTTCCACACACCCGTCAAGGTCGATCTCAAATATGACTTTGAGTTCCTTGCCACTGCCACTGCCCCTCCCGTTCTCAAGATTCCTGTCGGGCTCAAGTCAAGCTTCATCAAGGAAAGCAAGACGTGCGAGTTGCTGAGTGCCAATAGTGACGATGAAGGCATCACAGACGTGAGGGAACCAGACTGGACACAGTTCAATATGTCGACCCTTTCTGGCACCACTGACTGCACGACCAGCGAGCCGATTTTTGAGATGGTTACGGGCTCAATGGTGCTGGAAGTCAGGGAGCCGACTCTCCTGCGTGGTACAGACAGCTTGGGAAGCTATGCGGACGACACTGGGGACATTGCCATGATGAATGTCATGAGGAGCCATTGGACAAAGAGAACCTCAGCGAATGCATTTCCACCCGTGCATCTCAGCCTTCAGATGGACAACTGAACCGATCTTTCAGATTCGGCAGCGTTCCCAAAGCAGACTTGACTCCGGAGTCCAACACCGATGATGCGGAAAGCAAGCCCCTCACGCTTTCGGATATCATTCCACTGCCATCTCACATCCGGTCTCTTTTGAACGCTTCTGCCATTGATGAGGATGATTCTGTTCTGAAATCGATCTATGAGAAGGTGTCCAATGTTCCACAGGCCCGGTTGAACTCGGATTCCAGCTCAAAGCAATGTGCTCGGGAAATTATCAATGCTCAAAGACATTCCTGTCCCTCCTCTGGTTTGAGTTTCGCAGGGTTCGATTCCTTCGATAAGGTCCGGCACGGTTTCGAGTTTGGATGAGACTGCATACCATTCTATCCTCTGCTATCCAATACGAGACACACGAACCACAATCAGCATTCGTCGATGTTTAGTATCGCATCGGTTTCATCATATGGCTGGGTTATCAACAACGGTGTCAGTGATCCGTTCGACTATGGCCTGCCCAGCTTGCGCAAATGACCATCTTCGGAGGATATGTCCAGCTTCAGCCTGACCGTCGACACTAACCTTTTCTTTCCTTGGTTGTGCTAGGCGTCAGGTAGACAGCAATGCATCGAGCTTCTACTTCAAGGCCCCACTACATTCATTCGGCTGAGGATACCTTCACCACCATGTCTGCTTTGCCAGACAATAGATCGAGCGATCAACAGTTCGGGAACTGGTTCGACTTTGACTCCATTTTTGACACAGTCAGGCCGTCATCTGAAGATGGTCCCAGCTATCCCGAGGATCTTTGGTCGATCAAACCAGTCAGTACACGTCTTCTGCTTCAGATGATTCGTTCTTTGGCAAGGTTGAAGTGGGACGAGCACCGTTGGGACCTGCGTTCAACTCGTTCCAGCCGGTCTCAGGCTCCATGTTGAGCACATATGCATCTGACAGCCCAAGGAAAGTGGACGACACAATCATTGGCATGAGTGTGTTTTCTGCGTGTTCCTTCACATATCTAACCAGTCTCAACAGATGCTTGGGGGTGGTCACGCTCGCCGCCAATCAATCGACGCTACACCCTGTCTGAGTCTACGGATTGAGAAGCACAAACATGCGCTGTTCAAGCCGACTCAGGGCCTTGACAGCAAGCCAGAGTACGAAGACTCGCCTAACAAAGCGAGAATCCGTTGAGAAACTGTCCATCGCTGCTATCACATCCATGTAATGGGAGCATGGCGTCGATTTCTTGCAAACTTAATCCATTGGTCTACAACTCATGACTTATGTAATGCATTGTTATGTAAGACTATATACCCACCACTTTCCATTTGTGATTTTTTGCTGGCATTGCCATTTTTCTCACTGACTTGTGTCCTGCGTTCACGCTCCTCGCACACCGTCTTCAATGTCGCAACCTCCCGAAATTGGTTCTGGGCTCACCCGCGCTCAGAAAGCAGCCCAAACTAGGAAATTGAATCAGGCAAAACGACAAGCTGAAGCTCAGGGGACGAAGACAGTGGAGTGTGAGTCGGTCTTTCTATAGAAGGAAATTCATCATTGACACTCATCAAATAAGCAGCTGCATGTCGTGTTACAAGGCGACAGGCTCAAGTGCTACTTGCCAACCAGGGACCCATCGGGCAGGCTCAAGATCAGGGTATGTGCTAAAACTAGCACCGCATGATTTGTTATATCTTACTTTCTCCTTGCCATCAGAAGTGAACACAAATCAGAAAGCCACAGGTACCTGGATACGAAAACGCCCTCCCCCAACCCCTCATAAGGCATCTGACAAGGTCAAGACTGCAAAGACCATGCAAAATGGAGCTGGTAAGGCTTTTATCCTGCGCTGAGAATTTGGTAAGCTGATCTGAACGGGCTTCAGAACTGGTCGAAAATGCAGCAGGTGCGAAACAGCAGCCGATGCAAGCACTGAGCGCGAGCACTGCCGGAAAGGGTAAGGGTATGTGAAATCAAATTATAATATCAGGGAAATGATACTGATGGGAAATGACATAGGTCGCACATCGGCTCGCTTTCTGCCACCTGACATGGATCCTACGGATGATGAACTTTCCGATGTTCCAAGATCGGGTGTGATGGCTAGCTCTGATGGGGAAGGTCAGTCTGCCATCATAAATTAGATACTGCCTTTGGTAAATGCAGTTTTAGCTCTCTCTGATGCACCTGGCCCGTATGCCTCAGAAACCCCATCAGAGGGCGGGTTTTCAAGCGGAACGGAGTCGTCTCTACCGAACTTTGACAATGATATGGATGTTGATGGGTGGACCTCGGCAAATGAAGTAAGTTGACTCACTTGCTCGTAAATATGCATCTTGATCAGGATAATGCTTAATTTACTATATGTAGCAATTTGTCTGGTCCACTGATTGTGACGAGAAGGCAGGAAACGAGACCATTGTGATCGAAAATACACCTCGCCCAACCTCACGATTCAGCGAACCTCTGTCCCTTGCTTCGAGTGAAGATGACCTTCCACCCGCTATCACTGTCCAGCATGCTCCCCAAAAGGCCAGAAAGATGATGAAGACGGCTACCGACAGAGGTCCGGGGAACTCTAATGTAAGCCAATGCATTTTCAAAGATATTCCGTCCGACATAATCTGACATAAACTCCGTTCGTGCAGATTTCCCCACTCAGTAGCCAATGGCACGACAGCAGGCCTGTGCAATCCAGGACTCAGCAACCGGTGGTCATGAAACTGGCAAAACCAAAAGCCCGGCCCGCACAAATTGCGAAGCGAAATGCTGAGGTTTGTTGTTGTATTTATTTTTGTCAGTTTTTTTTCTAAATGATCACCTCTACTGTAAGCTTACGACCTGGAGCAACGACAATCAAGAACAGCCCAGGAACACAATGGAAATGAAGATCCTGGATGTCGACGTCAAAACTGAGAAGATGCATGCCGTCGTCAAGTTTGAAGATTCCGAAGATATGGCCTTACATTCACACGTCATACCCCAATGGCCAGCCTGGACAGACCTGCAATGGAACCCCAGTGGCAACCTGGGCATTCGACAACAGTCGGACCCACTCAAGTCCATCCTTTCCCGTGCCGTCGAATTGATCAAGCATGGGCTGGCCTTCGAGAATGCATTCCCTGAAATTGCCAAAAGTGGCCGTCAGAACAATGCGCTCACCAAGATTCGTTCAGTGGCTTCAGCTCTTCACCACGACATCCTCATCAGGCGAATAGCCGCAGATGCGCACTATGCATCAGAATTGGCAAGCATAGTACGTATATGCTCTTTTATTGGACCGGCAGTTCTAACCCGACTATCGCTCAAAGGTTGATGCCCGAATCAACAATTTTAGATCCGATGCAAAGAAACTCATTGAACCTATTGTGAAAGACGGCTACAGCTTGTCAGAAGTTGATAATTTAGGGGAGTATTTTAGCATCGAAGGGTATATTTATCCTGTCAAGGCTAGTGATATATTTCTATTGGGGTCTGATTACTCACGATATTATTATAGGCAAATGGTAGTTTGGCTCGAGATTCACCTTACCTCCATCCGATTATTATAAAACTTCTCAAAGTTGTCTACTTCAACAATATGAAGGACTACCTGAAATGAAAGGAAGATTTTGTCATTGATGGCAAGTATGAGGTAACGAAAGCCATGGTTGCCTATGTTGCGGCTGAGGTAGGCCTTCCAAGTTGTTCTGCCAAATAGAATCAATTTCTTACAGACTATTTTAGATTGGACGTACACTTGATACACGAGCTGCAAGCATCAACCAGACCGGCCTTATCAAGCTCTACAAGACTCATCTTGACCTTTTGCAACATATCGAGAATGTGAGAAAGGACAAGTATCATAAGATAATGTCGCGGCTGTTTAATGAGGCGACGTAAGTGAGGCATTAGATATTCTGAAACACTCTAGCTAATATTCACGTCAGGAAAACTTTCATCAACTATGTTGATGGCCTCAATATTGATACAGGTGCTGCGAAGGATTTTATGGCTTTATAGGTTCAGGGTCACGTTCGCGAGTGGATTCAATTTAGGATAATTATGATTCGTCATGCCGTTTTACGACCTATTATGCCTGTTTTACTCAGTAATTGCCAGTTGTCTTGCATTCGATGTTTTGAAATTATGAGCAACAGTCATACTAATTTTTTGAAATTATTGGCACTATGCCGTGCTAACTTTTCGAAATTATCCTCTATTTACTGATTGCTATAATGAGAAATTATGTTCAAATTACCCAAACCAGAAGAAATATCGGATAACTACTGATAACTACCGATAACTTGCCAGTTATCCGATAACTGCTGATAACTTGCTGAAAATGGTACAGCGGGGGATTTATAAACAGCAATAAAGTCGTTTACGCTCTAATTAGTCAATAATTCTGGCTCATTTCCCGATTGGGTTTTTCCTGATGACTAAGCGGAAATTGTAAACTATTCAATATGCAATCGCCCTTCCGCCATGTTCAGTATCTCAAAATGTCGATATATATCATATCTAAATATTTGAAGTACACTTGTGACCTAGGGTGAGTGTATCCCCGAGATATGAATTTTTTTCTTCGTCGTGTACCCTGTGACTGGGTACCCGGCCAGCGTGGGAAAGGTCTCATCTGCAATCCCAACTTCGTTTTCCTGCGTTCATTTGTGGCCATCTCACCTGTTCCACATGGACATGGATACGCAGAATAATAGTCTATGTATATGGATTGATTTTATACCAAGAAACTATCTAATTTAATGTTTTTCATCAAGGGATGTGTTAAAGCAGCCATTTGGCACTTGTGCAGAATTGGAAAAACGGCCAGGTATAATGCATTGCAAACCACTGTTAGATGTGATAGATTGGATTAAAATGTATTCTGCATTATTATTACTTTTGTATTCAAGTGCAATATCCTCAATTTGCACAACTGCGATGTAAGCATAAAATCGCACCAAATGTTTAGCACCGCGCGGGGGGTTCCCATGCAGCAATAGGCAATCAGAGTGCCTGGAAGAAATTAATGTAAGATAGTTCCATAATGTATTACACCTTTTCCTCTATATTTAGTATTTTTCACGTTCCCTCCTTTTTGACATCTTAAACTCGCATTTTTCCTTTTTTCCGATCTGCATGCTTATTGGGACTCAGAAAAAAATTTGAAAAAAGTTCCATACTGTGAAAAATAAAGATTAATATGCATAGATTTCAGAAATAGCTTTACGAGTCTGGCAAGCATCGTGACAAATAACTATGGCTATGTCGAGAGATAGACTCAGTTAAGCTAAATTTAAGGTTACCTCAAATTCAGTCAGCCTCATAATAGGCATATGTATTATTTCATGCTTTTATTCCATCAAAAATGGATTCGGGGGGTCAAATAACGTTAGGATAAACCCACAAAGACACCACGAACTGATGATATCACTGGGAGCGGGAGTGCATCCCGATATGGTAGCTCATGTCAATATGATCAAACACACATTTCTGGGGCAGGACCGGACTTTTCGATGCAGCACTTGATCACCGCTCAACATAGGAATTATAGAACTGTATAGATACATTGTATATGACCTTACAACATGTCTGGGAGTGATACTTTGAGTGGGGCATCTATCTATCTCGCGCAAAACTTGAAGTGGCCAGGTACCCAGTGTGGCCAGGTTCCTGATCTCCCACGGTAGGTTCTTTCCGCTTCTACTATTCTTGCACGTCTCTCTCGGCGTTTCTCTAATATGTGAGAAAATGAACATGTTTCTCCGCGGAGATCCAGAGCTATGCGAGTCAGAAAAGCTACAGGTACAGTATGGTCTGAACAGGAGAATAGCCGAAGAAGGCAAAAAATGTGGGCAGTTGGGTCGCGTCGCGGAGTAGAAATGAACACGTGATCGCGCAAAGCTGGACCCACACGCTCTATCAATCGTTCTTCCATTGTTCGTCCACAACATCCAACGATACTAGCATTCCAGCTTTGGATAACTATAAAGATACGATGGCCACGAAAATACTCACCCGATATAACCTCAGGCGAAGGGCTACAGCCACTAAAGCCTCTGATCGCCCCCGAAAACGCCAACGGATCGAGAAAGACCCAGTGCCTCTGCCACAGGACCCATCGCCACAGGACGAGATGACTTCCGAGCTAGCGAAACAAGCGTACATTAACTCTGCATCGTTGCACAATGCGAGTCCCCGAACGCCTCAGCGAAACCAAGCCCCTCCGTCGACGGTGCAAAGCACCCCATCGTCCAACAAGCTCTCAGCCCAAGAGCAGCACAGTTCGAGCGTGCCTGAAAAGGCAGACTCTCCTCGGGTTAGGAATGCGATCAATAGAGAGTTCATCAGCAACTACAAGACCTGTGCTACCCTTTACGAATTTTTCCAAAAATACCTGCCTTCGCAGGACGTTGATATTCCATCGCATGCTGACATCACGGGCGCGTTTAATGGAGTCGTTGATGGAGAAAAAGAGGTCGACATGTATGGAACCTTCGTAAGTGTGGCACTTGATCTTTGGGGATGAATCTCCTGACGATAGCGTGCATTTTTGCATCCATAGCTGAAAGGGCTGGAGTGTGTCAGCGAAGATTTTCCAGATGACAAGAAGATGGCATCCTATGACACGTCCAGCATACCCTTCCCCCCTCTCCACCACGACCACCATGAAACGAAGCCCGACATCACGTCGACATTCCCTGGCATTCCTGCCGTATCACGGAAGAAGCACTGGACCTGGAAGGATGCCGCCCTTGTATGGGAGCTGAAATTGAACGCGGAACAGGACTCTATCGACGCGGATGGTTTATGCAAATTGCCCAACTCTGACGTGCCTACCCGTGTCCAGCTCTACAAGGGAGCGCGTAATCTCATGATGGCGCACCTCAGTTGCTTCGTCTTTGTGGTTGGTGTGTACGGGACCAACATGCGATTTTTCCGTTTCGACCACTCCGGTATTATTGGATCCCCGTCATTCAACTACGTCGCATCACCAGCGCTCGTTCAGCAATTCCTTTGGCGACTGGCGCATCCCCTTCCTTATGCTAGCCGCATTCCACAGACTCATAGTATCGTAGGTGGTGATCCTACGATGATCAAGCCTTCCCCTACAGAATTCGATGAGCTTTTTACGCGACTGATGAAAATGCAAGCAGACATAGCCAAACGAAAGGCGGACATTCAAAGGATGGGTCGTCTTATTGACGCGCGCATCGATATTGACGACGCGGATGAAGAAAGAGGTACCATATATTATTGTGTATGCATGTGCCTGCATTCTAGCTTAGCTCGTGTTTTCTTAGGCAAACCGGTGGACATTCTTGAAGATTCAGACGGTACGCTAAATTAACACTTTGACGAGTGGCTTGATGACTGATGACCACTTAGTCGTGATGGTTGGCCCTGAAAGTGCCTCTTCAGGTATGTCTACTAAAACGTGTACGAAGAATATGGCACTCATGTATTTACAGATGAAGAACCAGGACTTCAGAAGGACATTAAATGCTTTGCATTCGAAGCCTTATATTTCTCGACTGGCGTCGTAGGGAGGGCTACTCATGTCTTCAAAGTTTTGATTCTTGGTGATCACCCGGAGGACGATCGAATTTGTACTCTCAAGGATTCCTGGCAACAACAAACCCGCTGGGATGAAGGCTATTTCTACCGGCGAATCAAGCGACTTTCTCGCCATCCAGTCATCCGCGAAGAGCTGAAGAATTCGATTCTCCGACTAGACCTTTCAGAGCCTGGAGCATTTGACAAGAGCGGATTAGCAAACAATATTGGGACATGGAATATGAAGACTTGCAATGATGCCGAAATCTTTGGACTCACGACACTCTCGGCCCGGACCATGAAACGAGAATCTGAAGCGGAACCAGCATCATTCGATCGCAGCAGAGTCCGATCTTTGATGAAGAACATTGGCAGACCCCTGACGTCTTTCCGGAACAGCAAAGAGGCCTTTACTGCTCTGCGCAATGCTGTTAGAGGTGAGTAATTTCTTAATCAGTGGATTCGTGACTCATATCTGATGAATGAATCCTAGCAATTGAATTTCTACGGATCTGTGGGGTTCTTCATCGTGATATCAGTGCGGGCAATATCCTTCTCCATGAATCCGACATGGAAGGTGGTTTCCTACATGATCTGGACTACAGCACACCCATCATGTCGAGCGTGGACAATGAAATTCCGGCCTTCAAATTGCAGATCGAGAAGGATTTGAAGGATATGACGGTAATTTCTAGCACCATAATCGCACATATTTCCACTCTGATCTGTTCCTTACTACATAGGGCACGCGTCCCTTCATGGCCATTAACATCTTGGAAAAACCGCGATTAAGGGAATCTCACAACGTTCATCATGATTTGGAGTCGATCTACTGGGTGGCGATATGGCTTATCCTTCGTCACACCGAACATGACCATGACGATAGAGAGTATGCATGCGTCAACCTCTTCGAGGCGAAGAGCGATGCCGTTCTTCAGTCGATGAAGTACAGATGGCTAGGGCGACAGTATCCCCTAGCAGTCCGGGGCAATCCGCCTCTGACTGACCTAATTGCCAAACTATATCATCTCTTTAAGACGCACAGCTTCTCACTGCGAGAAGATGGCGCTCTTCCAGTCACCGTGAAGGCACTCCTTTCCGAGCTAGATAGCGCCCTGAAGGATTCTAGGTGGCCTCCGAATGACGAGAGCAAAACTTACGTGCCTCCCCCAACCGACGAGGAGGTGACACAAGAGACCTTGAAGAAGGCGAACCAGAACGAACGAGATGCCGCCGCTGCTGATCAGAGGCAAGGTAGTTCCACGCAGAGCAAGGGAAGCAAGAGGAAACTCGAAGATGCCGGTAGTAACACGGGCGCAAGCAATTCAGGGAAAAAGTCGCGGAAGGGAAATCATAGCAAGACTCAGAGGCAGCTTGAAGAACAGAGAGATAAGGCAGAGGCTGGGTCTAGTCGTCGCTCTTCTCTTTCTCGTTTGCACCGCGAGAAACATTGAAGCGTGATTATTGGTTTTTCGATGAATCTGTGATTGCTTCGCTAGTATCACTTATACGAAAGATAAAATACATATGTATCGTTTTGAGACGACACGCTGCCTCCATCAGCAATAGCGTTTGTAGTAAAATGCAACCGATACAGTTTGAGAAAACATGCTATATCGCGCGAGTGCAGAGTGGGACCGCCGAAGTTGCGGATGTCTGCTGGCAATGCATCTCATGGGCAATATGACGAGGCGTCGATTTTTACGGATAGGCTGTCTGATAGCACCTGCCGTCTCAGACAATGCGAATTCATCGAACATGTTATGGAACTAGAGCATCATATTGAAAAGGCAGTTCCGTGATTAATGAAGGTCGGCCGATCGATACGATGATATGCCGGCATCGAGTGGACTTACTGGTGACCGTTATGCATGTCAAGGCATGGCAGGAACTCCTTGTCACCGGTTTTGTTTTCTTGCCAAAGCGAAACGGCTCATTCAAGCTGATTTTAAGAGTTACGGCCAATTAACAATAATCCAATGGCGGAATAGAAGGGAGTATCCATCCACCGTTCCAAAGCAATGAAATGCAGACCGCTCATCTCGAAGACAGCCTAGTCGAAACCCTTTTTTTTTAGATGTTTGGGCTTTGTTCTAATGATGGCGAACCATGATTTCAAGCAATCATATTAAAGCTCAGTAAGCGACGCCCGTGGTTTTCTCCGCCTGTGTCGGGATTGCTTACAATGCAAATCTGGAACGATTGCGGGGACAGGATGTCTAGAAGTAACAAGCTTCTTTGCGGGGCGATCTCGAGGGTGGGTGGACTCACGCCACATCGAGTCCTCAGCTTTGTTCTCCATTCTCGTTATGCTGAACAAGATAGGCTTTCGTGCACATGAAGGAATATGCAGACGACTCGTGGCCGTATATCAGATGGCACCACGATCTGCCTTGCTACGTGTTCTCTATTTGAAATTCTCCATAATGCTAATAACCTCTTCAAGAGAGAAAATCACGTTTGGCGAATCGATAGCATAGACGCTGACGAAGAATGCGAGATCATTTTGCCTGCCAGTCATGATCATAAAACAGCGAACATCCGTGTTATTCGATGCGTCGTCATGTACAAGTTCGGCTGCAAATGAAATAAAATCTGTAATGAAAAATGAGGACGGCGCGTTAGCCAATAGCCATGTCTGCAATGTTGGAGATCTGCGATGTAGTGTTGGGCCCGTCGGAGGGGCGCCTGGAAAAGATGACATCTTTGAGCACTTGAGCAATTAGGCCATGCTGAGCTTCAATTGCAATTTTCGTGCTGATGAAGGATTCGTTGAGCCAAAATGAAGAAAAGCGAACCAGCGTAATTTACCTGTCTTTCACGCTCTTAGAGAGTTGGTTCTCTTCCTTCTTCTTTTCCTCTTTCTCCTTTTGCTGAAGCTACGATCAATCGGACACCGCCGGGGTGGGACCGCGCCGACATACCTTGCCCTGCCCTGTGGACTGTTCCTTTTCTTTCAGAGTAGGAACAGAGGCGCGTGTGCTAGCGACAGACCCTTGCGCCTTTGCAAGTTTCTGGTGCAGATCAGAGAGCTGTGATACGGAGTATGCTCTGTTCTGTCCGTTGTTAGTGTCAAAGCTGGACATTGTTGAGACAGGCAACTTCGACGCTCACTGAAATAAGAGGGCTTTGGCTGAGCGTGTTGACCCAATACTTGTTCCATAGCATGGCAAGAAGCTCCGTGTCCAAACTAGATTTGAATATTTCCACGTCGACTGGATAATACTGGTTTGCATGGACTCCAAAGTCTTCAATCTTGCTCAGAGGTATCGACTGGTACTCCGAGGACGATACATTTGGGGGTGTGTAGTTTTCTGGATACGTTCTGAACGCTCCGATATCGACTTTGCCGGCAGAAATTGTCCTGTTGGGGTCGATCTGATGACGATCAATCAGATGAAGCGCGAAGCACATCTGATTCGGACTCACCACGACGGCGATGAAGGGGTCTTGGAACTTTTGATTGTTCATCTGCGTGTTGACGTCTATGCCGGATAACCAACAACCGTACCCAGGGTGCGAATGGTACCACCCAATGGCATTCTCTAGTCTCCCTGCCTGAAAACCACGAAGAACGTTGATGTTGGCCAGACAAGAACATGGTCAGCAACTGAATACCTTCTCGCTCCCTTGAACGTACTCCACCATGTACTCGTTCGCCTCGTTAGCCGCGTTGACACGGGTCTCTGTTCCTTGCACCGGCAGCGCAAACGAGTCCATGATGACAATCGACTCCCCCACAACTTTCCCTTGCATCAAGCCCATAACTTCGTGTGGCACACCCGATCGCGCGTGGATGACCTACGCATGAGTTCAGACAACAAACCCGCGTGAGTTTTCCTAGGCGGAGCTCACCATCTTGATCAAGGCAACTGCAGATATTTTGCATGACTTGAAATAATGTGGGCTGTCGTCGGAAACGATGAGACAGGTTCACTCTCGAGATCA
The DNA here is from genome assembly GCA_011319805.1 of Macrocybe gigantea. Lineage (NCBI taxonomy): Eukaryota > Fungi > Basidiomycota > Agaricomycetes > Agaricales > Callistosporiaceae > Macrocybe > Macrocybe gigantea. The sequence continues at coordinate 290,156 of SJRY01000038.1, read as the reverse complement.
CAACCAACTTGTACTAACTCCTTCGTCCAAGGTGCCGCCCTGTTAATTCGCCGATTTGCCTCTACATCAAATTTGTAGATTTCATCTTGCGGGGGTATATCCAGGACATTGTTTGCGAGATGGAACGTCTTTAGTGCCGTATCAGAGGACATGGTAGGGCGCGTGCGCCGTTAGCAGTGATGTTCACTTCAATGTCGCCAATCGAGTGTTTGGCATCAGCGTTTACCTGAAACACTCGAGCTAGCCTGAGTCGACTCCGACTATACAAGTCTTTCAAGGGATGGAGGACAGGTAAAATCATGTGCTGGGTCTTCATTCTCACTCAACAAATCACCTACGCCAGCACAACAATCGCAATATGTCAAATCTCAGAATGGTGTAAAGCGCAGTGCAACACATCCCCATTGCAGAGATCGGTGGCTGCGCAATTGCCCTGATGAACTACTATAAAATCGTACGGATTGGAAGTACCAAATCGGAAACGAAAGCACGGAGACATTGATAAAACTTCACCATTTATCATTGTCTTTTCTATCTGCGGGTAGTCCCTGAGGCCATACCTCCAAGTTTGCCATGTGTGTTGCCGGGAGTCGAATTCAGTGACGTCTTCGCGGTCTTGCTAGAACTCGGTTTCGAGTTGGTACTTTTCCTCTTCGACATCTGGCGCATCGTATTTTCGCCTGTGGCCGGAGCAACGATTCCAGATCGAGCCTTGCTCGCCTTCTTTGCGTCATCTTCGGCTTTGCTGACTTTAGTTCGGTCGTAAGGCAGGCTCTTGTCATCCTCTGGCCAGTCGTCCCGCTTCAACGCTTGTTCAAGCGTCTGAAACAATGCCTCAGCGTCAACGAGCTTAACGGATTCCCCCTTCTTTGCATAAAGCTTTTGAGTATGTGGTGTATGTTGGTCGAACTTGTCAATTAGTTCCTGAACGAGATCAGACAAAGGCGGATTATCTTGAACGGCCAGGGGAGGGTCTTGGTTAAAGAAGCCCTGTTTATTGGAAGCAATATTGCCTCTATCGAAAAGCTCGGCACATGCGCCAGGCTTTCCGATGTACTGTGTGTGGCGGAGGATGCACCAAATCATTACCCAGAATATAGATTCGAGATCGTGGTGCGGAGCATGGTCTTCCTGACTAAATTTCAAGATGCCCATGGCCATGAAAGGGCGCGTGCCCTGGGAACGACAGTATCAGAGGATGCACTGTTTAATCTCATGCGACGAATCACGGACCGTCATATCCTTCAAATTCTTCTGGATGGATTCTACCATTTGCGAATCAGAGTCATCCGCCGCGCAAAGTATCCGAGCACTGTAGTCAAGGTCATGGAGAAAGCCGCCGGTGATTTCCTTAGTGTCGTTCAGGAGAATATTGCCGGCGCTGACGTCTCGGTGTAGAAGACCACATAACCTCAGAAATTCAAGCCCTAAAGCGCCGAGTTAAAAACCAATCAGTCTAACCATGGTCAAGTCACACCTTTCACAGCTTTTTGGGTCGCCTTGATGAGTTCCATGGTGCATCGGAATGCCGTCAACGGTCTTCCGATGTTCGTCATTATTGACCTAATCCGGTTGCGGTCAAACTGCGGAAGCTCGACACCAGGACCAACATCAGGGTTATTGCGCATATGCAAGCGCGCGGACTGGGTAACGAGCCCAAAGATATCCGCTTCTCTGCAATATGCCATATTGAATGTGCCGACGTGATTCGCCAATCCGGTCTTTGCCATAGCATCGGGCGCCTCCATGTCTAGCTGCAAGATTGGGGAAGTCATCAGCCGCGCACGGACTTTCTCATGTTTCGCAGCCATCTTCACTCGCTTGTACATCTGTCCTTCGTGGTCTCGCGTGCGTTGCTGCCATGCATCCTTCAATGTGCATATCCTGTCTTCCGATTCGTTTTTACCGAGGATTAGGATCTTGAAGACGTGGGTGGCTCTTCCGACGACAGAAGTTGCGTTGTGCAGAACCTCGAAAGCAAAACATTTGATAGGGCAAACTGTTGAGCCATCTGTAATGATCGTTGAGTATTCGCCCTGGCATTAAAAGAATTCTATCTGAATACCTTGTTGGTTATAGTGATTTGATGGAACCGATTCTATCAGGACTGCGGCTAAGCGTTAATGGAAGTCCTGCATAATAGCCGCGATGACATACCTCGTAATTCGCCGCAATCTTCAACGTCAAGACCTGCATCAATTAGACGAGCTTTGTTTCGGATCCCTTCCCTTTCTGTCGCCAGCTCCGGACATTTCTTGATCAAGCGAGCGAAATACAACTCAAAATCTTCATCGGAAGGCTTGACCAGAGTAGGGTCAGCACCTACTATGGTCCCTGGGGATGCGGAAAGACCATTGTAGGGCGGGGATGTGCTAACTGCCACAAAAAGCGTCGAACGTGTTTTGGAGATTTCGTATAGTCGAAGGCGTTGGAACCGATAATCCCTGAATGATCGAAGCGATAGAACCGCATCGTGGGCCCATAGACGCCCACAACGAACACGAAACAGCTGAGATGCGCCATGAAGAGGTTCCGCGCTACCTTGTAGAGCTGAGCGAGAGTTTTCGTATGCTCGTCTCCTTTCTTGCAGCTGCCTTCCCTATCGACCGGATCATCGGTGGCATGTAATTTCAATTCCCATGCAAGGGCAGTGTTATGCCACGACCATGCCAGCGGTTTCCCCTTACCGGGAGGCGCAGATGCAATATCGGGTTTGGTATAGTGATGTGCCGAGTCCAAGGAAGGGAATTTGGTGTTGGCTGTCGTGAAAGAGACTATTCTTTTGTCCGCTGGGAATGCAGCAACAAGGCGTTGCAGTCCTTGCTCCTGTCGAAGGTAGTTCAAAATACTGCCCATGGGGGTTGCATGTCGGTACTCACAAAATGGCGATACATCCTGTCCTCCTTGTTTGCCTCTTTCACGCGATCAAAAGTGCGCGCAAGCCTTCCACCTGCAGGCATAGAAATGCGTTGACACGGGACGTACTTCTCCAAGAATTCGTCGACCGAGCATGCAGCAAAGTTAGATGAGAATTCTTTCTCAATCAACTTGAGATTGTCGCTCGAGTCGGCGTGTGCTGTCTGGTCCGAACCGAACTTGTCCCGAGCGGCACCCTTATCCTTTCTCGGCGTATTCTTGAGTTCGACATGGGCATCGCCTTGTGAGTAGAGTGAAGCTATCCTCGCGTTTTCCATCGCGGTTTTGCCCAACTCCGAAGTGATCTCGGTCTGTACCAGCTCCGGTTCCTCGATCCGTCGACGTTTTCGAGGGCGAGAAGAGGCTTTGACACCAGTATGTCGGATATGCGTGTGTCGGGATAGAGTTTTCATGGCTATCTTCTCTTTATAGCTGTTGGAATTTGGGCCACTTGGGAAGATAGACGTTACAGGCGAACAATGGAACGCGCTCAAGATGTATGAACGATCACGTGGGCGTTTTTCACTCCACAACGGGACTCGGATACGCAGCTGGTGAAAATATCCTCAAAGGTAAATTTCTGCTCAATGTTTCTCCATGACAATTGCTGCTGGCGTTGGACTCTTACCATGGACTACTATGACAAGTGCGTCTGGCCTTCTGCAAAGAAGTCGGCTTTTTCTTGAGGTGCCCAGTCTGGACGCGTCAAGGTGATGCGGAATAGCAACTTCGCGCAGCACATGGACTTGAAGAATGCAAGCGTAGTAAGGAATGTGTATGCCATATGTCAATTGTCAGCTTTTATCTCACAGGAAACGGCCGCCACAAAGTCTATCAACCGACATTGACAGTACAATCTATCGGGCGTTTTCCAAGCTGGCAGAACCGATGGCTTACTGTAAGTTGTCTTTCGTTGCCCTCGCTCTTGTCCTAAGTGAGTGAATGCGTTACACTGGCCCACTATATGCAACTGACTATCAACTCTGTTCATTGCCACATTCATCAAGGATACAAAAGTATGCATATCCTTCCGGTGCCTTTGAATATCGTCACCTATGATTGTGAGATAATAACTGCCCAATGTCATCATTTACCGGCACTATCACCACCGCCCTTATCACTTTCACCCTTACCGCTGGCACTATCACCGCTCTTATCCCCACTGTTATCGTTCCCTCCACCGCTACCACGAGGACCACCGCTACCTCCACCACTGCCAACCCCGCCCCTGCCAACCCCACCTTTACCGAACCCACCCCAGTCACATCCACCGGCAGATGTACAAACTGTACATGCTTGCATGGCATAACCAGTGCCGTCAAAACGCGGAATCCAAGAAGTTTCGTAGATGGAGTTATCCATGGCCTTGAGATCATCAAGTCGTTTCTGTTCGACAACATGCGCCCTCCGCTGCACGTCATCCGTCGTCTCGCACCATATCTCGCCATCAGGTGGCATAGGCCCAGCCAGCGAAATGCCCAGCACCCGCCGAATAGCATCATCTCCTAATGCATCACGAAATGCTGCAAGGAGGCTAGGAGGAGGAGGGGGGGTGATTTCGCTCTCTGAATCAACACGCTTGAATTCGAACGGCTCTCCGGCTGCTGTCCATCGTTCAGGGATAACGAGTGGATTTGGGGTGGTAGGGATTCGTTCCGGAAGAGTGGTGTGGTCTGCTCCTGATACCATCCATTCTCCCGGGCTGAGATTGAAGTGGTGATGAACGAGGCAAACAGCATAGCGGTTCTTGTACTCGTCACGAGCAAATATAGGTGCTAGTTTGGCGAAGATGCCCTTTCGGTCGAGGAGCGTCGCATGTGCATCCATGACGGATGGAAGGTTATTATAAAAGTTACAATTGAACATCCGCGAATTCGAGACGTGATGTGGACAAGGTTCAGGATGGTGAGACGCCCTCTATCCTCAATGACCGTATAAATACTTTTGCGTTCGGCGTTTATAGAACCATGTTCATTGTCAATCAGCACATGACAGTGTTGATATCGATGTCTGGGTGGTCGATTCAGTTTCCCTTCCCAGCGGCAAGTGGAGCGCTTATATTCTGCTGTCAGAGTGGGCGATAGCCACACGGCCGATCTCCAGAATTGATATGTGGATTTCACGCTGGTGTTCCACAGAACGACAGTAATCTTGGCAGTCTTTTACCACGCAGGCACGAACTCCTATCATCGGGTGTTCCTACGCTGGCCACTGCCCTTCTTTGACACAATATCACCAATGTGATCTAGAAGATTCTCCAAAATAATGCTATCATCATCAAGACCAGAGCAGAAGGACAAAATTTTGCATTCAGAAAGCACATGAACGTACCGGAAAAGATACAACTATTCATAGCTAATTAGCTGTATTCTGGTTTTTGTGGCTATCTCTCCACTCATCCAAAAATGAGGCCTGGTCATTTCTGCCGTCATCACAGCTTCCATGGCTGAATCCGTCTTCGTATCTCCACTCTTGGTGAGCGCCATACATTGCATGGTGCCATTTCCTGCGGCGAGCCGCTTGCAAACCAGAGATAACATCTTTCTGCTCACAGAAGAATCTCCGGTTTCTGCGAAGGACATCCAGTAGGCAATCGTCTTCGGTGGACAGGGCAACCTCGCTCTGGAAAAGACAGGCGCTCATGCCAGATAGGCTAATACGCGGCCACCTGGATGGGCGTACAGTGCTAAATGCCCTGAACATATTTCCCGCATTCCCGAACGTGTCTCATGACCTATTAGATTGCGGACGATGATGAGAATAAGTCAGGATCCTTACTTTGTATGTTGTGGAGTGCATTGCTCCTCACCTCCATATCATTCTCATTCGCCTTGTCATAGCTGAGCTTCGGTAGTGCGGAAGCGATCAACCAGATACCGGACGGCGCCAGGAACTTGATGACTGGTTGGCTTCATGTGAGACAATGCTTCGATGGCACTGTGCGATGACATTTGTGGCGGACGTGATGATCATCTTGGCGGGCAGTGCGTATGTTAGCATGGCATCACAGATGATGACCCAGTCTGTAGGGCAGGGCAGGGTATGTCGATGTCGTTCTACCGTTGTGCATCCGATTGATAGTAGTTTTGGCAAAAAGAGATAAAGGAGAAGAACGAAGAGAAGCATGAAGAACAAGTAAATCTATGTCCTAGCTTCCTTTCCCTCGGTCTTGCTCAGTGACTCCATCAGCATGAAGCCTAGATGTCATCTTTTCGAGGCTATAAAAGGCAGGATCCGGTCGGGCAATTGAAAAGGTGGAAATCTAAAGATAATATAGCCTCAGTATCTCGTAGAGTACTAGCTTACTGTAAATACCTAAAGATAATATACTATGGTCCTTTAGTGATAGAACGGTGAATATAATGAAAGAACTCACGCCTCAGTATCTCGTAGAGTACTGAGGCGAACATCCTGCGTCCTACGGAAATTTTACCTATGGTTACGTAATGTCGATAGTAACAGCACATCGTCGTCAGCGCCAACTGCGACTCAACCTCGTTCCTTCAACAGAGGCGGCCCTCCAACGGGCCCAACACTACTTCGCAAATCTCTGATGTTGCAGATATGGTTATTGGCTGACGCGCCATCCTCGTTTCCGTTACAGACCTTATTTCATTTGCAGCTGAGCTTGTGCATCACGACGCACATATGACTTGCAAACAAACATCCGAGTCTGGCAATGTCAGCGTCTTTACTATGAATTCACGAAACCGCACGACTTCGCCAACCAATTGAAAAGACGAATACAGTACTGAACAATGATCTTTTAATGTTTCTTCCGACTCAACCGAGAAGAGCGACGACTGGACCCAATCTCTGCCTTATCATTCTGGGCTTCAAGCTGCCCCTGCGTCTTGTCACGATCTCCCTTCCGCAACTTTTTCCCCGAATGGCTTGCGCCCGTGTTACTACCGGCATCTTCGAGTTTCCTCTTGCTTCCTTTGCTCTGTGTGGAACTTTCCTGCTTCTGATCGGCAACAGCAGCATCTCGCTCCACCTGGTTCGCCCTCTTCAAAGTCTCTTGGGTCACCTGCTCTTCGGTTGGGGGAGGCACATAAGTCTTGCTCTCGTCATTCGGAGGCCACCTAGAATCCTTCAGGGCGCTATCTAGCTCGGAAAGGAGTGCCTTCACGGTGACTGGAAGAGCACCATCTTGTCGCCGTGCAGGACTGTGTGTTTTGAAGATGTCCCAGAGTTTAGTAAGTAGGTCATTCAAAGGCTGGTTGCCTGAGACTGTCAAACGATATCGCTCTGATAGCCACGTGGACTTCATCGAACGGAGAACGTCATCCTCCTTCCTCTCGAAGAGTTTGACACATGCGTAGTTCCCCTCCTTGTGATTATGTGGAGTGTGACGAAGGATTATCCATATCGCGACCCAATAGATAGACTCCAAATCATGATGAACGTCATGAGGCTCCCTTTCATCCGGGTTGTTTAGGATGTTTACGGCCATGAAGGGACGCGTGCCCTATGTAGTAAGGAACAGATCAGAGTGGAAATATGTGCGATTATGGTGCTAGAAGTTACCGTCATATCCTTCAAATCTTTCTCGATTTGCAATTTGAAAGCTGGGATCTCACTGTCCACGCTCGACAAAATGGGCGTGCTGTAGTCCAGATCATGTAGGAAACCACCTTCCATATCAGATTCATGGAGGAGGATATTGCCCGCACTGATATCACGATGAAGAACCCCACAGATCCGTAGAAATTCAATTGCTAGGATTCATTCATCACATATGAGTCACGAATCCACTGATTAAGAAACTACTCACCTCTAACAGCATTGCGCAGAGCAGTAAAGGCCTCTTTGCTATTCCGAAAGGACGTTAGGGGTCTGCCAATGTTCTTCATCAAAGATCGGACTCTGCTGCGATCGAATGATGCTGGTTCCGCTTCAGATTCTCGTTTCATGGTCCGGGCCGAGAGTGTCGTGAGTCCAAAGATTTCGGCATCATTGCAAGTCTTCATATTCCATGTCCCAATATTGTTTGCTAGTCCGCTCTTGTCAAATGCTCCAGGCTCTGAAAGGTCTAGTTGAAGAATCGAATTCTTCAGTTCTTCTCGGATGACCGGATGACGAGAAAGTCGCTTGATTCTCCGATAGAAATAACCTTCATCCCAGCGAGTTTGTTGTTGCCAGGAATCTTTGAGAGTACAAATTCGATCGTCCTCCGGGTGATCACCAAGAATCAAAACTTTGAAGACATGAGTAGCCCTCCCTACGACGCCAGTCGAGAAATATAAGGCTTCGAATGCAAAGCACTTAATGTCCTTCTGAAGTCCTGGTTCTTCATCTGTAAATACATGAGTGCCATATTCTTCGCACACGTTTTAGTAGACACACCTGAAGAGGCACTTTCAGGGCCAACCATCACGACTAAGTGGTCATCAGTCATCAAGCCACTCGTCAAAGTGTTGATTTAGCGTACCGTCTGAATCTTCAAGAATGTCCACCGGTTTGCCTAAGAAAACACGAGCTAAGCTAGAATGCAGGCACATGCATACACAGTATTATATGGCACCTTTTTCTTCATTCTCGTCTTCAATATCGATGCGCGCATCAATAAGACGACCCATCCTTTGAATGTCCGCCTTTCGTTTAGCTATGTCCCCTTGCATTTTCATCAGTCGCGTAAAAAGCTCGTCGAATTCTGTAGGGGAAGGCTTGATCATCGTAGGATCACCACCTACGATACTATGAGTCTGTGGAATGCGGCTAGCATAAGGAAGGGGATGCGCCAGTCGCCAAAGGAATTGCTGAACGAGCGCTGGTGATGCGACGTAGTTGAATGACGGGGATCCAATAATACCGGAGTGGTCGAAACGGAAAAATCGCATGTTGGTCCCGTACACACCAACCACAAAGACGAAGCAACTGAGGTGCGCCATCATGAGATTACGCGCTCCCTTGTAGAGCTGGACACGGGTAGGCACGTCAGAGTTGGGCAATTTGCATAAACCATCCGCGTCGATAGAGTCCTGTTCCGCGTTCAATTTCAGCTCCCATACAAGGGCGGCATCCTTCCAGGTCCAGTGCTTCTTCCGTGATACGGCAGGAATGCCAGGGAATGTCGACGTGATGTCGGGCTTCGTTTCATGGTGGTCGTGGTGGAGAGGGGGAAGGGTATGCTGGACGTGTCATAGGATGCCATCTTCTTGTCATCTGGAAAATCTTCGCTGACACACTCCAGCCCTTTCAGCTATGGATGCAAAAATGCACGCTATCGTCAGGAGATTCATCCCCAAAGATCAAGTGCCACACTTACGAAGGTTCCATACATGTCGACCTCTTTTTCTCCATCAACGACTCCATTAAACGCGCCCGTGATGTCAGCATGCGATGGAATATCAACGTCCTGCGAAGGCAGGTATTTTTGGAAAAATTCGTCAAGGGTAGCACAGGTCTTGTAGTTGCTGATGAACTCTCTATTGATCGCATTCCTAACCCGAGGAGAGTCTGCCTTTTCAGGCACGCTCGAACTGTGCTGCTCTTGGGCTGAGAGCTTGTTGGACGATGGGGTGCTTTGCACCGTCGATGGAGGGGCTTGGTTTCGCTGAGGCGTTCGGGGACTCGCATTGTGCAACGATGCAGAGTTAATGTACGCTTGTTTCGCTAGCTCGGAAGTCATCTCGTCCTGTGGCGATGGGTCCTGTGGCAGAGGCACTGGGTCTTTCTCGATCCGTTGGCGTTTTCGGGGGCGATCAGAGGCTTTAGTAGTTGTAGCCCTTCGCCTGAGGTTATATCGGGTGAGTATTCTCGTGGCCATCCTGTCTTTATAGTTCTCCAAAGCTGGAATGCTGGTATCGTTGGATGTTGTGGACGAACAATGGAAGAACGATTGATAGAGCGTGTGGGTCCAGCTTTGCGCGATCACGTGTTCATTTCTACTCCGCGACGCGACCCAACTGCCCACATTTTTTGCCTTCTTCGGCTATTCTCCTGTTCAGACCATACTACCTGTAGCTTTTCTGACTCGCATAGCTCTGGATCTCCGCGGAGAAACATGTTCCTTTTTCTCACATATTAGAGAAACGCCGAGAGAGACGTGCAAGAATAGTAGAAGCGGAAAGAACCTATGTGGCCCATCGCTCTCTCCCACTTGGTCGCTGAACAATGCTTCCACGCTCCCCGTTCGAGAGTGCTACCATGCCAGTCGGTGTTCTGGTCCACTAGGCGCAACACCGCTAAAGAATGCTTCCATACCATGCGGGTGAATATCTGGTGGACTAGGCGCAACCGATGTGAGCGAAATGACCATCAGCCTTCACAGCATTCTTGAGGCACCATTACGTAACAGAGAGCGTTGCTTCTCGCCTTCATGCCCAAAGTCCCTTGTTCGTCCTATTACTGCGATGAAAGTCGCGAGAAGTGCGCTATCTCTTCGGCATTGGCGGTGCTCTGGCCTGCTGCCGCATGCCATTGGCGATGTATGGTCGTTCTGGCTGTTTAAAAGCAACAGCAGAAAAGACAGGCCAGATCTACTAGTAGAGTCTGGAATGCTTGCCCGACAGGATGATGGCAGAGCGGGCGATAAAGGTCCGTCTTTGCGGTGCCCACGCGCGTTCGGCACACCCAAAAGCCTCAGAGGGCATCACATCCCGCAAACATATCGTTGTCCATCATGTCATGGATGGACTTCGACAAAGCCGACACAAGCAGCCGAATACGCTGTTGCGCGTGGCGAGATCGAGCGAGCGAAAATTTTGCGTGCCATGTAATACAGTGCATGTTGAGGCACGCAAATTTAAAAGTAGCAATCGTAGGCAGAAAGTACATAAATCGCATTATTTTTGGCGACCTTTTCGCCTGGAAGACCGATGGCGATCAGCGGAACGTCCACCTGACATACTCTCTACCTTCTCTCTTGTCCTCTGGGTTTCTCGTCTGTACTCCTGGTGTCATTCTCGAAGATTTCTTCACCGACTTCTTGGCCTTTGCATCAGGACCTTCACGCTTCCGTTTGCTTCCACTGCCCGAGCCGTTGCCGCCTGCGTTTGGTTATCATCGACAGTCCTCCCAGCATTCTGGCGCTTATTTGCTTCCATCAAATCATTCCGCATGCGTTCCTCCCTGGTTGGAGGAGGAATGCAGGGTAAGCTCTTGTCGTCTTCTGGCCACTTTTCCTTCAATGCATTGTCCAAGACTTCAAGAAGTCTCGCCACAGAGACAGGGCTAGCGCCAGCTTGTCGCTGCATCGGATGATGCGCTCTGAAGAGCTTTCGCAGGTTGTCGATCAGATTAGTCAACGGCTGATTGCCTTCAACCGTCGGATGCTTGTCCCTTCCCAGCCATTCCAGCTTGGAGCTCCGAATGTCGTCATCTTCGGCCTTCTCGTTGAAGATTTTTGCGCCGGCGCTACAGCCACGCGGATCACTGTGTTGGGTATGACGAAGGATGCACCACATGGCAACCCAATAGACAGACTCCAAGTCGTGATGAATGTCATGGACCTCTCGGTACTCGGGATCTGCTAAGATGCCAACTGCCATGAAAGGGCGCGTACCCGAGCGAGAGGTGAATCAGCGAAAGCATAGTATTGCGAATCTATTGGTTTATTACCGTCATGTCCTTTAGATCTTTCTGGATCTGTAGCCTGAACGCCCGGATTTCCCCGTCCGCCTTCGACAGCACGGGAGTACTGTAGTCTAAGTCGTGCAAGAAGCCACCGGCATCAACAGATTCGTCAAGGAGAATGTTTCTTCAGCTGATGTCACGATGAACAACTCCGCACATACGTAAGTATTCAATTGCTATGGACGATGGCTCAGAAGGGCACGAGTTGGTTCGAGCGAGTCACTCACCTGTGACGGCATTCCGCAAGGCTATAACGACCTCCCTGGTATTCCGAAGAGTAGTCAAGGGCCTGCCAATGTTTTTCACTAATGACCGGACTCGACAACGATCGAATGTTGCTGGATCGGTGGTGCATCCACGTTTTCGAAGCCTGGTTGACCGAGTTAGAAGTCCCAAAATCTCAGCGTTGTTACAAATTTTCATGTTCCATGTGCCGATATTATTCGCAAGTCCGGTCTTGTCATATGCGCCAGGATGCTAAAGATCCAGTTTGAGGATCGAATTCTTCAGTTCTTCTCGTACAAGTGATTCGCGAGAAAGTCGCTTGACCCTCCTGTAAAAATATCCTTCGTCCCAGCGGGTTTGTTGCTGCCAGGAATCCTTGAGGGTACAGATCTGATCATCTTCAGAGCGATCGCCGAGAATGAGAACTTTGAAGACGTGGGTCGCTCTTCCGACGACACCTGTCGAAAAGTGCAGCATCTGGAAAGCGAAACATCGCACGGCTCGCTGGGACCGGGTTCCTCATCTATAAAGAGTTAACACCATTCGCGTCTTGTTGAAGTCGAGTGAGATTGCATACCATTCACCTCTGTACTGTTTTCGGGGTCGGACACCATCAGAACTAACCACGAAAAAAATCCGATCAGCTATCAGAAGAACATCATTTTGATGGGCTGGATTCCGTTACCATCTCCCTGTTTATATTCATTTCGTCCAACAGCATTTTGGCTCACTAACAGGTTGTATAAAAATGATGAATCAGTGACATTTTCCCAGAGATAGACGCCACTGTACCTTGCTGAATTTGACTCTCGATATCGAGACACGCCTCGATCATGAGAGCAATGTCTCGGATATCGACCTTTCTAATTGCCAGCTCTGGGTATCTCTTAACCAAACGGAGAAATATTTCCCAAATTCCGCGCTGGAAGGTCTGGTCATAGTAGGATCGGCGCCTACAATCCTCTTTTGAGCTGGAGTCCCATCATACGGGAGGGGATGAGCAAGCCGCCATAGATAGTTTTGCACCAATTGCGGCGAGTCGATGTAATTGAATGCGGGAGAGCCTACGATGCCTGAATGATCGAAACGAAAGATTCGCATGTTTGCTTCATATACTCCCACAACGAACACAAAGCAACTAAGATGAGCCATCAGGAGATTGCGGCCCACCTTGAAAAGCTGCACGCGGACATCCACATTGTCGTCGGAGCCTTTGCAGTCCCATTAGTGTCGATCGGATCCTTAGACTCTATAAACTTCAGTTCAAATGCCAGCGCCGCATGGTTCCATGTCCACTTTGCTGGTGCCCTGCGTACGCCAGGGAACGTCGAAGTGATATCGGGCTTGGTATCCGCATGATCACGGTGTAGTGGGGGGAATTTTATCGCTGATGTGTCGTAGAATTCCATCCGTTTCTCCAGTGAAAAGCGTTCGCTCAGCCGCTGCAGTCCTTCGATCTAGCGAACGGAGTTGAGTGAGTGGCAGTCAGAATGGAGCATCACACTTACGAATGGCGCATACATTTCGTCTTTATACCTTGCCACCTCCACGTCATCGAATGCTCCAGCGACATATGCATCTGGTGGTAGGCTGATATTCTGAGCAGGTACGTATTCGTGGAAGAATTCATCTAGAGTCGCGCAGCTCGTGTAATTATTGACAAACTCCTTGTTCAGTTCGATCCTCACATGCGGCGAGTCGTACTTGGCATGATCTCCCGGGCTAGCCTGCTCCTGCGCGGAAAGCTTCTTGGAGGAGGGAGTGGCGTCGTTCACGGATGCTGGCATGCTCCAAGTCGCGCTGAGGCGTTGAAGGTCCTCTGCTACTTTGTGACGCGTAATTCACACGTGCTTGTCGTTCCAATTCTGAAGCCATATCATCCCCTAGTGGCGGATTCTGCGATAGAGGGCAGCCGTCTTTTGTGATTCGTCGGCGTTTCCGAGGGCGACCAGAGGCTTGAGTGGTGACAGTCCGTCGCCGATGAGTATTTTGTGTGAGTGCTTTTGTGGCCATCGCGTCTTTATAGTCCTCCAAAGCTGGAATGCTGGTATCGTTGGATGTTGTGGACGAACAATGGAAGAACGATTGATAGAGCGTGTGGGTCCAGCTTTGCGCGATCACGTGCTCATTTATACTTCCGCGACGCGACGCACTGCCCACATTTTTGCCGCCTTTGGCGATATTCCTCCGCTCCGCACGTTCGACGGAGGGCTGTAGTTATTCTAGCGCGCGCAGATATCCGCGCAGAAAGCTGTCTTTCTCGTGGATCACAAGAATGCCAAAAAAAAAAGTCTGGCATTGCAAAATAGGATCGTACTACATCAAGAATGTCAATTTCCATCATCCTTCTGGCCATTGTTCCGCTTGCTCTGATTTACTGTATCCTCAAAGGCATTCCTGATACCTTCCTTCCATACGCTAATCTCCTTCTCCAGCATCACGATACTCTCCCTAACCTCCCTTCCGACTGTACCTCCCTCATTCTTTCCACCGAACCCGACCAACATCTCGCCCCTCGCTCTTACGAGCGTATCATACGCCATGTTCAACCGCGGAGGTCCCGACGGCGGGTACGTAAGCGACGCTTCCGCAGCGTTCTTGGGCTGCCGTGGTTGGGGCTCGTCGACGGCGAGCATCTTTCCCAGCTCTGCCAGCGCGATGGCGCGAGCGGGGTGTCCAAATGGCAGGACTGCGATCAGCCCAGTGACAGATTGCGTCTGCACTCGGATGATGTCGTCCAAGTAGTCCTGCGTTAGAGGAGAGGGCATGAAGGATATCATCAAGGACTGATGCAGCCGCGAGAGACCCAAAAGAGGGTGAGAGGACGGCATCAGTCCGGCGGACGTCAATATAGGGACGAGCTTGGTCGTCAACCGTCTAGCCTTCTGCGAATCTGTATGCAGTTTCAGAACTACGCTGAACAACTCTTATAAGAAACAGTCATGCCTTTCGTCTGCAGGGAAGTCGCTTTATCGAGGCCTTCCTGACCTAGGCGTACGGCATCAAGAATCGCGTCCGGAGATGTAACAACAGCCTTGCATTTCGCACATCGGGAGAGGGTATCTTCTGTAAGGTCCCCATCGCCGGAAGAGTGAGCGGACTTCACATCGCCATGAACAGTGTGCTTTACCTTGCGTCGGGATTGGACACACACCGCCACAAGACTTGGGACAGTTCAGCGCTGCTCGTGGATCAACATCCTGTTGGCTGCTGCAAAGCGAACAGGCACAGGTAAAATTATATGTTTCCCGGAGCGCTTTTTGCCTCAATGATTTTGGTAACGTGGTGTCGATGTATGAAATGGTAATCTGCATGGCGTAGAATGATCAAGTGGCAGACGGCACGCGAAAAAGAGGGAACTGAACCTCTTCCTCTGGTGTAATTTCGCGCAGAACAACGATTTGGACCGATGGTTCCTGCTCTTTGGGAATTTTCGATGCCCGAGGGAAGACGATCACCGCGTTCGGATCGCACGAGTGGTTGAGTAGAGCAACGACCGGCGAAAGAGCCACCCCGATTGGCGTTAGGCTGGGCATTGCAACAGCAATTGCGTTGGAGACAAACTGAAATCGAGATTGAGAAATTCGAACACTTGAGGAGCGGAAATCGCGAAAGCTCACTCGAGAAGTCAGTTCCACAAGGTCGCCAGCCGTTGAAATGCCAAAATCCGCCAGCTCTTGCGGGGAATTTAGGCCGAGATAACGGACAAGCGCATGCGAAAGGTGTGTATGCAATTCAAATGATGATGGATGAATAGAAGATCGGTCTGTTCATTCGTTCTTAGACAACGCAGACGAGACGGAGCGGCAGTGCCACGTACGAGAGACGAGGGCAGCCAGCTGTTTAGCCTGAAATCGTGATGTTGGATAAATAAGCCAGGAAAACATGGGAACTGCAACGCACCCAAGAACCATCAGGTGCTTGCTTTTGCCTTAGCCATAGGATTCTTCCCAGACATCTGACTGCGTCACTTGGTACCGACAATTCCTGGGACGGCGCAGTTTTGGACCAATTTTGAAGGGCGGCACATTCAAACTTGTGAAGGGGCCAATCTTTCGTCTGACACGCCTAGACGCAAACATGGGTTAAAGAAGTGATGCAACGAAAGTTTGGGCATACTGCATCACAATAATATACGGCCTTGCAAAGTGTACATCTCTTCAGGTCGCCTTCAGGTACAGGCCCAAAGCAGTTTGAACAATGTGAAACCAGATATGAATTCGAAAGAACGGAGATAGAAGGTCTCGAAGAAATCAGAATGCGACCTAACCATCATGTCATGACGTCAGAGATTCTCAAGAGCACGCTAGGACCATACCAGGCTTAAACGGTACTTTTGCATACAATCCCCTCCCTGAATCCTGCGACAACCGTATTTCAACGTCTTGAGGTAGTGTGGGGCCGAAGATGGCGACATCCTGCTCTGAAACGGAGCCTTCGTTTGAAGAAGGCTGCAAAGGAACGGTTGTCGAAGGAGGCTCGGGAATGATGCTCGATTTCACATACGATTTTGCCTCTCTAGAGTTTCTGGATGATTTTAGGCTAGCGAAGGACGACATGCTGGGAGGATTACGTCCAATTAGTAGTGAGTGTGTTTGTTTCTTGCCTTAAGCCTTAAGCCAAATACGATGACACATCCATTACATCACGTAATGCAAGCTGGGGTCATTGACGCTGGCGCACAGCAAAGAGAAGCTGAAGCTCTTGCTCTTCCAATCACCATCGACTTGTGTCGGCTTCCTCGAAGTACTCGAGGTGCCCTCCATTCCGATCTAATCTGAACGACAAGAACAGTTTGACGACTACGTTGACTACTTGAACGGGACCGTTCCCACCTTACAAAGAAGAGCGGTCTGAAGAATGGCGTCGGCTTACTACGAGTTTATCGGGGTTCTTCGTGCGTCGGAATAGCTTTCTTTGATTATCCCGGCTTCCCTTATCATTTACTTGTCTCCCCGGCTGTGCACAGGATCGGCATGGCGCTTACTGACTCGCTAGACGAGCTTATTACCAGTGGCGCTATCACGCCTCAGCTGGCCATGAAGGTCTTGCAACAGGTTCGTCATCCCTCTCCGCAAATGTTACGGACGGCAGGGTGTGGGCGAGGCGCCTTCCCGAGTCCACACGTATTGGGGTGAGCCAGATCGGCGACGTGCTCACCTCATGTCTTTTCACCTTTAGTTTGACAAATCCCTTGCGGACACGATGGTGAAACAAGTGAAAACCAAAACGTCGCTCAAGGTTTGAATTGTCCACCCGTAATTGTGAGAGACGGGCTCGTTCATGCTGTGCTTAATTGTGCCGTTCAGGGCCATTTGCATACTTACCGGCTATGCGATGACGTCTGGACATTTATTGTCAAGAATCCATCATTCAAAATGGAGTCGAACGAGATAGTCACTTCGCAACGGATAAAGATAATTGCATGCAAGAATGGAGACGCAATCGAAGCGGGTAAAAAATAACAAGACCTGGTTTGAAGAAACGTCTTGCCAGGGCAATGCGGCGCCGGAGCGTTCGTCTCACCCACTCCATTGCGGTGCCATGCGCAGGCCTGACGTCGTGCTTTGGACTTGCTGTCATGCGCAGTCGTAGACGGGGAGACAAAGCCGGTTTCCAGACACGTTCCTTTTATTTTTCCTTCTTGTCTCCGTCCATCGCACATCTCTTAATGGTATTCTTCTTTACAAATTGTCTGTATTCCTGAGATAGGACCGTGTCGTCCGCAAAACCATATAAAAAAGCACAAAATAGAGTTGTGCCGCATCGGAGATTGAAAACAATAGGTACACCGCCTCCGGACAGGGCCTGTTGCTACCTTCCGGTCCAAGAAAATGGCTTAAAAACGTCAGTCTGGACCTGCCAACCTCATCTTCATCCACCATCATGGCCGTCGCGTCATCCTTCATCGATCCACCAACTGCAGCCACTCTAGCCGACGCTCGCAGGTCTCTCGAAGCCATTCGTGTCTCCATCTCCGACACGACTGCCAAGATCAACGCTGCCGAAGCGACCCTGGCCCAGATCGTGCGCGACTCTCAGTTCGCCATCACCGAGCTCCAAAACGAACGCGTTGCATTAGAGGATAAGGCTTTGCAGACTCTAGCATATCTCAGCCCGATAAAGCGTTTGCCTCCGGAATTGCTCAGAAGCGTCTTTCTATTCTGCTTCGAAGAATACCCGTGCTCGGCATGGGTGCTCTCAGCCGTTTGTACGTCGTGGAGGAGGCTAGTGCTCAGAATGCCAATACTTTGGTCAAAGGTGCGTCGCTTGGTCCGTTCTGTTCTCGTGATCCATTCTTTCTGTGTCCATCAACCTGTGGCAGTCCGTGGGTGCATTCTTCACAAAGTGCTAGCTCTTCTTCCCATGACAGACTTCTGTTCTATTGCTTTTCTGTTCGACCTGGGTGGTGATTGAGTGGCACGCTTTCTTGGACTCACACCACTCCACTGCATACAGAGTCTTTCGCTCTTGCCGGTAAACTTTATCAATGATCGTGATTAGCCCCCTTTGTCGTTTTCTTCTCTTGCGAACATGGGCGTCTCGTGCTATCACCTTCCGTGATTAAAATTAATCATACGCCCTTCGTCTTCTATTCTTCTTCTCTGCTTCTGTTTTCCTCCATTTCACGTTCGCGGTCACGCTTTGACACGCCTGATTGGATATTAATCATGTGCCTCTATTTCGCAGATCCGCCTGGTCGCCACGCTGAACACGTCTCCTGACACGATCCGTTTATGGCTCGAGCGGTCAGGCAACACCGTGCCCTTGGACGTTGAAATTTCCTTGCGAGTCGCCAATACAAAGCCGTCTTTGTCGTCGTCGAAGCCTAAACCTGCCCGGCGCAGCACGCCATCGTTGTCGCCACCGCCGTCACCATGGGGTGTCTCTTTTCCTCATTCCGGCCTTCCATACAGTTACGTCATTCCGCCTCCGCCACCTCTCACACCGCCTAGTTTCGTCGTCGTTCCGCCCAATTTACCCGTTTCACTCCCTCCTTCACCGACGGCGGATACGTGGCCATCGTCGGGTCGCGTCGGAGATCGCCCCCACCCTCACGCATTAACCCGATCGAGCTTGCACTGGGGTTATGTTGCCATCTACTATCTAGTCGAACAGATGCACCGCTGGGAACGGTTCGTCTTCAGGTTTGACGAACACTTTGCGTCCATGAGTGCACTCAAATCTATCTATGGTGCGGTTGTCTCATTGTGGCCGTCTAGCAATATTTGTCATGACAACTTTTTTTTTTTGCACTTCGGTCTTGGCCATCGTTCAACAGGTCACGCGCCCCTTCTGAAAGAATTTCAAGTCTCAGGCATAGAAGCCGGTTTCTACCCAGATTGGCAATGGCTACCCAATGCGCCAGCTACAGCAAAATTGGAACTGCCTCAGCTGCGCACCGTTACGCTCCAGCATGCACCGTTCAAGTGGTTCTCACCCATGCTGCGTTCAAATTTGCGTACGTTGAACCTCAGAGCTCTTCCAACAGCGCATCTCTCGCTCGATCGTATACTGTATATCGTTGCAAACAATCCACACCTCGAATCACTGTCGCTCCATTTCCATGGTGTCCTTCCAGCGATACTTCCTTTAACGCCGGCCACGCTCCCACACCTAACCAAGCTTAGCATAGGCGGTCACTACTCCCTCACTGAGCTCATAGAATCGCTCGTGTTGCCCACTCTCGATGATCTAATGATCGACATCGAAATGCGTAACCCGATCGAGGAGACCATATCGAATCTCCTCGCGCGGTCAGGCCAGCCTCCGCTCAGGCACCTTTCCGTGGCATATGGCAATCCGAATACTCCGGGAAGCGGGCCCTCCTCAAGCGCACTCTACTATGCCACGGGTGGCGTCGTCATCTCTTGGATGACGCTGCTGACTGGCATGAACCATTTGAAGAGTCTCAGGTTCGGGGGCACGCCTCTGGAGGCGCTTTTAGCCGCTCTCGGACCGCCGGACGACGATGATAATCCGTTGGGCGTCTGGGCGTGCCCTAATTTGGAGGAGCTCGGGGCGAGAAACTGCCACACGCATAGCGAGGGCGTTGTGAAACTCGTGCAGATGGTCCAGGGGAGGAATCCTGTCGTTCTCGCAGGCCCGAGCAGCTCCTCTACCTCCGGTTCTAGCTCAATGTCTAGTGGGAGCTTTGCGTTCGCAGGAACGGGTGCTGGCACGACGACGCCAGTGCCGCTCAAGTCGCTTGAACTGTACGATTGTACGACCCTGGGCCAGGATGTCGTGGATTGGATGAAGAGAAGGATCGAATATGTTGTGTGCACCGACCCTGCCTTTGAACACTGATCGTGAGCGTGAATCCTTTTGAAACAGCCTCTTTTCCAGTTGGGTTGTGCGGTTATTCCTACACCTCGATGACATGCTTGCTTACGTCTCTTTCTTTGAAAGCCCTATCCCCATGAATCTCGGAGTAAAGACCTTTGTATAGTATTAATTGTTATTCTGGCGAGCATCTTCATTTCCTGTTCGGTAATTGCTGCGTTTACGTGTCTTGTACTCGTGCGAGTGTTCGGGCTGACGCAAGCCTCTTCCCAAATTAATATACCACTTTTCATTTTTATTGTGTCGTTTGTCAGGTCTGCTCCAAAAATGCATTGTGGTTCTAGCGAAGTTAGCTCCTGAGCGAAGTCCACGAACGATATTAATGGTAGATCGTAAATTGGTACCGTATAAAGCCATCTACCCATCCAGAGCTGTACGCACTCCCCGCCTCACCATTCCTCTGACGTTCTAGCGCCACTGATTTCTATTTTTCTGCTATTTCTCTAATAGTGGCATCCGGACACTAGGCGGGTTTGGAAGTCCATCCTGTCGACCCACTCGAAGTAGACTGAGGCCACTCGACAAATGAGAAAACATTTAGCAGACGATGGCGTTGATGATCGAACCAGGGGAAGAGCTGCCATATGGTGAAATTGCTACAAGTACTTGGCAGCATATATCAATCTCAAGCCCGCCGAGATGAACGATTAATTGACGAATTTAGGACTGCGCTATCCGTTGGAAGCGACGAAGAATGAAGGACCGTGTTGGCGTACATACTATATCAATTTTTTAGTCCAGTACATGCTGAGTGACGAAAAGCAGAAAAGGTAACGAGGTACGACAAGCGAAACGCCAAAGCGCCATTAGTTCCTGCCGCCACGAAGCTGCGCCCAGGTAATCTTGTGTGCACCTCCCGTGCACACATATCCCCAAGACTTCCGTACGTATGGATATCCTTCCGGGCATTTCTCGATACCTAGCTCGTCCAGCCTTTCGTCGATGCGAGCTTGCATGTGGACGTCGGCGACTTCATCGTCACCCTCACCATCATCGTCTGACTCTTCTTGAGCGCGACTCTCTCTTTCTTGCCTTTCTTCTTCCCTCGCTTTCCTCTCTTCTTCTCTCGCTTTCCTTTCTTCTTCCCTCGCTTTTTTCTCTTCTTCCCTCGCTTTCCTCTCCTCTCGCCTGGCCTGCCTATCTTCTTCTCGTGCTTGCCTCTCCTCTCTCCGCTCCTCCCTTTCTTCTTCTCGTGCTTGTTTCTCTTCTTCTCGTGCTTGCCTCTCTTCTTCCCGTGCTTGTCTCTCCTCTCTCCTCTCTTCCCTCTCCTCTTGCCTGGCTTGCTTCTCTTCTTCTCGCGCTTGCTTCTCCTCTCTCCTCTCTTCCTTCTCCTCTGTCCTGGCTTGCCTCTCTTCTTCTCGCGCTTGCTTCTCCTCTCTCCTCTCTCCCCTTTCTTCTTCCCGTGCTTGCTGCTCCTCCCTCCGCGCTTGCCTTTCCTCGTCCCTCGACTGTTGTTCTTGTTTCCTGGCTTGCCTTTCTTCATCTCTCGCCTGCTTCTCCTCAGCCCGGACCGACGTTCCTCCTCTCTTGCCTCTTTCTCCTCGATCCTGGCCTGTCGTTCCTCGGCTTCCCTAGCTTTCCTCTCCTCCTCTTCCCTGGCTTGTTTCTCTGCCTCCTCACTGGCCTTCCTTTCTGCCTCTTCCTTTGCTTTTATCTCGACTTCTTCCTTTTGCCAGGTTGCCGACACCCCCACCGCGAGACTGCGAAGCGTCTTTGCGGTCGGGTATTCGCACACGTGGAAGAGCACATAAAGGTGGCATTCGTCGACGATGCGGACGTTAGGCGTGACATATTGGTTATCAACGTAGTGGCTCCATCGTTCGCCTACCCCGTTGCACTTGATAGCAAGAGTCGTCGAGAGACAAAGCGCCTCGTCGGGGTCCACCATACGCGGAGCGTAGCTAGACTCGTCGTGGTACACGTCGAGGCCGGTATTATCGGTGAGCACACCTTCTGGTAACTTGTGCGAAGTGAGAATCATGTCGGTCTGAATGGTGGAGTTTCCATTGTCGCAGGTCGTCGCGTACTTGATCATATAGCGGAGAGAGCGGAGCGTCGGTCTGTTGAGATAGGGTAAAGGGACTTTGAGGCACAGCGTCCAAGTGTCATGATCCTGGGCAATGGCATGGAGCGCAGCGACGGGTTCTTCATGGAACGTCGCGTAGGTGTATTGTAACTGCTCGATGTCATCATCGTCGACATGTTGAGATGGATAACTCGTGAATGGTCCGTCCGCAGACGCGGCAACAGCAGACAAGGTCCGAGCATACGCCTGTCCTGGCAAGGCAGTCGGGGGAGCGAGCAGGAAAAGAGGCGCTGCTCCAAAAGTGCTGGGAATGGTCAATTCATTGCGAGCGGACATGATGAAGGATCGATGAATATCCAGAAGTTGGGGGTATTCTGTTGAACACAGAGTCTGCTTTTATACTCTTTTACGATCTGATTCAATTCACCTGTGAGATAGCAAACGAAACCGTATGTCACGCAAAATACTCACCACCAGCATATCAGGAGTTCGAATTCGATTTTCCATGGAAAGGTACAGAAGTCGGCAAAACAATCAGGGTGGAAACCAATAAGCACCTATGCATAGCCTACAAACGTTCTGTTTCCGTCGTCCACGGGAAGAGGCGTCAATCACTGATTCTTAGCAAAGTATCATCTGATTAATCAAATAGCGCAGTAGTGCAGAACGTTATCAAGTGGCGCCCACGGAACATGAAGATCGAAGACAGCAATGAGACCAGAAAAGCATATCCGCCGAGTATTTTGAGGTAAGCAATGCATGTAGTCATCTAGTGGAGGGGCGGTGGCCTTCGGGAATTTCAATCCATAGAGTGACATCGTGGAGATGTTCATTCGCCGCATGGACATTGTCTAGATATTACATTCTGGTTGAACTTCTGAGTTGTATGATGGATTACTCTGCATTGTAGTGTCGTATACCTGGGCAAATCGCTCCTGGATCGCGGAGGTCTTCTAAAGCCGACAAAGGAAGACGCCATGGTGTATGTTATTGTCTGCGTGGTGAATGCGTCTTAGCAGATTTTGCCAAATTGCACAGCATCATGGGAAGTGTGTGGCGAAGCGTGGGATGTCCTAGAATTCCTGACACTGCCGGCGCTTGTTCGCTGTCATCAAGGATCGGATTGAATAGATTTCATGCGGTATGTTTTCGAAAGTTTGTGAACTTCGAAACACGAGACGAAGTCTATGTCGTGAATTGATTAGGCAAAATCTCGGAAAGCAATGCGAGAAAAGCAGATGTCGATGTGGAGCTATCGTGAGGCGATAGCGTATAGATGGACATGGTCAATTGTGTGGACGCAGAAGCGGATGTAGTAACTATGCACACCAACGTAAGCACAGTAACTTGGACAAAGATGCCCATTTGACAGTGATTAGCATCTTGAGGACTGTCTGCTGGGAAAGGACGAATAGTCTGGGCGGAGCGCCCTGCGATTCCAGGAACATGTAGGCGCCGAAAACTGGCAAGTTGTTGAACAAAATCTGATTACGTACTGTCCAAGTTGTACGCTGCGTCACGCATACTACTCACCCGCTATCTCTCCATACTTATGATCTGACTCGGAAATGGCTGATAATGCCGAGTTGGAGCATATCAAAGCTCCAGACAGCTCGGACTCGCTCCTCAAATGCTCCGGACTTTTCAAGCGCCATTGGCGCTCGAATTGTGTAGGACAAATTACCTTCACCACGAGCAGGCTTGGTATGACAGTTCAGTGTGCGATCCTTGCTGTTTTCTCCTTTTGGTTCGGGAAGCTCTCATACGATGCCGGAGCCATTATGTCGAAAATAGTAGGCTGTATGTTTCCGTTTCTAATCCTCTAAGTATGATGTGGCGCTAATCGATTGTTGTGCTGAATAAAGCTTTACGCCCTCGGCGGTGTAGGAAATAAGTTAGGTCACCTGTCGCTCTGTCCTTGCCCTGAAATATACAAAACGAGTCCACCAGAGTCGTGCTGTCCGGATCCCTCAGTTCTTCCAACAACTCGCAATCAACATGACCACGCCTTCTCCAGTTCGCACTTCTCAATTTTCTTTTGCTCTCGCCTAACTCTGCGATTCTACAGACGTTGATCCCCACTTCCCCTACTTCGCGATTGTACAGGGATGGTGAGGCAATCTTGTTTGAACGTTATCATTACTGAGATTCTGCCAGCCGAGAACAGATTCTTCGACCCTAGCGCATGGACGGATACTGGCCCTCGACCGACCATCGTGAATGTACTTTATGTCAATCATCAACGCCAACAACAATGGTATGACTATGACTCGTACAGGTATGCCTGCTTTCACAGCCTTAATATCGTCACAATTGTTGACCATGAGCAAACAGCAAGAGGGTCGGAAACGAGCAATACATGTATATCGGCGCTGCAAGAGAATGCAACCTTGGAGACGACAATACGCGACTGAATGCCTGTCAATTGACCGACTGCGCTCTGTGCTCTTTCTTGCGCGGAAGTCTCGACATCTTGAAGACTTGTCCGTACTCCGCGTTTCCACATTTCAGTTCGCTGCCTTACATATTTTTGAAGCCACACCTCTGTCTCCTCTCGGTATTGGAGCATATGCATCGCCAAGCTCCTCCGGTACGTTCTGTACTGTGCTGTTCAAGTCATGGCATGTTTACGAGGTTTCCCTAGGGATCGCGCTTCTCAGGCAACGTACAGAGGCCGCAAAACCCAGGCCACAACAAAACATAGTTTTATTGCGCTGTTCTATTGCGGTCGGGAAGACCCTGTTTACTACCACCCGCATGCGCGGCCGGACGGCGCCTCCTACTGGTTACGACTCTGTAAGTCTGATTTTTTGCATTCAATTGTCCTTCTGCCCACTCTCTGCCAGATCAGTGGAGCATCACTGGCCCAGGGCGGTGTGCTGCCATATCCTCAGACTGTAGTGTTCACCAGGGATGCCATTTTACCTGTCGAGGTCATCGTTCTTCGCTTCCCGAACCGTAAGCAAATGCCTTTAATCAAAGGCTGCCTCTGATAATCGCATGACACAACGAGCAGCTTCTGCCCCCGACCCATACGTTACATTCACAAGGAGGCTTACCAATGTCTCCACGGCTGGTGAGCTCCACATGATCATGTATATTAGAGTACCCTGGTTCACCGCAGCGGACTCACAGACTGGAGCAAATATCCCGAGGCCATCCGCGACACTTACTATGGCGAACACTCTGGACTGATGGAATCCCGTCGTACTTTTTTGGCAAGTGACAAACATTGAAAGCCCTTAATAGTGGCACTCACAACCGCTGTACAGCCTCGGCACCCAACATACGTGCATACAAGGTAGTTAGAAGGAACCCCCCTACATCTCCCAGCGGACAGGTTGTAGCAGACGGCTGTAAGATAAAGTGTTCTTATGAGCGGAATCGTCTTCTGACCTTTAAACGTATCGTGGACCCAGATGCAGCAGCAAGTATGCATGATACAGTCTAATTCATTTTTTCTTGTTTTACTGATTTCCTCATTCACAGACGATTTCTACTTTAAATTGGAATGAGGGAATCCAGAAGCAGACAATACCGGCATGCTCTGCGGTTGATATTCATATGTGATGGAGAGGAATGGCGCATTTGTGTATACCTGATTTCGCAATACTGTACGAAATGTGGATCTATGATTGTACATAGGTCACTCGGCCAACAAAAGTTCAACGCAATCTTCACACCGGAACTACTATTTTCAGAGTCGTTCATTGACTCGATTTTCTGGAAGCATTTGGAAGTCGCAATGGAAGGCTCTCTGTATCAGAAAGACGGGCATCTTACAGAAGACGAACTGCATATCCGATGATGCTACACCGAAAAAATCATGACACGCTCGATTTCCCGTCCCTGGGTTATCATCCACATCATCGACATGCTGCGGTGAATGACTGCGATGCAGTGCAATCTACGGTGTGGCAGCCGATATCGCTGACTGTAATGGGCGCTTAGCACGTCTTGGCCCACCTGGTCTGGCAGCTTCTGATGAGCTGGCGTTTATTTCGGGCGAGGCTGTGATCGGCACTATTTGT
The DNA here is from genome assembly GCA_011319805.1 of Macrocybe gigantea. Lineage (NCBI taxonomy): Eukaryota > Fungi > Basidiomycota > Agaricomycetes > Agaricales > Callistosporiaceae > Macrocybe > Macrocybe gigantea. The sequence continues at coordinate 264,032 of SJRY01000038.1, read as the reverse complement.
TGTTCTGTGCGAACACCTTCTGGCGCTTATCATTAAAATCATTTCTCCTTTCCTCCTTGACGCATAACATGGAGGGGATGCAAAGTCCATCAGGCGCCGCAAGAAGGGTGGACTTCTTTTTTTTAATGTGCCCGGAGAACGAGATCGAAAAGAAAACTGTGCTGCCATTGGTGAGAACTACGATTGCGCAGTGAGTGGTTACGGCCAGAGAAACGCCCGAAACGTGAGAGCCTGCATTTCTTTTTCTGTCTGTCGTGGTGTTTCGAGGGCGGAACGCTATTGTGCTATTGACAAGATCCTGATCGAAGAATTTCCGCTGAGGCTTGTGATACTTGCCAGACCAGCAGTCAACATTATACAATCTCAAAGTCCAGACTGGCAAAACAACTGAATGTTCGATGTGCCGGGTTCATATCGAAAATGAACGACAGAAGGACCAGGACGAATAAATGAACCACAGGGGCGTGAGTAACTCACTAGGCTTTTGAGATATAAACAGCGCTATGGGAGTTGCTGCATGTGCTTCTCAGCTGGCAATTTCATCTGCGTTGACATGATGGCAGATGAATCGATGAAGGTTGATTTTAGGGTGCCCCCACTCTGTTCCGAAGACAGACTTTGCAAAAATCGACTCTTCTCGAGACGTTTATGGGAAAATGGGGAGGGATTGCAGTTGCACGTGAATATGTACACTGAAGGACCAAGGAATGCATGCCACGAGGTTCGAGGCAAATGTTTTACCCCAGTAAACCACGTGGAGCTGGAGAAGACGCACCATTATGCCATTTGTACTTGAACAATGATCACCCCGTCAAATAGTTGAACATCGTCTAAAAGCATGGTGCGTTTCAAGCACCAATGAGGTTTTTCTGGGGCGCGGAAGTGAACAAGAGAGTCACGGATAAGCTCGCGAGGATGTTGAAGATTGACGGCATAGTTAGCGAATTGGGTTCGGTGTGTCATGCGTAGGGATATGCGAGAAATGCGGGAATGGGACATCTTTAAACGCGCGTAATGTTTCGAAATCCAAAGGGGTGCAATCGCTTCAGTACGTCCGCTTCAAGACCAGAGGTTCACGAGGGAGACTATGGAGGTGGCAGCAAGATGTCCACGACTTTCAAATTTGAAGGTTCCACTCTTTTGCGTCGTCCTCGCTCTAGTTCACCATGTTGTTTGATATCCAGTTGCGATAGATTGCAAAAATACACGGACCAAGCCTGACCACGGGTGCCTTCATTGCTTCAAGCATCAAAAATGGACGAGAGGTAACGTGCCTGAGGAGTGCATGTGATCGGACCTACGGTGTTTGCCCCACACCTTTCCCCACAACCGGCGAGGGCGACCTGCCATACATGGCACCGCGTACGCCGTCCCCACCGCTTTCCCACCCATTTAAACCGCCTCCTACTGTATGCATCGGAAACAACCCCCTCCTCCACACTCCCCCCAATTGCTCATTTATTCTACACGCAGCCATGGCTGAGCCTGCACAGACTGTTGAAATCAATGACGCCGTGTTCTGCGCACAGCATCTGAAGGAAGTCGTGAGTGTCCTCGTTCACCGCCGATCACGCGATGGCGATATCGATCAATGAACGCTCTGTCTGCCTCCCCGTAACCTCTGGCACTGAATTACGCTACTTCGACCAGTGTGAAGACTGTAGCTATGATGGCAGAGAAGAGAATGACGCATTCTATGGTGTGAGCATGCCTACTGAACTCTTCTGATGTATGCCGTAACTGCTCAGTTTGATCCCATTGACCGCGAACCGCTCGACTCACCTTCCGTCAACCAAAACAAAGATGGCGTGTACCAGTGCAAGAAGCACGGTTCTGCTGGTTCGTGCTGCCACTCAACTCGTCTTGTTCATCGCTCTGAAATCACCGCAATGCGTTCCAGGCTGCAACCAGTGTTTTGGCTGGAAGAAGCAAATCACCAGAGCGCGCACCGCCGCGAAAAAAGCTGGAAAGAAGTAGCGATGATGTCTCGCTATGTAATAATGCGTGTTTCAAGAACACCCTGTTGTACTTTTTTTTTTCTGCCATATAAAGGGACTGTGCTTTTACACTGCCACTGACTCTTCGGCTCCAAGTTGAGCATCATTGCCAACCCGAACAGGGCATCCCCGCGCTCCCGTCTTCGCAAGCGAAATTGCAAACGAACATCTCCGGCGATATCGACGCGATATCTATACCAGTACGATGTGGAAGATCCGCATGCAATTCCTCGATGATAGGCATTGATAGGCTTGATTAGCTGCTTTGCAATTATCGCGGTTTAACCGGGGGTTCCATCGTCATATCGTGGAAATGCCTGTCTTGCTCTCATGACCTTATCAGCACAGGCGAAAATGTTGGTGGCGTTCCCACGCCGTTTCTTCCTCTATACATATCCTCTCTACCGAACACAAGAGGATGCTTTCGGATCGACTGCGGCCTTACCCTTCCACTCCTCTCTCCCCATCATGGCTCACACGCCCAAAGACTCGCTGAATTCGGTCGATGAGAAGGAGCCAGTGGACAAATATGACATGGTTGCGGTATCGACCAACGAGGTCGACTCCGCCGCCGAGTTGGCTGCTGAGGAGCGCGGGGAATTGGATGCGGCAGAGGCGCTTCGCATCCGGTGAGAAGAAACCCTGCTATATGCGCTGTCGTCGTTCCGGTTGGATTTTGACGATTTCAAAGTCGCAAGATCGACATACATATCCTACCGATGATGTGTAGTTCGTGATCCTTGCTTCACTCTTCCCATGGTCGGTGCTTAGTCTTTCTTGCAGTTCTTTATTGGTAGGCCATCCAATTTATCCGATGTTCGACGCGAGGTTCGAAATATATAGGATACAATTCATGGACAAGACCACTCTCGGAAGTGCCGCTATCCTCGGCATCAGGTTCGTAAGCTCGGCCATAGAAGAGCACCCCTGTGTTGACATCCTGTCAAAGGGAAGCTACTCATCTGACCAACAATCAGTAAGCGACCATCTGGGAATAACTTAGACAATCGGAACATGCTGAACGAGCTAAATTGCGCAGATACAATTGGTACTTATATTTTGACTGCTCATGCTTCTCTTTCTTCGTCTCCTAAGTTATATCGGGCTTCTTCTTCAGGCTCGGAACCGTGTTCTACATAAGTTATCTCGCTTTCGAGTTTCCTCAGAATCTGTGTCTGCAGCGGTTTCCAGTCGGGAAATGGATGAGGTGAGCCTCTTCCCGTATACCCGGCTGCAGAGTGGTATCCAGATATCTATTCTCAATGACAGCATAAATATATTCACCTGGGCTGTGGCACTCTGCTGCCATGCTGCTTGTACAAACTTTGCAGGTCTTCTCGTCGTCCGCCTCATCCTGGGAGTGTGCGAGGGGTCCATCACGGCCGGCTTCATGATTGTCACGTCCATGTTTTATACGAGAAATGAACAAACGCTACGAGTCGGTTATTGGTGTGAGTGGCTGTCGAATCTCGCCGTGGAAGAGATTGACGGATCCTAATGGCAGTCCTCATGAACGGAACGGGTAAGACGATCGTGATGCATTTTTGGCAGCCATATTGACAGGGGCTCAACTTCAGCCCAGATTATTTCGGGATTTATTAGTTTTGGTTCGTTGCACATAAAGACTCCGGGATTCCAGCCATGGCAATGGTCAGTGTCCTGTCGAAATATTGTAGCATCCTTCATGCTGAGCTCTTCATAGGCTAATGATTATCACTGGTATTTTGACATTGCTGACTGCATTGGCTTTCTGGCAAGTGTGGTTTTTCGATTCAAAGTTTACACCTTTAAATCTGACTAGACGTTCCTTCACAAGGTTCCTGTTCCCTGACTCCCCGACGAGTGCCTGGTTTTTGACCCCCATCGAACGTGCAAGGGCTGTACGACGCATCAAGGTATGTCGCGGACTTGGTCCTCGTCATTCCAAACATATTTCCATGCCATTTGAATAGGAAAACCAAACTGGCGTCGAGAACAAACATTTCAAGAAGGAGCAGTGAGTATCATGTCTGACATAATGACGAACCTAACATAAATGCGGACGGCTAGGATGTATGAGGCACTCCTGGACCCAAAGACCTGGCTATTCGCGCTCCTCTCTGCGCTCGAGAATGTACCCAACTCGCTCACCAACCAGCGCCAGATTATCGTCGCGTCGTTCGGGTTCACCTATCTTCAGACAACGCTTCTCGGCTGCGTCGATGGCTTTATCGAGATCGTCACGATCTGGACGGGCACGAGCATCGCGGCGAGGATACCGGACAGCCGAGCGTACGTCGCCGCGGTGTATATGATTCCCAATATATTGGGGACGATTTTGCTAAACACGCTGCCGTGGAGCAACAAAGTGGGGCTGCTTTTCTCGCAGTGGTTGACTGGTGCGTGTTGGCACCATGGGTGTCACTACATTCTACGGTTTGTTTTTCCTGATTTTTTTTTGTTTGCTGGCGGCGTATAGGTGTTGGAACCACCAACTTTGTCATCTCGCTGTCGTGGCTAACGAACGTGACGGCGGGGCATACGAAGAGGGTGACGACGAATGCGATCATGCTGTCCGCGTACTGCATTGGAAATGCGGCGGGCCCGTTCATGTGGCAGGCCAAGTATAAGCCGAGGTAGGTCTTGCATCTCCACGAGCCTTGGTTCTGTCGTATGGATCCGGGCTTTGTCAGGAACCACGTCCCATGGATCATCATCGGGATATGCTATGCAAGCTGCATCATCCTCGTCCTACTGATTCGCTTTCACCTCTCAAGGGAGAACAAGCGACGCAACAGGGAACCCCCAGACACGAGCTACGACAATACATACATTGAGAGGACGCGTGACGGCGTAGTAGAGAAGATCAAAGTCGACAAGGTTCGTGCGGACAGTCCGCCTTGCGGATGATCGTTGACCGGTCTGCTCTACAGGAGTTTTTGGATTTGACAGATGTCCAGAATCGGGATTTCCGTTATGTGCTGTGAACGGGCGTATCTATATACTCCTCGATATTTTGGATGTATTCTTGATTTGATGACGTGACGATACTTTATGTTTGCTAAGTACCCATACGTTTGTCAATCACTAGTCCTTGTGTGCCTACAATAAGTACAAGTTTGCGGCGGTGATCAAAGCCGGTCTCGGAGCTGTGAATGAAACTCGTCTTGACCTTTCCATCCCACCTTCACAGGTTCAGCCTTCTCTTCCTCTGTTTGCTGGCTTGGTTTACGATTTTCCTTCTCTTCGACCTCATGCACTCGAGCGTCTTTCTTCGCCTTCTTCGGCGCGCCTGAATCTCCATCGGAAGAAGATCGTTTCCTCTTCTCCCCCTTCGGCGGTTCCTGATCGGACTGTGCGGAAACGTCACGATCGTCCTGAGAAGACGCAGGGGTTGAAAAATGGCATGTCCCCTCATCGCTCGTCGATTGGCTCGAAGTAGAGATACATCCAGAGTCCAACGCATTAGGGATACTTGAGTCACTCTCGGGCCACCCGGGCGCCTCTAGGGCCTCGTCTATCAGCTTGAGCAGGGTGCCTGCATCGGCATAAGGTGCGATTACGCCGCGCTCCTCCGCCATATCACGCCGGGCAAAAGAATGGGACTGGAAGACCATTGCAAGCTTCTCGATGAGGTCGTTCAGCGGCGAGTTGTCCTTGACCGTGAGTCTGTCCCAAACTCCCAAACGAGTTTCTTTCACCGCGGCCAGTATGTAGTCCTTGGACGGGAAATACGAGCTGAGGGTTGGCCGCTCTTTCCGTCTGTGGCTCTCGCACTCTGTGTGCTGGATGATCATGGAGATAAGGACCCAGAAGACAGACTCCAGATCATGATGAGGAGCATGCGGCGGCAGTGGCTCCCAGTTCTCCTTCGTGACTTCCAGAGCCATGAAATGGGGAGTTCCCTTTGATAAGTAACGGCAGTATCAGAGCAGTAAGCGATGGATTCGAGTAGGGTCAACTCACTACCCATCGGCGCAATTCCCCGTCGAGGTCTGTCATGAAAGCTTCTGGATCCGGATCCAGAATGGATGGGTATGGCGAGCTGCAATCAAGGTCATGCAGAAACGCGCTACCAAGTTCTGTGTCTGCATGAAATAGTATATTTGCTTCGCTGACGTCGCGATGAATCACGCCGCAGATCCTCATAAACTCGAGGGCTTGCGAAGACAAAGCTCGGTCATGCCGGGTTTAGGGGATGGGATAATATACTCACCTCTGATGACATCTCGTACACCACGGATTAGTTCTTGTGTTTTATTGAAAGTCTTTAGTCGTCGCCCAACGCTGCCCGTCACTATCCTTACGCGGCTATAGTCGTCGGAAGCAGGGTCTGCTTCGCCTTCTTCAGCCCGCAACCGAGCTGACTGCGTCACAAAGCCAAACTCTTCTGCTCTACTGTGGTGACGAAAATCATGCGCGCCCAGATTCTCGACGAATCCTGTGCGCGAGGCCTCTCCGGGTTTTTCAAGGTCCAGCTGGAGAACCGAGTTCTTTAGCTGCTTCCGGACCAGCGGGTTGGCGGCGTGCCGCTTGATGCGTGTGTGGAGGTAGTCTTCGCTCCACCATGAGCATTGTTGCCACGAATCTTTGAGGATGCAGATACGATCGCGGCTTGGGTCCTCGTCGTCGAGCAACAACGCTTTGAACACTTCTGTGGCCTTTCCAAAAAGTTCCACGAGTGAGTACACCTCGCGGAAGGCAAAGAGTTTGACTGTTCGTTGGGGATATGGACGAAGGTCTGAGCACAAGGGTAAAATCGGTAAATGCTTGGCCAGAAAAGTAGAAACGACGCACCGTATTCCCAACTCGCCGTTGAGAATTTTGTTGTGTTGACCGCGGCTATGTGACGGGACCTTCAGCAATGCATGTTGTAATTCTAAATGGCATCAACCTACATTCTGGGTGGTCGTCGTCGTCGATATAGGCGGTAATCCATAGCGCATGTTTTCGTATTTCTTCTTTGACTGACACCAGATCCGGTTCTTTTCTGAGCAGACGCTCAAATACACGTTCGAATTCGTCATAATTTAGCAAAGAAATGGTTGGGTCGCCTCCAGTAACAGCGTGCTGTTGACCAGAGGGAGGGTGGACGACGCGCCAGAGAAAATGAAACACAAGCTGGGGATGCTGCACGTAATTGAAGGCTGATGAAGTCACTATGCCGCAGCGGTCGAATCTGTATACGCGCATTGTGGGTCCGTATATGCCAACAACGTAAACAAAGCAGCTTCGATGCACGCAGTAGAGGTTGAAAGCCAAAGAGCAGAGTTGCGCTCGGTGGATCGTGCGTCGGTTGTACGTTGCCTCTGTTCGCTTGCATTCCCCTAATCCGTCAATCGGATCATCATCCTCGGAGTTGCTCAGCTCCCACAGGAGCGAAGCAGACTCCCAGGTCAATTTCGCTGGTCGTCCACGGCCGGGGAAGGTCGAGCCGATGCATACACCTAGGTAGGACTGGTTCATGTCGGCGAATGCGATTCTCTCTTGAGGTCGAAACAACGCGACAATGCGGTTTAGCCCTTTGATCTTAAGAGACATCCGGTATGAGAAAGAGGTCCCGAGCCTAAAAACGCATGCTCACAAAAGACGTGGACATTTCTGCGATGTCTTGTGCCTTTGGAACATCGTCGAACGCGCGGCCAACACGCTTGCAGAGTACTCCTAGGCGTGTATTGTCCTCCCTGAAAGGCACATACCTATTCATGAACTCGGAGAATGTCTCGTTTGCCAGAGTCGTGTAGTTTTCCATAAAGTCTAGATTCAAGCCTGCCTCAAGGTTGTTGGGGTTGCGAATAATTGAGTTCGCCATGGCGGTCGGGAGTAAAGTAAGATGCAATAGCTTACGTTTCGTTCAACTCAGCTCCCGAAATCACAGTCATACTCTCCATTGTTCTCCAGACGCGTCGCTGATTTGAAGCTGAGAAGGGCAGTTCCACATGACTCGCGTCGCGTCGCGGCGAGCACGTGATGGTAAAACATCCACCACGGCCTAGAATCGTTGGATGTGCTCCATCCTTCGACATATGAAGCACAATTATCCCATTAAACAGGACTATAGAAAGCCATGCTCGAGGGAGCGCCAGACCTATAAATGTCCTCGGAAGACCTGAATGGTCGATTGTTGACAAGTCTTTGATATCTCCGACCTTAACTGAATGAGACCATCGTCTACGAGAAGTGGACGAGTCTTCAAGCTTCAGGGGATAAGAGTGGAGTAATCGCGGGTGGGTGGGTGTTGCAACAGTTCATCGACGGCTGGTCATTGCCGGTTCGCAGGGTTGACCGAAAGCCAGCGGTAGTTTGTGTATCCGGATGTCTTGTATTTTATTGTAGGATCATGACATTCTGTCCGTCGAGCCTATTGAAGATGTGAAAAGCGACTTTCGATTGCTAGTGCATGTGTAAAGAATTCCGGCGACGTCAGGGCACTTTTAGCCGATCAGCAGTTTACTCAAAAGGGTCTCGTGCGCACTGACATGCCTGACTGTCCGTATATCTTAGGGCAACATGGACCGCTACTTCCCTGATCACTGAAACTTGTCCACAAATCCCAACCACTCGTTGATCCCAAGGAAAATTTTTGGGGAAATAATGACGGCCATTCCAGACGACAAACTCTTCCGACACGCGCAACGCGTCAAAGACAGTGTGGTAGTCATCACAGGTGAGCTTGAGCGTTATTTCCTTCCTGCCAGCCAACGTCTCTTCAAGGTGCAGCGAATGGAATAGGAAAAGAGACGGCCTTGCGGTTTGCAGAACATGGGTAAAGCCTATACCCTTCACAGTACGAACGTGCACTCACGAAGCCGCTGTCGACCATGAAGCGCCAAGGTCGTCATTGGGGACTTGGACATTGTGAATGCAGAGAAGACAGTGCAAGAGATCGGAAAATCTGGCGGGTACGTTCGTTGACGCTCACTCGAGCGACATCTTGACTTTTTTTCTCCAGTCAGGCGGTGGCCGTCAGGTGCAACGTAACAGTCTGGGACGACCAAGTTGCATTGTTCGAGCTAGCCATGAAACGTTTTGGTTCAGTCGACGTTGTCGTATGTGCTTTGCTTCTCTCAAAGTATGATTGTGCTTAGCCGCCTTCTCAGGTCCCAAACGCCGGTGTGTCAGAAATCGGAGCATTCACGCACGTCGTTCTGCAGGAAGACGGAAAACCATCCAAGCCCAATCTCAAGACGCTCGACGTCAACCTTACGGGCGTTACGTATAGTGAGCACTTCATCCTTGATACTTTTCGCTGACAGTGTGTCAATCCTGCGCATCAGCCGCACATTTGGCCATTCACTACTTGAACCTCAATCGTAAGCCTGGGTCTCTGAAGTCTCTAACGATGATAGGGTCTATGGGTTCGTAACTTTGACCTCCTTGGAACGAACGAAAAAGTGACACTGGTTCGCTCTTTGTAGCTTCCTGGTCTGCGATTCCGCGAGCAGCGATGTACACCGCATCAAAGCACGCCGTTCTGGGTATTATGCGATCGCTTCACCTTGATTTCCTGGCGCAGGAAATCAGGGTAGGCTCTATCCACCCGTTCTTTGCAGGTCAGCGTCCTTTTCAACTCTCGTCTTGACGTATCTCATGTTTTACAGACACGGGAATCGTGCCAGCTCACGTAAAGCTCTTCCTGGCTGGCATACCTCTTACTCCTGTCTCGCGCGTCGCTGGTGCCATCTTTTATGCCGCAACGGACCCCGATTTCGAATCGAGCGGCTCTGCCTGGCTGCTGACGGACGATGGCCCCGTCTTCCAGGTCCCCAAGGAGGAGTTCAAAATGGGCGTGTACAAGATGATCGACGAGCGCGCCAACTCGCTCCGAAAGTGAGTCGGCAACATCAGCTTCATATGCTGCTGCAGCCCGTTTTCTGACCTTTGCTTCGCGTCTTTGCAGTGGAGCTTCGGGCATGGCATATTATGCTCATCTGACGCGCGACGTGGTGCGCATACTACGCAAGCCTTTGTTGGTCGCCGCTGTCGGCGCTGGTGCGGCGAGGCTGGCATGGACTCACAGAGAAACGCTGCTGAGCTACCTCCATTAAGTGCTTTCTCCATTGTTGTTGTGTTCCTTGTACTTGAGACTCTTGAATACCTGCATGGACTGGGTGCCTTGACTATACACAAAGATCGCCGTTCGAGCCTTGATTCGTCCACCTGCCTCTCGGAGATTTCCAAATATCATGCATTGGCGGCACTTTTGTATGGCGTCAAAGCAGACATTGACACTGGGGTCTAGTATGTCAGACGAGGCACTAAAGCAGCCCGTATGCTTTAGGCACGACGTAATCATAAAGTAATAGACACGTACGCATCTTAAGGCATTTCGGGGCAGGAAACACTGAAAAATTCAGTGCCACCAACCACACCATCGACATCCGGACTTTCTACGCGTTCACGAAAAAAAGACTATTTGGGTATCACCTCAACAACATAACCACGCCTATATCACATAAAACCAGCGCCCATGGCCATCTCGCCAAACATGGGCGGCGGGAACAGGGGCTCTTCCCTGCCTTGGGCCATAATCCTGCACTCCTCCAGCAGCTGTCTGAGTTCCTGGACGTTGGACGTCGACGGCTCGCTAGGCATGGGCGGAATGTCAAACTCCCATTCCTCATCATCATCGTCATAGTCATACTCATCGCTTTCATATTCCCCCTCCGAGTCCCCGTACTCGTACTCGTACTCGTCTTCTTCGTTCTCGTCCTCATCTTCATCTTCATTATCATCCCCCTCCAGCGCGGGGAGCGTGCCAAGCAGCTGGCCCGTGCAGTCCTCGAGCCGCACGCCGGCCAAACTGAGCTGACTCCACCACCGGTCGTACCGCTCCATCCCGCCGTCCTCCGCAGGCCCGTTCGCCTGATGGAGCTCCATCAGCACGGACGGATTCAGCGCGCGCACGCGCTGCAGTCTTGGAAAGTTGGTGCGGTTGAGCGCGGCGACGTTGAGGTCGTTTGAGCGCTGGATGACGCGCGAGCTGAGCGGATCGACCGTGCCATACGACGCCGCGACGCCGACGCCGAACGCATAGTTGAGCCCGTGCAGCCCGATCGAGGTGATGTTGTCGTGCGGCCGATTCACGAGCTTGCTCATGTGTACCATCGTTGCGGGGACTGCGCGAGCGTGATGGTGTTGCTGTCGCTGCGAGGTGGCGATGTCAATGATGGTACTGAGGATGCCGCGGGAGGGACAGGAATCTCCTCTCCCGGTGGTTGGAGGCGCCAGTCCGCGTTGAACGTGAACGTCTCGAGCATGGGACACAGATCGAGCACCCGGGCAACGTCGAGGGCGGGGATGCAGTACATGTCAAGAAGGAGCAGGCGCGAGCCATGATGCATGAGGAAACCGAGCACGTCTGGCTGGTCGTCCCTATCGTTCCCACGGTTGAACGCGAACGAGCGGAGGGAGGGCAGATGCCAGCCGCGGCCTGCTCCAGGAACTCCTGCATGTGTCCCTTGAGCGAGAGCATCTGGAGGAACGGCAAGCTGAGGCGCAAATCTGCCGCGGCGCCGAGGTTGACGCAGTCCTCGTCCTCGAACGACGGAGGGCCAAACTCGATGTGCGCGGAGAGGATGAACGGGAGCGAGTCGAGCGCCCAAATGACCTTGGGGAGCGCGTCACGAGGCACGGTCCAGTGGATCGTGCGAAGGCTCTTCGCGGCGCAGACAGAGATGGCGTCTGCGACCTGACCGAACGTCGTGCCCATGGGCCACTCGGAGATGAAGATCTCGAGGTTCGGGCAGTGCTTCACGACAGACGTAAGCGCGTTCTCGAGGTCCGTCGTCGAGATCTGCCGGCTCGCGCTCGTGAAATCGCGTGAGAGGTGAATGCGGCGCGTCCACCAGCCGATGGAGGACGAGAGGGTGGATGCAGCGGAGGAGGACGAGTCTAGGATCTGGCATAGCAGGAGCAGCTTGGACGGGTCGCTCAGGAAGAGACAGCGGAAAGAAACTCGGCGCCGATGCGCCGCCAGGTCTTGCACGTAGATATGATCGCCTGCGCAGCGCCAAAAAATATAAAGTTGGATGAGTTTAGCGTGGAAATAAGCATTGTCGCTGGTGTGGCGCACATACCTTCTTTGTCGCATACTGCGTCGGTGGATAAGGTTGATCGCGTCAGATGGCGTGCGCAGCCTCCACTCGTTGAACACGTTCTTGAACCAGGCAGACTCGGCCATGACGGACGGCAAGCCATACTGGAATATGACATCCTCGTCCGCGGCCAGATCGAATATCTGCGTCCAGATTTCTTCCGGGAGGTCTGGCATCCTTGTCAAGTCGTTCACAATGTTTCTATTGCCTTCTGCGCTCGAGACCCACGCTCACAGGACGGCTGGCACGGCGAACGAGATGGCTTCGATGTCGGGCGCCTACGGTGGTGTTGAGTTTTCGGTTTCGCTTCCTCGTTTGCACGGTGGCATGACCGCAACGTGCACGTCACGTGTCCGTCCACCTGGCTCCTGCGAGTCTGCGACCATCATGCCCGTCATCATCGTCGACGTTAAATTCTGATGACGGCCAGCGAAGGTGACATGACAAGACCGGAGGTTTAGAACATGAACATTTGAATACCGATCGTCTCTGCTGAGACAGCATCGATATCATTCAAAAGACGAGATAGAATCTACGTCCGCCAACGGTTGGGTGACCGATGCCCACGTGTATGATAAAGACGCTAGAGATCGCATGCTCATGTCGTGTTGATGAGGCACTCTACCAGCGATTTGACATCATTCAGCTAGCGAGAACGAAACTAAGCACAGAAATTGCCATTTCGAGATGAAAAGCCCCAGGACTCGCGACTTGCTTAGTGTGCACCATCTAGTGGCTTGTCATTCGCCATGAGTGATACGAGCGTCTACTTTGTCAGCCAAGCAATGTTTGGGCGACCCCGTCTGCGACTAGGGCAAGGCTGACCACATGTGAGAGGTCCATATACATACGAGGTAAATCGGAAGATGGGCTTAAGCCCGCGCGCCCGTCTTGTAAAGCACATCCATTTTGTGCGATACCATACGAGGAAGAGGCATGGACATGGACACTTGGCCCTTCCATAATACATCTTGACCCGATTTGGGGTGCGCATCTACACTCGACATCTCTCAAAGTTCCTATGTTGGACTAGAGATCGCGCCGTCCTGGGACGATGTGGGGATAATCATAGCGACTATGCCAAGAGGACGCAGGCCGGCGGAAAGGATGTCCTTTTTTTAACGAGAAAGCCAGGCTGCTAGACGATAGAAGCGCCATCGTCCTGAGACACCGAGTGAAACGGCGACTCGATTCAGGAAATGGTTGTGGCTGATCTTTGTCAAGAGAAATGGTGTTTTTTTTTGGCTTGTCATTTCATCCATCACATGTGCCAAATCGAGCAACGTGCATCAATGGAAGTGAAGAGTTCTCTTATTTGCCGAACAAGGACGACAGAGAGTTGAGGCTAAACTTCGGATCCGGGAGTATGACCGGATATGGAAACATATTCCTTTGGCTGCCTTTTCCTTCTTCTGCAACTCGTATTCTCTCTCTGCCTGGAACGGCCTGGGACGCGGAGGGAAAGTTTGTTATCTAGCGCGATGGTTGAGCCTGGGTGATCTCAATTGGCATCATTTTTTTTTTCTTTTTCGAAATACTAAAGGGGTGGCTGGAACGAGACATGGAGCAGAGTGTGCGAGGATGAGTACCTATTGGGGCAAGTCTCGGGACTGGTTACGGACAGCGTCTGACGCAGGACGACGAATTCGTGCAGATTGATCCCACGACGACCCACGCGTTGCTAGCTGAGCATCGGTTGATAGTCCATCGTCGCGTCCTATAAGTAAGCAAAAACGAAAAGCCCTGACCGATGTCCGTTGTCGTCAAAAAGCCATCAGTCCGAATCGACGGCGGAGGGGGTCTGATTACCTGATATTTGGTTTTGACACATGTGTTTCCCCAGCAAAAGTCAGAAGAACAACTTCGCTGACGACACCACCGCCCAAAACGGTACAAAAGCCGCCGCAACTCACCCACCTCCCAATCTCCCCCATCTCAATCCACCACCTCTGCTCCCACAAACATGTCTCCCCCCCGCGTCGCCATCGTCATCTACACCATGTACGGCCACATCGCCAAACGTGTGTCTGACCCGTTCATCTCTCTGTTCTGTTCACTGATCGCGTATCGCTTCGCAGTGGCCGAGGCTGTCAAGAAAGGCATCATCAAGGCCGGAGGTGAAGCCACCATCTACCAGTGCGTACCGTCCTCGCATCATCGCAGGAGATCGCAAGGCATGCTGATCGGCGGGCGGCCAGGGTCCCCGAGACACTCCCTGAAGAGGTCTTGACCAAGATGCACGCGCCGGCCAAGCCCACCTACCCCGTTATGGACCTCGACACCTTGGTCACATACGACGCCTTCGTGTTCGGCATCCCCACCCGCTACGGCACCATGCCCGGCCAGTGGAAGGCCTTTTGGGACGCCACTGGCGGCATCTGGGCCAAGGGTGGGCTCGCCGGCAAGTATGTCACCACCTTTGTCTCCACTGGCACGCCAGGCGGAGGCCAGGAGACGACCGCCCTCAACAGCATGTCGACCTTCACCCACCACGGCATGATCCACGTCCCCCTCGGTTACTCTCGCACCTTTGCCCAGCTCGCTAGCTTCAGCGAAGTCCACGGAGGTAACGATCTTGCGTGCCGCCTTTTGATTTTTTTTATTGATCTTTTTATTTCTTTTATTCTCCTTCCAGGATCTCCATGGGGCGCTGGTACCTACTCTGGCACGGACGGAGCGCGCACGCCGACCACATTGGAGCTCGAGGTCGCCAACATCCAAGGCCAGCTCTTCTGGGACACTGTGGCTCGTGTCGACTTCAAGCACTAAATCAACACATAAATGTACTTTTCGATTTCCATCGCATCGCTGTAGATATTGCTGTAATTCAAGAGGCCTCTTTGTCGAGATTATCGTTGGGTCAGACGATGATTATCACGGCGGCTATAAATAGTCAATCAGTGATGACGTCGGATCCGAGATAATGCTGACGAAACGAGATATCAGTGATTGGCTCACCACGTGACACGTTTCTGAGACGGCGCTCTCGATTGAATCCAACGGCAAACTGCCATGAATCGGTCAGTGCATTTTGCAAAGTTCACCTACGCGTTGGTGTTCTGGATTCGCTGAGTTTTACTCTGTCTGGAATTCCAGAGGCCCGATTGTTTTTGTGAGTCCAGATCGCTTGACGGTCGAGACATCCTTGCGGACCAGTGCAACTGATCTCTTGTCTAGACCATTGACGAGGCAGAAGTACGGTGCACGTTTCTTTTCATACACCAGTTCGAGAACATCACTCTGATGAATCCGCTCTGACCCATGCAACCAGTACCTCCTTGATCAAATGGTGCCCCCACGTTTATCATTAATATGTGATAATGGCTTATCCCGTCATCGTCCCCCCGTTCCAGCCGCCACCCTCCTCCGACGAAGAAGAGATGGTGACCAAGCTGCGCGAGCGCCTCAGAGTGTTTCTCGAGGGCCTGCGCGCAGGCGCCGAAGGCACGCCGCAGCACTGATGATATCATGACACCCGGGCCGAACGCGCCGTGTGATGGGCGTGTTTTGTTATCGCACTCAGAATTCACTGTATTCTCGGTACTGCACCACTGATAGAAAAAAAAAAAGAGGAAAGAAAAGAACGTCCCTCGATCCATGCGTCATCGATGAGAATATTACAATGTGAAGTATAGTGTTTGTGGGTATCGAGGCCAAATGTCTTGTGTCCTTGTTTACGATCGTCCGTTGTTTGTAAAGTCGTAAGTTTCGTCAGAGCTCACAAGTCCACAAAAAAGAATCTAACTACATAAAACGACGTTCAGAAAGAAAAGGTAAGGTGTTCCGGACACGAATACAAAATGGGCGAAAAGTGGGCGTGACTGTTTGCATCTAAAAATTATAAGAGAAGATGGAAACAAAAAAAAAGAAAAGAGTGACAATCGGTTGAGATTGAGTGAAAATCCGAAGGCGTATTCGGCGACATCTAGGTGGTGGGAGCCTTTAGCGTCTGGTCGTCAGGAAGATGCCTGGATGAACAAAGTTCATGACATAGATCGCGAGGATGATCATGGCGCCGTCCAAAACGTCTGTTCAAAATCGTCAGATCAAGGATATCGCGCGTCGTGCCGAGGAGATACGCACTGAAATAGATCTCGGTGGAGATGACCCGCCCGCCGTACCCGTCCAGGAACTCGATCGTGCGGTAAATAGACCTGCACATGCGCGCCCTCAGTTATTCTGCTTGGGGAGGGGAAAAAAAAACAAAATAAAAATGCTCTCACCGAATGACGAGGACAAGCGTGCTGAATGCGAGAGCGCAGGACATGATCTTGAGCCGCATACCCATCGGCGCCTTGCTCACCGGCACCTCTCCAAGCTTGACCTTCGAGTATTCTCTTGCAGGGCGAACGGCTTGTCGTACGTGTACCGCGCAAAGAACTCGATCGCTAGGAGCGAGTAGGCCGCGATGGCAGCTGTGTGTATGTGTGTGTAATTTTAATTATCAGCCGCGACTGGAGGTGGTAGTCGTCTTACCGATCTGGAAATGATCCCGGCGAGCATGATATGGACACCCTGGAAGGCGAGAGAATTAGTCCGGCGGGTAACATGGCCACGGTTCGCACGTACAGTGGTTGGATCATCAGACGAGGCCGCAAGTCCGCCACCCGACCCTTGGACCATCAACGCAATGACATCCTTTATGATCACAATAAGACCGATCGAGCATTCCCCAGGAGCAGGTCTGGACTCACGCAGGTCACGAAAATAATGGAATCTATAGGGGACGCACGAAAGGAGACATGTAAGTGCCTCGTCCAGAGCGAAAATCCAAAGAAAGAAAAAAAAGAAAGGAGGAGCAAGAGGAGGTGTAAACTCACAGAGCCTAGGCTTGAGCCGGCTGTACTCCATGCCGAGCTTCTCGATGATGCGACCGAGGATAATGAAGTTGGCCGCAACCATGGGCGTCGGGGCTACAACTGTGACGCAGGACCTGGTATTCGCGTTTTTTTAGAATCGAAAAAAAAAAAAAAAAAGAAAGCTGGCGAGGGTAGGGTATGGGCTCACTGAAGAATGTAACTACTGCGGTTGAGCGGCTCGTAACTGCCCCAGAGCCTGCCGCCCCATCCGACCATCTCGGCCGCGCCGGCGATAATAATGGTTGGGAATAACCACCATATGCGCGCCCATATGGCCTGGCCGATGTGCAGCACTGTGAAATAACAGAGAGAGACGTCGTTGAGCAAAAGAAAGCAGGAAGAATGCACATATATGACCTGTCGAGATCCCGAACAGCACGACGAAGACGATGGCAACGTCTCGAGACGGCACGTAGTGATAGAGCGAAGTAGCAGCAATGGAGTCTAGACATGGAAAACATGAGTTTCAAGTATTCCCTCCATGCTCAAGGGAGGCGGCTTCAGCATGACTCGACGCTCACCTGACATTTCTTGTCGGTTTCTTTTTTTTTTTTTTCTAATTTCCTGGTGACTGCTCAAAAGTGTGAGTGGCCCTTTTATAGACATTTCAGGTTAGCTCAATGGCGAGGGTGGAGAGAAGGGGGGCACAACAGGCACGAAATTCCTGTGAAACGTGCTGCGTCTTTCTGCTGCGTAGATCATTTTATATTCTTCGACAGCATTTCATGCGTAACCGGAGGTATTTGGTGATAAACAGATCAACTAGCTCTCGCCGGCACCCCTGCCCGGTAAAACACTTTGAAATCGATAAACGACAACAGCATGGGCGATACTGCATGTTCTCGACGACTGACCTGTATTCTCAACGTAGCTAGGTATGGAAGCCTTGGAGACGCGGAGGCGGGCATGGCAACAAATGTTGCAAACAAGTTCAACACCCAGAACGTTGATGCTGCGGGCAAAGGCGGTTCTGCTGCGACACTGGATTTGAAGCTCCGATGGGAAATTCTCGCCAAAACAAAAGGTTTTTTGCGCGTGCTGCACCTGTTCAGCCTACCTGTTAACTTCATATCATGGTGTCAGCGGCCCGAATTGATCTCCACTTATCCTCGTTCAGGGTCAGGGTTAAGCGGGGCGGTGACAACGTCGATACAACCAAGGAACACATAATTATTGTGGAGGGGAGACATGGTACGAGGAGCGAAACGGTAGAAAGGCTCTGAGCATCGTCACACCTCTTTCTCAATATCAATGGAATCTTTACCTTCGTGCTTGAACGTCCCAATTATTTTGTGGCCGACCTTCTCGGCCTGAGTTTCAATTCCTTTTCCAAACCACGCCACGTTCCTTGCAGCCTTCCACTGCAGCAGACCGCGATGGGTCCGGTGCGACGGTCCTTGCTTCTTACCCAGATGCTTGACGCCATCCAGCGACCCTCTCTTCCCGGGCAGAGGCTTACCACTGACGGCCGATTCTATGCTCTCGCTGCGTGAATCGTCCTCGCTGGTGCTCTCGGGCGGCATCTGCTCGCTCTCGCCTTCATAGAACAGATGCCCCGTGGCCTCTTTGCACTCTGCGCAGTCGAGCGCAGCCATGACATCCTCCAGGTTCGAATCCTTGTCCGTGATGTTCTGGTGGTACCCGCTCAGCCCAGGCCAGAAGCGCATCAGCACCTCAACCTTGCCAAGGCGCTGTCCACCGCCCTTGACGTAGTTGGACCTCGCACGCGCAGCGACCGTCCATCGTTCTGATACACAGACAGCGTCACGCGCACCTCTTGCGAGTCAGGAATGTCCTTGAGCCAGAGCGTACAGTACGCGAGCGTCCTCTCCGCGACGGAGGCGGCCTGCGCATGTTTGTGGAACTCGATGACGAGGCACGACGCGTAGCGCTTGCACACTGGAAGGCAAAGGTGGCGGTCACGGGCGCGCCGCCAGACGCCATCAAATTGTGCGTGCATCTTGCCCCGCCCGTACAGCGTACTGAATACGAGCTGGCAGGGCATGAGGTCCGCAGGGAGGTCGAGCGTGGGGCGCACGAGCGGCTGGATCTCCAGCGTCCCGACGTCCCACCGAGAAGACGTGGGGGGAGCTGCGCTCGGATGCTGTGGAATGTGAGGGAGATGTGCATGCGGCCGTGGCCGATCCCGCCAATCAAGGGCAGGGAGGTCGTCACATGTGAACCGTGCTTGAAGACTTCGTATAGGGTTAAGACGACGATTCCAAGCACGGGATCTTGCTCTTTTATACGGGAGTCGCGAACAGAGAGGATGACGTTCGACGTCCTCCAATCTCTGACGAATTTCTCGGTGGTCGCATTGAACTGCGTGTTGTCATCAGCCTCAAAGGATATTCAGAGAAGGATGCGGTGCGTACGAAAGGTTTGTTGTTTTTGCGTTTCGTTCTGGTCTTGAACACCCGAATGTGGTTGATTATAATGGTACAGTATGCGCTGGGAAGCTCTTCGGATTCTTCATCCTCCTTCTCCTCCCCGAGTTCGCCGCATTGAACCCTCTGGATCTCAAGGTCAGTGATGGACTGAATGTTGATCGACAAGATCCCGCTCGGCCACGCCTCTGTGGGCCCGCAGCCCACAACGAGCTCATCACGTCTGTCCTTAGGGTATTCCTGTTTCTGCCTGTCCATCTCTCCCACATCCTTGCCGGTGGTCGTAGCTTCTGGCTGCTTATCCTCGGCTCGTGGCTGAATATCATGGCCGATCTGGCCCGTGTCCTGGTACTTTTGCTCTGGACGTTGCTCGACGGCCGTCTTGGGGTAGTACCCGCACTCCCACTTGAGCACGCCAGGGGCCTCCGATCGATCAGAGCGGATGAGGTTGTCCTCACGTGTACATATCCCATTGGGGCATTCGGGCTGGGACATCAAGTCCTTCAAAGGCACGTCAACAATTCCGAGAAGGTTATCACCCGTCACTCGATCTGCAGATCAACAATCGATTTACAGATGACGACAGAGGCAGGAAATTTACCAGAATCCCAGAGCTGGAGCCTCAGCTGCTCATCTGCGTTGATTTCCGCCGGACCGACGAGCAAAGCTTTGGTTTCCTCCCAGACAGGATGGTCATCACCCTGGATAGTGCTGCGTAACCAACAAAAGCACGATCACAGCCACTTAGCGACAACGATTCAGGGTTGTGAAAAGGGCACCAGCCACTCACCGCGTGGACCACAGCGGTTTGCCCCATTTGCTCCATCCGACGGTAACATAGGTATCGCCACCGCCGGCACTGCCACCCTCCGCTGTGCGGAAGCCTCGCGCGCTCCTGACGGTAACAATGACAATGCCGAGCGCTTCTGTGTCCGTCTTCTCTCCGCCCGTGAGCAGCGTCTTGAGGTCCAGCGTGAGGCTCATGGGCGCAACGCAACGCGCGAGCACGGCGTCGGCGGAGCGCTGGACCCAGTCCGACAGCACGGGCATGTCCATCACGTTGGCCAATCCCATCGCAAGCGGCGTGCACACGAGCGTCGCCTTGGGCTGGCCGAGCAGCGTGAGCGTGAGAAACGACAGGAACGGCGGGTCCGACGAGAGCTGCAAGCGGAGGCGCGCCGTCGCGAGGAGTCCGGTGAACTCGACCCAGACGGGCACGCTCACGCCCAACACGCCCACGAGCCAAAACTCGAGGAGCACGTGCGCGCTGTGCGAGCGGTCTCTGAGGCGGTGGCTCCGCGTTTGACGCGCGCGGTAGGCGACCGCGACTTCGATGTTGACAAAATCGTTTCCCTCACCCGTGGCAGCGCTGGGCTCGAGCCAGCGGATGCCGAGAATCCGAAGCGGTTCTGTTCCCTGGTCTACGTCCGCGACGCGCACGGCTCTGACGAGCTTGGGAAGCGAGGCCTGAAGGGAGTCTTCAAGCAGGTCGGCGATCGAGGCAAAGAGAGACGGGTTGACGATGGGCCAGAGCGAGTGGAGAACAGAGTTTAGCCAGACGGCAGATTCGGGATATTCGTCGTCCTCTGGAAGCTCTTTTCTTTTCCGGAAGTGCTCAATCTAGGTTTGAACAGATAAGTTTAGGAACTGAATGGCACCAGGAGTTGATGCTCACCTCTTCCGCGGAGGTGCTTTGCTCGCTCGCAGCCTCTTCGGGCACACTGCCAGAGCTACCGAGAAAGAGAACAGAAGCGCCGACGCTCAGGGCCAGACACACGCAGCCAAACATAGCGAAGAGCAGCTCGAGCCAGCTGGTCTTGGAGTAACCCAGGATCCTGCGCCAGACCGACAAGAGCAGCAGACCGGAGACGCTGCCGATGCCGGTGGTGCAGACGGCGACAAAGGTGGAGCGGACTTTGACCTTGCTCTCGAGGTCGTCTGGCTGGCGCCACCGCTCCCTGTGGGCCTCCTCAGCCAGGACGTGGACCATTCCGGCCTGCTGCTTCTCCCGCTTTCGCTGCTGATCCTTGTCCGACGCCGCTTCATCTCCTTGCGATGATTGTGCATCGTCCTGTGGGCCGTGCGGAGGAACCCTGTCTAGCTCCCAAGCCGCGTAGTCATGTATCGCAACAGGCAGATGGGTCACCGGGTCCGTCACCTCTCGCTCGTATTCCTTGGGCGTCACGCTCCCTTGCGATTGCGATAGGCTTGAACGGCTGTCCGACATTATCGTTTTCAGCGTCGTTTTCAGAAAAAAAAAAAAAGGTAGGCGCGGCGGGGTAAGGAAGGACAGCCAGTGACTTGACGTCAGCGGAGGAACTTTAGCTCATCTCCGTTCATCGTCCTGTTGACTAAGACTCCGACACGCTCTGAGACACTCGGAATCAGCGGCTGGCATTGGGTCCGTCAGCAGTCCGCCAGACCCAGTTCGAGTGGGGTTGAGAAGCGCGGGACCGACGCGACGAGCCCGTCCATCGCAGAAGAAGACATCAAGAAGACGGAAAACGTTCGGGGGAAAAGGTTTCCTAGAATCAATCGAATCAGACAGGCTTCGGAATCACATCACGTGATGATGCCCCATCAACCAGTATAAGATTCGCGAAAAATTTTCTTGTTGTTTTTTTTTTCTCAACTCATTCACGGACTCGCGTTATTGTCCTTCTGCGAATTTTCTCATTTGCTTCTCTCGCAAGGAGCCTACTGCTTGTCCAAGATTGATAATGCCGGGTGCTTCCAGCTGGAGCCCGCCCCAGTCTCTTTTCTGAGCGGCGATCGAAGGTTTCGTTCGGTATGGGGCGGATCGTTCCTTACCAGAAGTTCTACATTCGTTGTTCTTTTTCATGTCCTATGCCGTGAATACATTTGAAAGACATTTTGAAAGAGGGATTGAGTGAAGGTAACAATTAGTCTCCGTGATATGATGAGGCTATCACATTGAGAAACCACACTTTGAAAATCCCTCGCTTGCAATTGTGCCCATAGTGACCAACCCAAACACGGACTGGACGTACTGAACATCGGCAAGCTCAAGCAGGCTAAATAACGGGTTATTGCAAATACGCTCTGATATATCACTGTCCAGTGTTTCACCCACGTCGACGAGGACGCTTGGAAATTTGAAAACCGCCCATTGGCCCAAAAATCGAGCTCGCTTTTTGTCGGCTTTTGCGCGCCGTAAAGTGCCAGGCATTCGTCCAATTGGATGGGCTGGCTTGACAAGTGGCACGGAATCAGTTATGGTCGGTCCTCCTGACACAGGGCAACTTTACTTTTCTCACACAATATTGCAGAGATGATGGATATTCAATATGATGCGCTCCACTCAAATCCCGCGTTTGGACCTCGATTGGCGGTGCTCCATGCAGATACATCCCGTTTGTCCTGAACATGAGATATGATGGATGCAAGCAGATATATAACAGGCAAAGAAACACACCCGTCCACCAAAACCATGGCGCGCACACCACACATCCTAATATCCACACTCCTTTTTCCCTGTCTCTCACTAGGCGTCAAGTTCCCACCGCCGCTGGGCAATCCGTTCCCGTACGACGCAGGGTTCGCGATGGACGGGGTGGCACAACAAGCCGAGTCTCTACCGTCGCATTCGTGGGAGTACGGCACCGCGGCGGAGACACTGTTGGAGCTGCACGATCCGCGCGTGAGCGTGTTTGGCGGCGCGGAGATGCTGGGCGCAGATTCGAATTCGACGACAACAACACTCCCTGCTGGGCTGCAATACGCGTCGAAAAAATCGTGATCGGCGAGGCGCCCAACACGCTCTCGAACGGGGACGGCGCGACGGGTGATCCGGCGAGTCTGGGCGTGCCGGCGGTGCTGCTGGGCAAGCTCGCAAACGGCAGCAACGACTATGCGAAATACGCGGACGCGGCGAAGCGTGAGATCGAGTACTTGCTGGGCGTGGCACCTCGGGCGGACAACGGTGCGATTTCGCACCGCGCGGACGTTGTCGAGTTGTGGTGAGTCCTTTCGTTTCTCGTTCGTCGAATAAAAATCCAAGCCGCGTTACAGGGCCGACTTTGTTTACATGGCGCCGCCGTTCATCGCGTACTACGGCGCGGACACGGGCAACTTTACGGTGCTCAAAGAGGCGGTGGACCAGTGCAGATGGTACCGCGAGAAGCTGCAGCTGACGACGGGCATGGAGTCGGGACTCTGGCGGCACATCCAAGGGCCGCAAAGCGCGGACCCAGGGCTCTGGTCGACAGGCAACGCATGGGCCGCAGCAGGAATGACGCGCATCCTGGGCACGCTCCTGAGCACCAAACACAAGCATCCGGAAGCGAGCACGCTCGCCGTAGCGGGCGTCGCGTCGTACGAGGCCTGGAAGACGGTGGCGGTGAGCGAGCTGAGCGGGTGGATCCGCGAGATAGTCGACGCGGCGATCCGGGTGGGCATGGACGACGGCAAAGGCGTGCAAGGCGACAAAGGCAAAGGCCTGCTGCGAAACTACCTCGACGTTTCGCAGCAGGACGGCGTGCACGGATTCGGCGAGATATCTGGGTCTGCGCTGATAGCGGGCGTCGTGTACCGCATGGCGGTCCTTCGCCCAAGCGTGTTTGGAGACACGTATGTCCGGTGGGCGGACGAGATTAGGGGCACTATCGGAGGCGGATGGAACGACACGACGACGGGCGAGTTTGTGTGGAGAGTGGGCAGAGGTGCGGAAGACAAAGGGATAGTGAGACCTGCGGTGAATCCTCTGGGATGGAGCGCGGTGGATCCGTGGATGGCAGGGAGTCCAGAAGGAAACAACTTTGCGGTGATCATGTACTCAGCTTGGAGAGACTGCGTCAAGGCTGGCCAGTGCTAGAATCTAGCACTTTATTACGTAATAGGGTCAATTCTAGACTTTAACCTGGATATAAAACACGTTAAGACGGGGTTTCTTTTTTTTTTTGAAATGGCGTCACACTCGCTTCCCTACATACTCGCTCCCACAGCTGCAGGAACTCTTTCGACAAGAACGTCTGTCACTCGATTCGATATGGACGCTGCCGCTTCAAACCAGACATCGACGCCGACTCGGCTCGCATAGCAGAAGTCGCTCTCGACGTGTCGCAGTCGCCCAAACCCGAAAACGAAGCCGTGGCCCAAGCCCAAGAACCCGCAGAGACGGCCGTGCCTCAGACTCCACAGGCCCACGTCACCTTTCTCGTCGTGTCAGGCCGAAGGCGCACCATGGCGTTTGACCCAGAGACGACGATCGGCAGAGTGAAGGAGCTCGTCTGGAACGCTTGGCCTTCCGGTTCGCTTGCCTCTTTTCGTTCCGGTGCTTTGCGAGTGCTCACAGCTTCCGCTTCAATCACAGAATGGGAAGACGAGCGTCCACTCGCACCGTCATACCTCCGTCTGCTCTACCTCGGCAAGATGCTCCAGGACGACGATACCCTCGCCAGTGAGTCATTCCCTTCTCCCACACACACACACTCGAGGGGGGGAGGTCACTCATGCACAAAGCTCAGAACTCAAGTTTCCGACAAACACGCCCCACTCGAGCCCGATACCCACCATCGTCCACCTCTCCGTCCGCCCGTTCGCGCTGCCCAGCGACGGCGACATCAAGAAGAAGCGCAAGAGCAGAAACAGCGACTGTGCGTTCTCTGTCTCTCTCGCATGTCTACAGAGTTTTTTTTTTTGACGAGGCGAACGACAGCAGCAGCGCGCACTGGTGCACAAGACGAGTCCAACGTCGAGACCGGCGGTTGCTGTGGCTGCGTCATATGCTGACGCCGACTCCACAACAATTCAACTTGCCTCGTCCCTCGTCCTCCATCGCCTCGGCTCTCGGCAAAAAAAAAAACAACAATGGATAAAGGACAAATCTCTATCTCCTTGGCGATACCGACGTCCTGTCTTTTTTTTTAACGTCCAGCCGTCGTCGTCATCCCCACCACAGCCTGCGCACTCGCACCGACACGTGCTACCCCGTGTTGCAACCCGCCCGCCCCCTCCCCGCGAACAAGTCTCACGACGCATCGTCCCTGGATCCCTCCCCACATAACCCCATCCCGGCATCTCGCGCAACGACTGCAACCATAACTGTAACACAGGAACCCATGCGCGGTTATCGCGACTCGTTCGAGTCTACACAGCGAATTACTGATCATCCGATCACGTAAAAGGACTAGCAAAGAACGCAACAGCCAACGCTTCGTTTGTGATCCTGCCGGTGAAAAAAACGAAAAAAAAAGGCAAAGAGGTCATGTGGGGCTGCCATCTTGCTCTATCTCTCTTTTATCGGCTCCCTTCGTAACGACGCTTGAACTCTCTTTCGGTTATTTTATTTCGTCTCGGTATCTCGGGCTGCTTGGATTTTTTTTCTCTCTCTGTGCTCACATCCACGATTTCATGAAATTTCTCACTGTCATTCTTATTTGTTCTCGGATCTCGCAAAACGTTCTTTTTTTTATTTTCGTTCATCCAATTGTACAGTACCACGTCTCTCGCAATCACAAGTAATCTTGAGAAGCAAAATCTACATTCTAATTCAACAACGAAGCCTACAATGCATTCCCCGATACCACAAAATTATACGTATGATGAGACAGCAAAGGGGCAACAGGGACGTGAGTTTATCTATCTATGACAAGTCGTGCATTCGGAGGGTATTGTGCAAAACAGCTCCAAATTTTAGTGGGTGCGTAAGAGAATCATGAATCAACAGACGTCAGCGTTTTCGTACAGTCTGAAACGGTGGGGGATATGATGCGAGAAGTAGAGAAAAAGGAAAAAAAAAAACACACACACACAACTACAACGACGACCCTCACTGCGTCATCCTGCCAAGCACGCGAGGCTGGCTCACGTCCGCCATGTTAATGAAAATGTCGTCCGCTGGGTGTCGGTACAACGGCGCCCGCAGCCTCTTCTGGTCCAGATGGTGCCCGATGAACCCGATGCTCCGTCCGAGCACAAACAGCCCATTCAGCGTCCCGATCTTGATGTACTCCTCGGCTTCTTCCGGCGTGAACGCGCCAGAATCACGAAGCAGGTCCACAAAGCACACCGCGATGCATCCGTCCACGTTCAGGATCAGCTAAAACGTTTTGTCAATCGTTGCACCAAAATCATGCGAGCCGAGGCACTCACAGTATCCTTCTTGGACGTTGTCACCTTCTCAACGGCAAGGGCATAATCCAACAGGCTGTGGCTTGGGAAGTTCTTCCGCACATACTCCTTCACCAGCTCGACACGCAAATCGGGGTTGTTCACGCTCTTGATCTTGTGACCAATACCGCTGACTGTTCCAAGGTCAGATGACGAATGCAAGGAAAAAAAGGCACGGGACGGAACGTAACTGAGTTTGTTCGCCTTTCTAGATTCGTCGACAAATTCCCTCGGTGTCAGGCCGCGATCTCGGGCACTAGAGAACATGGCGGCCGCCTCGTCAAGCGCACCACCAAATCGGCTACCGATCGTGAGCAAACCGGATGCCAGAGATGAGATCAAGTCCTTTCCGGCACGTGTTGCGACAATGGTATTCATGGCACTAGGCAAAAACAGCATGATCAATACACTCCAACCGGCACGCGCTTACAGAAGCAGCCTTACCCAGACACAGCGGGACCATGATCGGCAGTAAGCATGAGCACCATTTCGATGAATTTGGTTGCCCACGGCGGGAGACCTGTCATGTTCATCAGTCACCTATCGCAAACACCCGACTAGATAGATTTCGACTTACGCCTCTTGAACCAGAGCAAGCTGACGACGCCACCAAGGCCGAGCTCCTCCTTGAACACGTCCGAGATGCGCATGCCGGCGTACATGAGTTCTTGCCCCCGCTCGTCCGAGATGGTAGAGATGAACGCAGCCGGCTTGCGGATGAGGCCCAGCTCCTGCGCCCACTTGTAGTCCATCGGGATGACGGGCGGATCACGCTCTGGCTGAGGCACGATGACGCCGCGCTTGACGAGGCCCTCGTACACTTCCTTGATCACGTTCGGGAGATCCTCAAACGTATCGGGCACGACGATGCCCGCCGCGCGCATCGCCGCGTTCTTCGCATCCGCCGTCTCAAGGTCACTGTTTGCCATGCTGCCCGCGTGGCCGAACTGCACTTCGGTGGAAAACATCTTGGCGCAAGTACCGATGGCCCACGCGACGATCGGCTTCTTGATGATACCCTTCTTGACGGCCTCGATCACGCGGTACTCCTCGATGCCACCAACCTCGCCGAGCAGAACGAGCATCTTGCAATCTGGGTCCGCCTCATAGCGGAGCAGGTGGTCGATGAAAGTGGAGCCGGGGTAGCGATCACCGCCGATGGCGATACCCTCGTAGGTACCGTTGGTGACAAGGGAGAGGATGTTGTTCAGCTCGTTGGACATTCCTCCCGACTTGGACACATAGCCTACGGAGCCAGGGCGGTAGAGTTTGGATGAGATGATGTTGTCCATCATACTGTCAAAAGAAGATTTCTCAACTTGGTGCATTGAAAACGAGATGGATGGATACTCACCCTCCAGAATTACCGATTCTGAAGCAGCCGGGCTTGATACCACCAACAGTTGCGGGACCGATGATCAAAACATCCTTAGCCTTTGCCTTCCACAAGATATCGCGGGCATGTCTCTCCGGAACACCTTCAGCAATGATCGCGATAGCTTTGATCTGTTTATACTCGAGGCACTCAAGCGTGCTGGAGTACACACTACGAGAGCTGGCAAAATTAACGACGACGTCGACGTCGGGGTGCTTGCTAACGGCCTCCTTGACACTAGTGTAGACGGGCAGAAGAGTCTCCTTAGTACCCCAGTAGAACTTCTGGATGTGGTGACCGCCAAAGGGGTAGATCATCGCAGCGACCGAGGGCGTTTCGCGGCCACAGGAGTAGTCGAAATCGAGCATACCCTGAATGGCACGCGGCTGGAGACCGTAGACAAAGGAGCGAGTCGTCTGGTCAAAAGGCCTGAACGAGGGCCTGGAAGACGGTCCCTGAGCCTCGAAGCGAACAATTTGGTCATCAGGCTGTGTGCGCTCGCCATCCTTGTGAATGCTGCCCACAGCCTCTTCGCCAGAAGGCGTCTCAACGGTCACCTGTGCCGGCGGTGTGCTGGGCTGCACGCTTTTGGTTCCATTGGCGTAGGCAGAAGACTTCCTGACCTCGACGCCGAGGGCAAGAGGCACGATCTCTGTGATGTGTGTGTCGGGGCCGAATACTCGAATGGGGACGCCAAGAGACTCTCCAAGGAGCCTCATGGCCTTCAAACCCTCCTGATAGTTGGGACCACCACGTCGAACAAAGATCTTGACATTATGGGCAATGAGTGGACTCTTGTACTCCTTGAGGGCACGGATAATGCCCTTGAAAGTGGCAGCGACGTTGGTGAAATTGGCAATACCGCCACCGATAATGAGAATTTTTCCATCGGGGCGCGGGGTGCCGCGAGTAATGAGGTCGATGATCGTCTTGGCGTATTCATACGTCTGACCTTCTGTAGGCGCACCACTGTATTCACCATAGTTGGCGAGCTCGTGGGCAAAACCATGCGCGGCGATGGCGTCAGAGTAGACGACACTAGCTCCACCACCAGCGACCATAGTCCAGATGCGGCCCTCGGGGTTGAGGACAGTCAGTTTGAGCGATGCACCCGTGGAAGCGTCAAGTTTCTGGATGTATGCTCCTCCTTGGTCAAGTCACGACCGAAAGGTGCAGGCCAAACCTAAACCTCAAGACGTTAGATTCTCCGTTCCGAGACGGTCGATGATTCAACCAACCATGGGTGGGCCTCGGTCGAGAGTAATTTTGCCGGATCCTAACTTCTGATTCTGGCTCTCATAAACGGACAGATCGCGAGCAATGGCCCACTTGGGTCCGCAGATGCTCTCTGCAGTCTGGTCGAGCTTGGCAGCCATATCAAGGTAGCATACTTGAGGTTCGCCGCCGTTGACGCCATCAAGAACAACGAGAGGGTTGATCTCCAGGTATGCAAAGTGAAGGTCGACGTAAACCGAGTAGAGGCGGATAAGAAAGTCGACAAGGGTTTCCTTCTTGGCAGCCGGGACGTGTTTGAGGAGGGTATCTGCAATGACTTGACGGGACGGGAAGGGCTGTGTGACTGGGATGTTGAGGACGAGGGCCTTGGCATCGACGTCACCGATGTCGACACCACCTTCGTGTGTGAAAAGGATGGCGTCACCCTCGCGAGCAGAGGTTATGCAAACGTAGTATTCGGTATTGGAAGGATGAGGTAAGAAGGGTTCAACAATAAAGTTGTTGAGCGTCCCTGTCACAGATTCGACCTATTGTAAGATAAGATTAGATCGGGTCGCATGGCATTCACCCGGCGGATGGAGACGATTGTGAAGATGTTGAAAACGTGAAATAGAGTTCCTGCTAGGGATCGCTGAGCCCTGCAGTTGGTGCCAATTCCACCGCGGGATCGATCACATGTGCTGATCAGAAGGACCTGGCACGACATGAACAGAAAAAACGCGTTTTCGAGCCAGAAGACGTGAGGCAGGATATCAATCACTGTGTCTGATAATTTTATCGATTGCAGATGGGGTTGATAACTCGATGCTTGTCCTTGACAAGCATCATATACGGGTGGAGAAGAGGGGAAAACGACGGAGATTGAGAAACACACCTTTTGCGGTTTTCCGGCTCTCTGAAGGATCCATTCCTTCGCTTCGTCCCATGTCTTGTTGAGAGCGAGGAGACCGGCCTTACCGCGCCTCTTGATGAGCTGATCGGGCTTTGCGACGAGTTTCGTGCTAAAGACCCAGCCGGGTAGCTTGGAATCGGGTGTGATAGTGTTGGTCTCGGGATCCCACGAGATCTGTGCGACTTTGGGAGAGGGGAAGACAAACTTTGTCTTGAGAGTCGCGACCTCTGGCGACACTGCGGGTGCGCGCTCAAGCCAGTAGGCGAGGAGGAGCTTGGCGTCGTATTCGCGGATGGCTGTGGACGAGATTAGCTCGGATCGAGGATTGCGATAAGAACAAAAAAGGGTACCTTTGGACGACATGATGGAGGGAGAGAGTAAAGAGGGCAGTGAGGGCCCGAGTATTCTTTATAGGTGCTGTGAGGGCGATGCGAGGTAGGCAGATCTCTGAAAAAAATCAAAATTGTCCCCCAAAGTTCACACGGCAAGACTTGCCGCACAAGATCTGTATCTCAGCCAATCATCTCACCTCGTTCTCTCGCCCTTTTTCTTGTTTAAAAAGTGACACCACAACGACCAACGGACGAACACAACTCTCCGATGGCCATTTCATGCTGAAAATCCGGGTGCCAATCCTCAAAGATCCTGCCATTTGATAGCTAATTTGTCAATGCGCTTGGTCAAAAACAACACGGAGATCAGCCTAAACAGGCATAAAATCAGCAGAGTAAAGAAGATTTACAGCGCTGTGTGGTTGGTATTCAATTCCTTGAACCTCGCACCGAAAGGATCGTTATCAGTACTGCGGTCCGGTAGGGGCGTAACAGCGGCCCTGTAGGATCTATGTCGCACACCTCCGTCAGGGTAAAAGAGTGTACAACTGGTCTGAGGTCAGTGTTCAAGTCAGTGACTCTGAGAAACAATTCCCATGCAACCTGACGTCGATCCTATGCCGAGGTATCTAACGAGGGCTTGACTGCACCTTAAGGTCATGGGTGCATCGATGGTCTTTCATCTCTTCTAATGTCAAGCTGCAACAATGGCACTGGAGGAACCTTTCTCCGACAGATTGGACTGACGCCCAGCAACCCTCAACTACGGTTCATCCCTTATAAAATACTTTCAATGACGATTTTCTCCAGCGGAATCCGATATGCTCAGCATCGGACGATCGGGGCCGACCCTTCAGCAGCTCTGGCTTGTGATACGCCTCCGTTCCTATCCCTTAACACACCGGCATATTCTGTCGGAGGAGTGGCCTACGATGATATGAAGGGCATTACTCACGATTGACGTAGCTCTGGGTGTGAATGCTTATGTCTTGAAAAGCGCGCATGCGTCGTTGAAGACCTAATATTGATAGGAGTCTGATCCCCATGCTCTAAGAACACGTGTGACCTCAGTGCGGCCTCGCTTCTTACAGTGAACCTGCCTGTCGCTTTGAACAGTGAAACAGATCGAACTCGATAAGGGAAGACGAAAACATCATGTCCTGCGCAGGATTTCCCCTTGCCGCCCGCATTGAGCAGTCCACCGGTAGAAGTGTCTATTATGAGGCAGGTTTTTCGTGGCAACGGTGCCAGCCCTGATTCATTCCAAATCACCGTCCGACGGCAAATTCGCAAGTTCCAAGAGCTGGTAGAAGATCTGCAATGCGGCGGAACCAGATATTGAGGAGCGATCACGTGTTGTCATACTACAATGTCGCGTCATGATTAATTGATTGTTTATCCTGTCAATCCTCAAGTTTTCGGAAGGTCCTAGTACTTGCGGTGGCTGGCTGGGCCACACTTTACCGTCAGGCCAACCTATCGAAGCACACTTTGCGTACAGAGGCCATGTGGTTGTTTCAATCGACCATCGGCGTTCATGGCATTCATGTCGTGCTCGTGATTCCTCACTGGGCCACTCAATAACCAAACGCGTCAAACAATACTTGACGTTCCCACAGTTCGTCACAATTTTGACTCACCTCCATGTTGACATGAAAGATCAGCAATATTTTCCATTGTCCTTCCCTGATCTACGTAGGATATAACTACCAGCACACAAGACGGCTATGGTTACTCCTGTCTTCCCCCTCGCCAACCCAGCTTTTAAAAAGTTCTCCAACACCGACCCGAGCGTAAGAGCATGGCTTCAATGATAGTAGATGCGGGCGATTTCGAGGCACCTCGCCGTGGCAAGGTCCAAGAGTTGTCTTCGGGTGATCTGGAGTGGAATAGGGTTTTCGTCACCCATCATGACATATGCTCTCGCATCACGACTGAAGAGTTCCTCAATAACTATGTGCCCCTTCGAGAGGGCGTTGCTCCCCTTCCTGGGGACTTCACCGGCATATTCGACGACGTAGCCAAAGCAACAGCAGACAACGAGATGACCAACACCTTTGTCAGTGGATATTTTCAGTGAAAATTCCCTGCTAACTGCGGCATTCAAATTTCATGCAGATTAAAGGCCTTGAAAATATCATGCGCGCCTTCCCAGATGAGGATAGGATGGAGTTCCGCAACACGCGCGGCTATTACTTTCCTTCTGTCAGCTACTTCAGCAACATCGATGCCAACATAAGTACCACGTTCCCTGGGCTCAAATCCCCAGACGTTTGGTTATGGAGGGACGTTGCCTTTACATGGCAATTAAAGCTCCGCGAGGAGGACGACCCTGTGCTCAAGGACGACGATACTCGCAAATACAGCGAAGCCGTCCCCGGTATGCTCGAACGCGTGCGCATGGCCAAACACGCACGCAACCTGCTCCACGAACACATGGCGTGCTTCGTCTTTGTCGTGGGCGTCTACGGAACCAAGATGAGGATCTACCGGTTCAGCCGTACTACGATCTTGATTTCCCAATCTTTCGATTACGTCCAGTCGCCGCAGCTTGTATGCGATTTCCTGTGGCGACTTGTGCACCCGATATGTCCTAATCCCCGTCCTCACATGTTGATGGGTGGCGATCCGACCGTGAGGAGGCCTTCGGACCACGAATTCGAGCAACTTTTCGATCGCCTGGTGAGACTTCGCAAGGATTTGGAGGCTCAGAAGGATGGAATTAGAAGAAACGCTCTGATGATAACCACCTACATCCATGTTGACGATGGCAAACCACGACAAGGTCCGTTTCCTTCTTGGATGCATTGTTGACTAGCTCGTTAACATTTCCATCGTCGGCTTTTTAAAAGGCCCCAAGCCCGAAGACGGTTCACCCAAACATGGTGAATCCATTTTTTGTATCCTTCTAACTTTGAATAGTTGGAGCTGAATCCCCAATGCGGTCACAGCGCCTGTTCCCCAAGAGGCTAAGGAATTTCTCACATTCCAGGAAATGGAGCCGTCCTCAACTCTTTTCGGGAGGTGCCCCCGCGTCTTCATGGCTCTAATGCCACATGATCACGACCTGCATTGCGATCGTATTTGTGTCATCAAAGACGGCTGGTGCAAGGATGGTGAATGGAACGAGGCGTATTTCCACGAGCGCATCCTCCGCCATGCGGCACATCCCGAAATACGTGAACAGCTAAGACTCGAGCTCAACTTGGACCTTGACCGACGCAATGACTCGACTCAGACTGGATTCGTCAATTGCCTGGGTAGCTACGACTTCAGCTGCGACGACGCGTCTGAGGAAATCGGATTTCTCGCCATGTTTCGTCGTAATGGATGGCAGGACTCTGACCTTGTCCGGGTCAGGACTGTGCTAGGAGATGTCGGCAGGCCTTTCGGGCAGTTCAAGAATACCAAAGAATTGGTGACGGCTGTTCGGATGTGGCCGTTGGTGCGTTTCTCCTCCGGCTGGCCGTTTCCATTCTGTTTTGAGCTTTCTTCCACGTTAGGGCTCAGATATGCGAAGATATGTGGAGTCGTGCATCGCGATGTCAGCATCTGCAACGCCCTTCTGTACGATATCCCAGGGGTCGTCGGAGGGTTCCTTATCGACTTGGATGCGAGCTGTCCCATAGTCACCTCTCTAGATCCCTCTAGCTTCCCAGCGGAAGTCTACAATTTTGTGGCGAGTGGCCGTAGGGTCAGTTTTTTTTTTTTCTCGTCTGGACTACTACCGATCGTTGTCGTTTCGCTGTCTAGGGCACTATGCCGTTTATGGCTATGATTGTATTGGCTAGGGACCATTTGGCCGACCCGTTTGCAGAGTACTGTAGCGACCTCGAGTCGGTGTTTTGGTTGCTCCTCTATTGCGTCATCTCCTACACGTCTTGGACTCACACAAAAGGAGATGATTTGTCCGATTTGTTCAAGGAACTCTTCAACATGGAGGACGCTGCGGCCAGTTTGAACGCCAAAGTACGATTTTTGGAAGAGCCGGGCGAGATCGTTGTGCTAGACAATCCTCCTTTGACTGCGCTTCTCAAATCGTTCACATCCATGTTTCACTGTCACCTACCTAGGCGTCTCGCTTCCGGGGCGTCACGGGTGCACGAGAATGACGTCCTAAATGCATTGAACAATGCTCTGCAGCAGCCTGGTTGGCCCGAAGACGATGCGAGCACACTCATCAAACCACGTAAAGATCAAGGGAAAACGGCAGACGAGGACCCACCAAACCAGCCAGCACCTGAAGAGAGCTTGAACCAAGGGGTCGGTCAACCTGAAGGTGATTCCGTCGAAGCAACTCCTCAGGATCAACGTGACAAGGACCAAGCGCAAGCACATGCTGGAGACGAACACAAATCGCCACGGCTAGTCCACGATCCGGTGGAGGTAGCGGCTGAGGATGGAGCCGAAAGCGAGTCCCTGGCAGCGCCTCCTGCGGAAAATGGAGAGACGGTTCTGTTGAAGAAAAGGAAACGCTCAGAATCGGATTTGGAAGTTAGCAATGAGGTCAACATCGAAGATTCCAAGCCCGGGGACGATTGCGAAACGGAAGAAGAGAAGGAGAATTTTGCTTCGGCGGTCGACCCTCAGCCTGCTCCTAAGCGTCTCCGTCGGTCGGACGGCAATCCTCTGGGCGATCTTTGTCTAGACTAGAATCAATGTTGGGAGGGCGAACCATTCATACTTGGCTTGCTGTAGTGCTAATTTGTATACCGATACTTACGCATTTTATTGTAACTAATGCATCATCAAATAGTTCACGTCATTTTGAGGGCTTGAGCTTAGAAAGTGGAGTTCAATATGCTCATCAGGCATTGTCTATTTACTTTACATCGTATGGTCAGACTCGTCCCAAAGGCTGCGGGATTCCCCAATTTTTTCCCGGAGACATCACTCTTTTTACGAGATAGGTCCAAGTTGAGAACCGGACTTGGGCGCCAAGCATCTCTGAACTAGCAAACTGTCAGTCCAAGTTGTGCCATTCAGGACGGGCGTTTCGGCTGTAGTTGGAGACGGTTTAATCAGATGGAGCAAACATCATTCTATGCAAAGCGTTGACTCACTGAGAACATAATCTAGCAAGGAGCGACGGTTACTTTGTCAGCAAGATAGCTCAAACAACATCGATCATTCACCCACTTGTGTCAAAGTTCCCTGCTGCCCATCCGATGTAACCGATGAATACTTAAAAATAGCATCAATACAGAATGATCCAGTGCATTTTGTACAAAAAAAGAAGTCACTGACCATCAGAATTCCTGGCCTGAAAGGCGATTTGTTGGCACAAGTATGTGACGCAGGAGTCCGTATTGCCTCCACCGGTTTCAGTGTTGAAAGCTTGACGACCATGGCATCTCAACCATTGAGCCAAGGGCGCCCAAGCGCTATCGATGTTGTTGGTGACACACTCGGCATGCGTGCCAGAATTGTCGCTGTCGAGGTATTTGTGGACGTCAAAGACGAGGTTAATCTTGCTGCCGTCAGGATTAGTGACCTTATCGAGTGCATCTGCCGAACCACTCGAGATAAAGTCTGCTGCAGATGCCCAGTTGTTTCCTGGCAAGAGAATAGTGTTCCAGATAGCTCTGACCTGGTCAGAACGAGAAGAGAGGCATGATGGACCACGCTCACCCGGCACGTCGAATGGCCGTGACAACGGTCTGCACAGTAGCAGCCCAGACGTCTATATCAGGGACATCGTGGGGCTCATTCATTCTGATAGTCTTCAGCTTAAGCCGGTTTGATAAGTTGGCGACAGCGATACTCACATTCCAAACGCAACTCTGGGGTTGGTCTTGTATTTTGATGCAAGGGAGCTCCAGAGGGCGGCGAACTGTGCGTTGGTAGGTCCTCCTTGTCCGATGATCTGTTCAACCGTGTCAGTCTCCTAAAATTGGGTATACCGACATGCATTACCTCGCCGTTCCAGCGCGCGTAGTTATGAATATCTATGACGCACAAGGCGGCAGTAGACAAGCAAGCCTGTTCGGCGAGTGAGGAAATGGTGTGACTTGGCGTCCCGAAAATGGAAACCAACCTGAACGAGATCGTCATACTTGGCGAAGTTTGTAGCGTTGAGCGTTCCGCCAAGGATGTCGTTCGTCAAAAATTGCCATCCGACAGGCAAACGGAAAGCGTTGAAACCGTCGTCATGTGTGAAGTGCTTCATCTGACCAGCGCCATCGGCCCCTAGCACTTCATTAGTACTCCATGTTCAGCAATACCGTTGCGCTGGCAGAGCTGACCCCAATATTGACTAAGAGGTGGCCAAGCACCAGCCGCTGTACAGCTCTGCAACGAAAATGATTAAAACCGTGATTTGAAGAAGCCGAACGAAATTACACACGCCATCAATGGGACAGCCAAAATCAAAGCCAGCGATATTCACGCCCGTGTATCGCAGCTGACCCGCCCATTTGGGAGGTTGGTTTGAAGCACCTGTCAAAATTTCAGCCGAGTTGAGTCATAACTTTCCGTTATAAATTACACTGCGTGGGTGTCGTAGGCTGGCCTACTGCTGCCGTAGTGGCAAGGCCGAGGAGACAAATTGCGACGAACGCGACAACTGCCATTGCTTTGAAAGTTGGTGATCTGACCGTCATGAGCCTGAGCCCAATGGATTTTATAGTCATCTAAAGCATCGCAGTAGACGAACCCAAGTCCCGATGACTTGCCGGTATGACATATGTTCTGATGTCTAGGATTCAAAGGATTGACCTCCAACAGAAATAAGAATTGAACCAGCAGGCAAAGCAGGCCATGCAAAGCGTAGACTTCTCTCGGGGGTACACCAACGCGGATGATCTTCGTGTCAAAATCGGGGCAAACTCGTCTTCGCAAAACGCTCCCCGACGTGAGAATCAGCTCTGTATAATGCTGATTCTTGTATTGAGCACCTTAACCCCATTGGCCGGCACAGTGAGGTAAAATCGTCCATTGAAAACGTCAGCGATATGCAAAAACAATGGCCGAGAAAAGTCGACGATGATTCTCCGCGAAGCCTGCGCGGAATGTGTCGGACACTGGGTGAGATCAAAAGGTTTTTCTATTTTCAATGTATGTAGGCCTGAATTACGCCGAGTGCCAAATGAGAAGAATTAGCCCGAAGCCACAAACCGTTCGCCGAGGGAGATTAAATATAGCCAGAAGTAGCTGGGGATTTTGAGAGACAATGCCAGTGAAATATGAGGGCAAGTATTCAATTTTGAACGCATCGCTGGTAGTTCGCCTTGAAGTGCTTCGCCTTCAATGACACGACAAGAGAGGCCAAATAAACGACAATATCACAAACGATAGTAACGTGACTCGCACTGCTTTTCCAATGCGCGTGTGAGGCGTTCTGCAAGCTGCGTGTATTCCTCATGGATAATTCTCAAGCTTTTCTTTCAACCTTTGTTATCAAATTCCTTTCCTTGTAAGTGCGTTTCACTGTCTGTATTGGGTGCTCAGTGCGCATGCTGGCGGAGGCAGTGTCGTCTGAGTCGCATAAATGCTTGGTCTAAACAAGTCGTCCGTCATCCAGATGCTCGTTCGGTATATCGCGCAACCAAAGACGCCCTCTTCAACGATCTGCGAGGTGAATGATATTAGAGATATGAGGTGAATGTGGCATCTAATTTGATTACCTGCTTTAGCAATGCGGCAAATATCCGAAATTCATAGACGGCGGTCGAACTCATCCATACTGCATAAAACATGTGCGCAAAAGGCAGATGCCCATAAAATCTCCGGACACACAGCCAAGTTGAACACTCAATCAGCAAATCAACAAATCCCATTCCAGGATCTCTGTCAAGTGCGTAATAATCATGTCTCAATCGTATCTCTGATGAGTATGCTGCGTTTTGGCAGGAATGCGGCATAAGACCAAAGTTCGTCGATGCGACATCCGGATATAAGCATCCGTTCTGCAGCAAAACGTGCGCACAGCGTTTTCACTCGAATACCAACGCGGGAGCCAGCAATCCTGTTAGTATCCAAACTGACTTGTGTCAAGTATGTCCACCTCGTTTCACCGCCAAAACAGCCTTTAATCGTCTCGTTAGGGATGCGGAAAATACCCGAGAGCCGTAGAATCTGGCATTCAATATACCCATTGCAGCAGGATCTGTGCACGAAAATATACCATCAATAACCCAAACATTTGCGCATTGCCTGGCTGCCCATCTGCGACAAACAAAGCGGTGGGGTTGTACTGTTCCAAGGATCATGCAAAGTGAGCGCATTGTATTTCTCATCTTCAGGCTTTGATGGTTGAACGGGCCTCGACATTAGAAGTGCAACTCGCCCGCGTCACAATTCACTTCAAACCGATGATATGCACCTCACGGTTACAGACCCACGTCAAGTGAATAGCGCCGTATCAAGCCCTGTTACTCCGCAACCAAACCGCCCTCGCATATTATTTTATCACAAGCACGACCCCCATTATGGCTTCACAAACTTCTCCGCCCATCCTGTTGTGTACAATGGCAAGGTGTACCCTACCAGCGAGCACTTATTCCAATCTTTCAAGGTCCGCCCCTCATTTGCCGAATTCTGTCGTCCGTTAACGACGAATTTACGATCGTCATAGTTTGAAGACCACCGTCCTCATTTAGCAGAACATATCAGAATATGTTCCGATAGACCGAGTGTTGCCTTTTCCGAGGCACGACGCTTTCAGAATGAAGTTCGCCCGAACTGGTTCCGAGTCAACATTCAAAAGGTCAATACATGCATCTTCAACGTTGCTTTAGACCTGCTCATCGCCTTTCATGCTTTAGATGGACATCGCGCTCTACTATAAATTCACGCAGCATCCTGAGCTTAGAGATGAGCTTCTAGCGACTGGAGATGCGGAGCTGGTCGAGGCACGTCGTTATTTTCTTGCCTCAGTGTCTATAATTAATTCCTATATTCTAGGACTCGGACAAAGACTCGTTCTGGGGCATTGGCGCCGACGGAAAAGGGCGTAATGAACTAGGCAAGGCTCTCGAACGCTTAAGAACATTACTTCGTATCAAGTTCACATGATGTCCTGACACGTCGACCGCATTATTTACTCATGATATATTTCGCTATGTATTTCGTTTGGACAATAGTAAGCGACGGATGTTTTTATCATCGTTC
The DNA here is from genome assembly GCA_011319805.1 of Macrocybe gigantea. Lineage (NCBI taxonomy): Eukaryota > Fungi > Basidiomycota > Agaricomycetes > Agaricales > Callistosporiaceae > Macrocybe > Macrocybe gigantea. Next base: position 224,636 of record SJRY01000038.1, on the reverse strand, counting down.
GCTTTGTGAGAGCTAGAGTCGCGTCTTTTCCATGACATAAGTGAGGCAGCTCGATGCGATGGACTATATGTGATATTACAAGATCCATGCCTCGTATACACTAACAAATTTTGGTACCAACATGATAGAGCGAGAAGGGGCTGAACGTACTATAGGAAGTTTAGCGATACAGTGCATCACGAAAGTGTCGTGCAGAGGTAGATAAGCGGAGATAATAGGCGCGAGAAGACAGCATCATGGAGTCGAGAATTTGTTAAGACAAGAGTAATGAGGAGAGCGTTGTCGTCTTGAAGGTACAAGAAGGCTAGCCAGACGAACTGAAGCCAAGAGGGGATGGAAAGAGATAAGGCGACCAGAGCAAGATCATCTCTGTCTGTTGACATAACCACGGTAAAGAGAGTCGACAAAGGCACCGTCGGTCTGATGGATGAGTTAGCTCCTGATCTAAGGTATTGCACAATCGGTACACACATGGATTAAGGTCAAGAGCTCCTTTACGAATTTGTCTTTGTCGAGAGATCCTGGATGGGACAAGCGATCCTTGGAACCAGCGATGACGCTCTCCTTAATCGTCTCCACAGATACGCGCCCGTTGGATATATGGGAGATCTGGCTGCCTTTGTCAGAATGATCGATTTGTTGAGGCGCAACAGGTTGTGAATGGGTATGCCGGCCGTTCATTGGTCGGTCAGGAATCGGAAGTTGGGGAGGTGAAGGGGATCCTAGCGACAGTTCGGCCGATCGGTAAGTTTTCTCATCTTGATTGTGAGATGATGATTCTGGTACATCCCAGCCGCCTTCGATCTCCTGACGAATTCTGGCCTGTTCTGCAGTTTTCTCCTTCTTTGTCTTCTTTCGGCCCTTGGACTTATCCTGCACGACCAAGGAGACGGTCCCTCGCGGAGGCTCTTAGCGTTCCCCACTTTTTTCCGCGGGGCTTTCATAAAGGCATCTGGATCACTGAGAGCACTAGTGTCATTGAAATCGAGCTCAATGATTTCTTCCCCTTCAAAATCCATTCGTTTCTTCGCAGAACCCATAACAGGAGCGGGAGATAAGGCCATAATTCTGAATCTGATTCGAATGGGACAAGGGGCCGCATATTGCCATTAATGGGACGAGATGAAGAGGCCATGGAGGATCCATTCACATGAGATGCACTTTGAGCACGAGCCCGTACGAACGGAGGCGTGATAAATCCATTCATTGGAGCTCGTGGTGTGACATCTCCATGGACACCGGAGTGGTTAGGAGGTTGTGCCAGGACGCCGTAGGAACCATTTAGCATGATGTTGGGATGTCGAGTCTCCGCTTTCATGTTTAAGACAGTGCTGGATTCTGAAAGAGCATCCGAACTCTCAAATCCCCGAATACCGGATGTATCGCTCTCATCTTCGTTGTCACCTTCCCTAGAACTGGGATGTGAACGCCCGCTGATGCTATAGGCACTTGAAGCAGCAGACCCCGTTCGGGATGGGGGCAAGCCCAAAAGAGAGGAAAGGACATCTTGAGAGAGAATATGTGGCAAAGGATTCATGGTCGGGGTCGGAGAATGGATGATGACAGGCTCTCTGCTCGCTGGCATGGTATGCGCGCTGGCATCCAGACTGCTTGTTGCACCCAGGTGACTGTTATTCCTAGCAGATGCGAAGATAGTATCGAGCAAGGCTTGAGCGCGAGGAGTTGAACCGGCTAAAGGAGCTGTGGTTGGGGACAACTTTTCGTCCATTGGCTTCACCATGTCTTGACCACCAAGCGCAGCAAAAAGGGATTCCACAGACATCCTGGACGTTGGACTCTGAGGATGGGTCGGAGAAACTGGTGCGGGTGCTTGTGCAGTAGCGGCAGGGGCCAATTTAGCGAAGAGCTTGTCGATCTCGGAGAGTTCGACTGCAGCGAAGTGGCTCTCGACATTCGTAGCGGGTGGGGAGGATGGAGTGTGATGCGACATACCGCCCGCGGCTGTGTTGACAATTTAGTCCCGCAAAAAACAGAGGAGTGAGGATAATTGCTTACCTTGCGTCACAGAAGCCGCCATTGGCCTATGTCTATGGGGAGGAGGGCGATCCGGACCATATTGAAATTCTTTGGGATAGGGTATATTCTTCTTGATATAGGAGTGAAGCCTAGATTGCTGATGAGCATCGTCTCGATAGAAAGATAGAGCTCCAATTACCGTAGAATGACATCCTTCATAGGTTCCCGACCATCTTTGTCATAGACCCAAAGTCCCATGGTTTGGGAATCACCCTTGGCCTTCTTGTCAAGATGATCAATGCGCGGCAGGGCCCATACGTCTGAAAACTTATTCGATGCTTCCTGAGGATATGAAGCCTTCACTCTAGCAATTCGGCGATTCGTAAATTCGGGATAAGATCGTAACATGAGGTAAGCTCCATGAACGCCGATGTCGTCTTCCGGAAATAAACGATGAATATGATCTTCCATGCCCATGCGATTGAGTATGTAGAATCCGTACGGTGGATAAGAGTCCCTTAATAAGCGGCATCAATAGACTCGACTGGAAGAGGTAAAAACGACACACCTCTCGTACAAGAACATGGTGCCCTCAAAACCTTGTTTTTCCCATTTTTTTCCATTATGATGGTAGAGACAGGCATGGCTAAACTGGTCAAAGATAGATACTATTGAAGGATCCCGCCTTCGTAAGACTTTGAGATTATGGTTGTATCTTGATGCTGGGGACATGCTGAGGTTTGGGTGTTGGGCTGGAAGTAAAGATGTCTGAGGGCGAGCTCTCTGTGATTGAGAGGGTCGTTTGCGTTGTAAATCGTCATCTTGCGACTGTTCTGACGTGGACGGAGCATCGCTCGCTGATGAGCATCTAGGGGGACCCATGATGGGCCGGCTGTGGTCGAGGTTCAAAGCGGTGGTGGTAGTGCGTGACGAATTTGTGACCAGAGTCACGATGACAATCAGCTAAGTATTTGGTTCAGGTGCTGTAGCCAAACAAGCGCTGTGCTCGTTTTCGCTGTTCAGTTGCGTTTGGCAGTGACAAGCCCACCATGAACATTGTCGCCAAATTTCCTTCTGGACTCATCAACGAGGGCATTCGGATAGTACGCAAAGTAGTTGCGGATAACCCCAGCTCTACCGGCTTCACTACTGCCGAAATTTTCAGCCTGGCTACGAAGGAGGCACCATCGGAAGCCTTCCGACGCCGCGTTCTCCCTACGCTAAGGACGACCCCGTCGCTACCTTATCTTACAAAAGACGCTCAGCAGATTCCGTACCCTGTTCCTCCTTTTCCAGAACATCCCATTCGGTCGGTGAAGTGCGTGACAATTCTCTAGACTAGCTCTCCGTGCGTTACAATGCTTTGCAGGTTCCTGAAGAAGATAATTCTGCCTATTCTGGAAGGAAACCAAGAACTAAAGATGGGGCGCACTACTCGTGTGCTACAAGCTGGGGCACCACATAGTAACCCCACGGGAAAACGCAAAAGCAAGGAGGCTCCTACGAGTTCCTCAGCCCCAACGCCTGTGACCGTCTGGGCGTGGCAAACCGTGGACCGGAGCACCCTACCGAGTCCACGCAAGCCGAAGCAGGAACTGCCAATTCTTGGAACTGAAGTAGGGGTCGCACATGACTGGTCGCATCTCAATAAACGACGGAGGAGGGCTCGTGCGCTCAAAGTCAGGACGGATTTCGCAACGATGCTTGCAGAAGAACAAGCTAAAAAGGCCAAAAAGAAGGCCGCCTTTCGTGAAAGCGCGCCGCCAGGAATGAACGCGTCCATCTCGGAGTCATCCACGAATGTTCGAAAGCCGAATTCGAATTGATAGCAAGGCGCAGAGACATCTTCACCTGCCACAATATCCTACGCATTATGGTATACGTAGCAACGAATTCCTTATTACAAGTCGAGTCTTCTGAACCCCACTTCCCTCAGATTAGGTTATAATATTAGCAGTGAGTCTCTTACACAAGATACGCGATGGTTTAGTTAACGTATACAATAGACGGCGACTTGGAGAATTAGATACAATAAGGAACGAATTGAACTATCGATAATTAGATTTGATGAGATCTGACGCCCTTTCGGCGAAAGCGTATACTGGGGCTTGGAGATGCCCACTGGGCGCAAATGGCTGAAAAGGAAACTGTTTAATATGCACTCAAACCAGTCGGAGGTCTGGAACTCACGAATACGGATGCATCAACTACTCTTACTCCAGAAACCTTCTTGACCTTGAAGTCAGGATCCGTGACACCTTGACTTGACCCTCTCGCAGACATTGAAGCTGTGCCCACAGGATGAAAGATATTTCCGGCGTTCGCAGCAACGTATGCGTCGATTTGCGCGTCCGTTTGAACGTTCGCAAAGTTCGCTCCCTGCTGGATGACATAGTTCGACCACGAGGGCGCACTCAGGAACTGCCTTGCAGTCTTAACGGCTTCGCGCATAGTAATCTTGTCGGTATTTGTCTTCAGTAATGCTGGGTCAATCGCGGGCGCGTCGAATGGATTGTTAGATTTGAGTGTGACAGAACCGCGAGAGGTCGCCGAGAGTACAACGGTGCCGATGCCAACAAAGCTTCCTTCCGATGGAGCATTTGGAGAGGGAAAACCGTTCTAAGAAAACTATGTCAGTTCGGCTAAGAGCAGCGCTCAAGGTTAAGAGACATGCCGAAAAAAGGAGCTCGTAGTGTGGGGCATTCGGTCCCGACGCTATGTCACCACCAGAGAGGGCAGAACTGTTTTGAGGAAGTCGGAAGAAACCAAGATGCGAACTGATAGTATCGACAAGAAGCCCAGTGCCATTGTTGATCCATTGCGAAATTCTTTGGTTCTGGACATTCGGATCCCTCAAAAATGAATCAAAGGTATCGGTCTACGGTGTGAAGAATTACATAGTCAGTACAGTTATTTGAGAGGACATCAAAACCAGCTTACGGAGTTGACCAACCATGGATTTGCAATGAAGGAATGGTCTGCGAGATTCTGACCAACGGCCGGGAGGTTCACTACTGACTGGACACCGACATTCTTCAATGCATTGGCATCTCCAATCCCGGAGTTGAGGAGGATGTGTGGGGTTCCAACTGTTCCTGCGGAAAGGAGGACCTCCTTTGAGGCAGTCACGCGCTGCAAAGATCCTAGGCGAGTGACATGATTAATATCCAGCATATCAAAGCAAGTGGCAACCTGCCTGATCCAACTCGGAATTCAACTGTTCTGAATGCGGGCACTCCGCTGTCGCGACCAGATTGGATGAGTCTGGAAACTTGGGCATTCAGAAGAATATGGAGGTTCGCCCGCTGTTGCACCGCCGGAGTCAAGTACGAGGTAGCAGAACTGCTTCTGAAGGCACCGCCGATAGTGTTTTGTATCCAGCCTGTATCCCAACAACACATCAATGACACCCATTACCAGGAAACACTGACACATACCGATGCCAAGCGGGTTCCCAGAGTTCATGTCAAGATTGAACTTGTAATTCGGACCTAACTGTGTCGTGGCCTGGATGATACGCGCATCGATGGCAGTCGGTGAGCCTGATAAGCTAACCGAAGTCACGCCATTGAAACCGTGCACTGAAGGATTGAATTGGCCAGTGGTGTTGTGGTTGTCAGCGGGAGCAGTCCATTTCTCATTCTTCTTGAAGTACGGAAGGAGATTATTCCAGGACCAACCATTGTCGCCTGTTAATCGAGCAATCTTATTAAAATCATCCGCAGGACCACGCGTATAAATCAAGTAATCTAAACAGTGCAATGAGTGTTGGACAGTGCAAGATATCGCAAAATTGGCACTTACTAACGGAGCTGCAACCCCCGAGAATATGGCCTCTTGCGTATGGTATGGAGCGTCCGCCAAGGCCGGATTGAGGTACTGTAGTATAATTCCAGTCATATGGCGTGTTGGGTGTTAGTGTAGGACCAAGAAACGGAATGGCGGAGGCGATCACGCCTTCCTGACTGACAAATTATGTTGTTACAACGCGATTTACATACCACGAACGTCCACACTTACGATAGGCCGGCTTCGATTAAAAGGACGGAGAACTTGGGATTTTCGGATAGCCGATTAGCAAGTACATTGCCAGCATTACCACCTGGTCAATTTTTTGAGCGGAGTGCAAACGAAATGAGAGGAAGATATAGTTCGCACCTCCTACAATAATAAAGTCATACGTATTCTGAGATGAGACGTTATAAAGCACGTCCGCGAAAGCAAGAGGAAAAGAAAGCAAAAAATTGAAAGAAAGGACGCGAAACGCTTTAGCCAATCGCATTTCCGAAGAAAATACGAGGGTCGAAAGAATGTAAGAATGAGCTGGCTTTGATCCCCAAACGCGCTGAGCTACTTATACTCGGATTGAGATGCATCGTCTCCCAACTTCAATCTGCTATTCCCTAGGAATTTCAAAACACTGCTATCATGTCAAACCAGGTACTGGAGCACCGTGCCCCTTTTCCATGATCGTTGCATTACGGGGATGAATTGACTCACCATGTCAATGCTATGGCTGATGACCCCAATTGGCTGTGCTCTTGACATCTCAGAGAGTCCCGTTCCATCGAACTGACCCTAGGTAGAAGAGAGAACAAGGTGTATTTTTACTTCCATCGATATCCCCGTTGAAAGTTCCGGTTTCCGTCATGAAGTGATATTGAATATTGGGCGCAGCGTTCCATATGTTGCGCCCGTTTCATAGAGAACTCGAGGGCGACTCCTTTTGAAACAAACGGAATGTCCACTGGCCGGAATTTGGCGCGACAGTTGGCGAAGGCAGCCCCCTGACAACCTTCGAAGCGCTAGGCACAACCTTCCCTTGAACTGTGCATCGGGCGCCCGGATCCCTTCTCACGCATCGACATAGAGGTACGGACAGCATGTGTCGAAACACGAGGAAATGAGTCCGACTTCAGTGCCTGTGTAACAGTTCCCCGGGTAAAACATGATTTCAGCTAGTGACATTTCCCACAACGCTGAAAATGAAAGAGAGTAATAACTTGTACTTGAAAACGAGATCATCTGGAATGCCAACAGGCTGATGAATGATTGATGTATGGGACAGAGGAAGTTACTCTACAAACAAGCAATAATATATAAACCAAGACGACTGCCGCTAGCACAGGACGTGTACGCACGCAATGATCTTCATATTCAATTACACTATGTCCCAAGGCGGCCTAGATATTTCAGGCTCTGGAGGATGCAGCAACACCCGTCAATGCGAGGTACCACTTTCTCTGGTGCCTGTCCTCTCGAAGCTTCTTGCGTTTAAATCGAGGATTTTTCTCACATCGCTCGGCCCTACTCCTAGTTTAGTGCGTCGAACTCAGATGGTGCAGTCTCCGCATCTAACATTGACGTTCCGTATTTTCGCATTGCATAATGCAAACAACATTCATTTACCATCAACCCGTAAATTTGGAAAGATTGCTCACCAGAGACACATCTGGAACTTTTTCCGGTGGTAAGCTATGGGACTTCTCGGGATATCTTCGGTCAAACAATCCAGTATATTAACTCTCCAACAGCCTGCTGGGTGTGCCATTCTCATATCTCCGAAAGCGCATAGATGTCAGACTTGAGTTCCAAATTGCCCAAAGGGTTTCTTTTCGGCTACGCGACTGGTCAGCGCAACCTCGGACTTCGTCTCAACGTAGGGCCCACGTTGATCTTGTTTTACACCCTTCATCAATAATAATGGGAGGACGGGTGTGAAAGTTGGCTGACTAAAATTAATTTGTAAGCTGAGTAAGCCATTCCCGCGAGGACCGCAGGTCCGAGCCCAGAGGCCCCATGACTATTTTGGCAGCATTGGTCAGCAGCGCCCGCGAGGACCGCAGGTCCGAGCCCGAGAGCCCATCAATTCAGGGCCTGAAATGCCAGCTGTCAACGAAAAATTGGCCCCCCTCTTCTTTTTTCCCCCCATCACCTTCCTTCAGCTTTTCTCCAGTCGGTTTGCTCTTCAGTCCACAACTCTGCAGGAGACCAAGGTGAAGCCCAGTGAAGTCCTACCTCCCTGGCTTCTCTTTTTTCAACAAAAAGAGTGTTTGCCAGTTGTCTATTGGCCCTTTTTTGGGTCGGACCTCTCTCTGGGCACAGTGTGTAGGGAGATTGGGCTGGCGGGTCTACAGTTGCCTCCCCTTCCTTTTTGGAAGTCGCTCCTCTATCAACTACCACTGTTAGCACCGATTTCCCTGTTTCAGTTGGTGGATTTGGGTTGCATATACCCTGCCGTAGAAAACGCTTCATAGCTGCCTTGGTTTTGGTTTTTTTTGGAGACGCCTGATGTACGTTGAAGGTTCTTTTTCTTATCATGTCTTTTTATAATAATATTGCCTTAGGGATCAACCGGTTACTCCACGAAGTGCACTCCGCCAGCATGAGCGTGATAACCGCACTCTGGATAGTCCTCATCGTCGTCGGATTGTGACTCCTCTGCCTCTTCCTGTGCCTCCTGTGCCTGCTGGACCTGCTCATGTTCCTGACGATCCCTTTGCTGTGCCTCCACCACCTCGCAATGCTCTGTCTGTGGCTGAACTGCGTGCACAGTTGAATGCTTTGCCAGAGCTTCAACCTGTGCGGCGTGGTCGCAGATCCCTTCCTGTACCTGTTCCTGTTCCTCAAGTTGCTCCTCCTCCTCAAGCTGCTCCTGCTCCTATCTATGGTCATCTTCCTGCTCATTTACAGCAAGCATTGGATGCTTTGCCTCCTATGCGCCCCTTTGTTGCTCTTGCTCCTGCTCCTGCTCCTGCTCCTGCTGTCTCTTATGCTGAATTAGCTGCTCGATATGCAAATTTGCCTCCTTTGCCTGCTCCTGTATGTTATTTTTTCTGTTAAGCTAGATTGATTGCAATGAATAATGATTTACTTTTAGCCTATATTGCCTGTTCAACCACCTGCTCCTTTACCACTGCCATTGCCTCCTATGCCTCCTTCTGTTGCCTCTCATGCTGAATTATCTTTGCCTGCTCCTGTACGTCATTTTTTCTAATAAGCTAGATTGATTTCAATAAATAACAATTTGCCTTTAGCCTTTACCACCTGTTCAACCACTTGCTCCTTTACCACTGCCATTGCCTCCTCCATTGCCTTCTCCTTCACCACCACCACCTTCACCACCTCCTCCTTTGCCACCACTGCCACCACTGCCTATTGTTACCAACCTACCCCTAGCACGTCGCCCATTTGATCCCAATTGGCCTCAACATGACATGGGTAGAATGAACATTGAATGTTCTTTCTGTCATGCACTGCATTGGATCTCTGAGCGTTTAGTCAAGTCTTCGATTCGTAATCCGAAGTTTGGCATGTGTTGCTATCAAGGCAAAATTGTGCTTCCTGCTCTGGATCGCCCACCTCCTGAACTCTTGACTTTGCTCTCTGAGCAAAATCCCATTGCAAACAAATTCCGTAAACACATTCGCAACTACAACAATGCGCTTGCAATGGTATCAATTGGGCGCAGAGTTGATGCTTCTCTTCAGGCCAATGGAAATGCTCCCTATGTGTTCAGACTTCATGGAGAGCTCTCTCACAGAGCTGGGTCTCTTCTTCCTCCTCCTGGAGAGCCACCTGTCTATGCCCAGCTCTACATTTATGATCCTGATGATGCTCACAATTTCCGTATTGCAAACCAGTGGAATACCAATCTTGATCCCACGACTCTTCGCACTGTGCAAGATATGCTCTATCGTTGTCATCCAGGGGTCCAGTTGTATCGACAGGCATATGAGCAAACCAGGAATATGCCAGAGGATCACCAGTGCAGAATTGTATTACGATTGGAGAACACCACTGACCACCGTCGCTACAATATGCCCACTGCCAATGAAATCGCTGTCATTCTGCCAGGTGATGGTGATCAACTCGAGAGTGCTCGGGACATTATTCTCTACCGCCGATTTGGTGAACCTCTCCAGCGCATTTCAGATATCCATCCATTCTATCCAGCTCTCCGATTTGTCTTGCTCTTTCCTACTGGACAGCTCAGTTGGCATCCCAAAATTCTTTACAACCGAGCCGATATTTTGCAGCATGTCAATGCCAATGCACAACTGCCAGATGCTCCAGATGAAGCCCCAGAGGAGGAGGCTGAGGTTAATGGCAACACCACCACAATACAGCGCAGATATGTTTCTAATGTCCAGTTTTATCGCTACCGCCTCCATCCCCGTCCTCCTGCCATTGATTCTCAGCATCTTTTTCTTTCTCAAAAGCTCTTTCAAGAGTTTGTCTGTGACATCTGGGCAACTGCTGAGCAGAATCGCCTGCGTTGGGTTTGGCACAACCAGAACACAATCCGAGGAGACATTTATGCTGGATTGGCTGATGCAGTGGCTGCCAATGTGGATGCCAGCACAGAGGAATTGGGCCGCAGGATCATTTTGCCTGCTACCTTTGCAGGAAGCACCAGGAACATGCAGCAGCTTCTTCAGGATGCTTTGGCCATCAATCGTTTCTGTCATGGTGGAGATCTCTTCATCACTATGACTGCCAATCCAAACTGGACAGAAATTACTGTTGAGCTTTTGCCTGGCCAGACAGCAGCTGATCGTCCTGATTTGGTCATCCGAGTCTTTTATCGCAAAAAGGATGAGCTGATCGAGGACATCAAGAAAGGTGTCTTTGGCAAGGTCATAGCCTATCTCTTTGTCATTGAGTTTCAGAAACGTGGCCTGCCTCACATGCACTGCATCCTCTTTCTTGATCCAGAGTCTAAACTTCAGACTCCGGAGCATATCGACAGCCTACTCTCTTCTGAATTCCCAGAGGACAATCCTGAACTGCTTGAGCTAATCAAAAAGTTCATGGTCCACACACCATGCGGTGCAGAAAATCCCAGAGCACAATGCATGGAGAATGGCAAATGCACCAAGAACTTTCCAAAGCCTTTCAGAGAGCATACCACCATCACTGACAATGCATATGCTGCTACCCGTCGTCGAGACACCGGTCACACCTATGACGTTCGAGGCAAACAGGTCGATAATCGCTGGGTCGTTTCTTATTCTCCCTGGCTCATCTGGAAGTACCAGTGTCACATCAATGTGGAGTGCATTGCATCTATCAAAGCAGTCAAGTACATCTACAAATATGTTTACAAGGGTCATGACCGTGTCTCCATGCAGTTTGGCACTGTGGGTGACGAGGTCAGGCAGTATCTGGATGCACGCTATGTCTCTGCATGTGAAAGTCTTTGGCGCATCTTCCAATATCCACTTCATGGCCAAGCACCCAATGTCATACGGTTGCAGGTTCACCTTCCAGATGAGCAGTTTGTCACTTGGAGGCAGGATGGTCAAGAGTCAATGCCAGAGGTCGTTTTGCGAGGAGGAAGACAGGATTCCACTCTCACTGCCTATTTCAAGGCCAATGTCAAATATCCGATACAGCATCACTGTGCTCTATCAGGACTTTCCTTCCCAGTTTGTGTTCAACAAGAAGCACGAGTGGAAGCCCAGACAGAGAGGATTTGCCATAGGCCGCATGAATTACGCTCCTCCCACATCAGGCGATCGCTTCTATCTTCGACTTCTTTTGACCCAGGTCGCAGGCTCAACATCTTTTGAAGATCTTCGCACATTGAAGGAGTCATACACCCTTCTTTCAAAGATGCCTGTCTTGCACGTGGCCTTCTTGAAGATGATCAGGAGTGGGATCAGTGTTTACGTGAAGCAGCTGCTATGCAAACCGGTCGTCAGCTTCGCCACCTCTTTGTCACCATTCTGAGAGATTGCAATCCTTCCGATCCTGCTGCTCTATGGAACACATATTGGCCCCAGATCTGTGATGATCTACGCTATCGTCTTGAGCATGACAACATCCGTGTCAATCCCTCAGATGAAGACATTATAGATTATGGCCTTTTTCTCATTGATCAGCTTCTCCAATCTTCTCGCCGCTCTCTCAAGGATTGGCCATCCATGCCACAGGTCACTCAGAATTGGAATGAAAGGATTGCAAATCATCTCATAGCAGAGCAGCACAATTACGATCAGGAGGAGCAGGCTCAATTGGCAGCAGAGAACGAGGCCAGGTTGAATCCAGAGCAGAGAGATGCCTTTGATCAGTTCGACAGGCCATTGCCAACAAGACAGGACAGATCTTCTTTCTTCACGGTCCAGGAGGCACTGGCAAAACATTCCTCTATCACACTCTCTGCTATCGTCTGCGTTCCGAGGGCAAGATTGTCATCTGTGTGGCATCTTCTGGCATTGCCTCTCTTCTGCTTCCAGGTGGTCGCACGTCACATTCGAGTTTCAAAATCCCATTCTCATTAATGAGTCTACTGTGTGCACAATCACAAAGACGTCACCACTTGCTGCTCTGATTCGCATAACAGATCTCATTATCTGGGATGAGGCTCCTATGCAGCATCGTCACATCCATGAAGCTGTCGATCGCACATTCCGAGACATCCGAGGCAGTGATCTACCCTTTGGTGGATTGACCATTATCTTTGGTGGAGACTTTCAGCAGATTCTTCCTGTCATTGAAAAAGGATCCGTCCAGAGGTAGTGGGTGCATGCATGCTGCGTTCTCAATTGTGGAGAAAGATTACAGTTCTCCATTTGAGAAGGAACATGCGATTGAACACCGATGATCTGGAAGAGCGTGCTTTTGCAGAGTGGCAACTTCAAGTTGGACATGGTCAGCACACAGACATGGATGCCAACATTACCCTTCCTGATCATTTTCACTGTGAACACAACACGTTGCTTCTCTTATCCAAACCATCTATCCTAATATCAACACTCCTATCCAGAATCCACAGCAATACTTTTCTGCTCGCACCATTCTGTCTAGCCGCAATGACGATGTGGACTCTCTGAACCATTACATTCTCAGAGACTTTCCTGGAGCAGAGCAAGTCTTTCACAGTGCTGATTCGGTCTCTGCAAGCAACAATGGTGAACAGCTTCTGTATCCGGTGGAGTATTTGAACTCTATCAATTGTTCAGGACTGCCACTGGCCAAGCTGGCTCTCAAAATAGGCTGTCCTGTCATGGTGTTGCGCAATCTGGATACAGGCCATGGTGTTTGCAATGGGAGTCGAGGAATCGTCACTCGGATTCGTAATCGTGTTCTGGAGCTAAGGCTTATTACAGGCGATCATGCAGGAGAGTTGATCTTCATCCCACGTATCAAGCATGAGCCACCGGAAGGACAAGTGCCATTCCCACTCACTCGGCTTCAATTTCCTATCCGCTTATGCTTTGCCATGACAATCAACAAGTCACAAGGCCAATCAGTAACACATGTTGGGCTGGATTTACGTACACCGGTTTTCACTCATGGTCAGTTTTATGTTGCTATATCACGGGTAACATCAGTACATAACATTAAAGCAATATGGGAAGTGGACAAGATAGATAGTGTAACTAAAAACTTTGTATATAATGAAGTACTATTGGATTGAACATTTAAAGTGCATTACAAAAGGCCGGGGGGCATAAAAGTGCCAGCGGCACGTGTTATATACTTGTCAATAAAGAATGGGAGGACGGCCGTGGGAGTTGGCTGATGACTAAGATGAGTAAGCCATTCCCACGAGGACCGCAGGTCTGAGCCCCATGACTATTTTGGCAGCATTGGTCAGCAGTGCCCATGACGACCACAGGTCCGAGGCCCGAGAGCCCATCAATTCAGGCCCTGAAAAAAGCTGTCAACGAAAATTTGGCCCCTCTTCTTTTTCCCCCTCTACCATCACCTTCAGCTTTTCTCCAGTTGGTTTGCACTTCAGTCCACAACTCTGCAGGAGACCAAGGTGAAGCCCAGTGAAGTCCTACCTCCCTGGCTTCTCTTTTTTCAACAAAAAGAGTGTTTGCCAGTTGTCTATTGGCCCTTTTTTGGGTCGGACCTCTCTCTGGGCACAGTGTGTAGGGAGATTGGGCTGGCGGGTCTACAGTTGCCTCCCCTTCCTTTTTGGAAGTCGCTCCACTATCAACTACCACTGTTAGCACCGATTTCCCTGTTTCAGTTGGTGGATTTGGGTTGCATATACTCTGCAGTAGAAAACGCTTCATAGCTGCCTTGATTTTGGTTTTTTTTTTTTTGGGGGGGAAAAGCCTGATGTATGTTGAAGATTCTTTTTCTCACCATGTTTTTTATTTATAATAATAATATTGCCTCAGGGATCAACCAGTTACTCCACGAAGTGCTCTCCGTCAGCATGAGCGTGATAACCGCACTCTGGACAGTCCTCATCGTCATCGAATTGTGACTCCTGTGCCTCTTCCTATGCCTCCTGTGCCTCCTGGACCTGCTCATATTCCTGACGATCCCTTTGCTATGCCTCCACCACCTCGCAATGCTCTGTCTGTGGCTGAACTGTGTGCACAGTTGAATGCTTTGCCAGAGCTTCAACCTGTGCGGCATATTCACAGAACCCTTCCTGTACCTGCTCCTATTCCTCAAGTTGCTCCTCCTCCTCAAGCTGCTCCTGCTCCTGTCTATAGTCATCTTCCTGCTCATTTACAGCAAGCATTAACTGCTTTGCCTCCTATACGCTCTTCTATTGCTCTTCTTCCTGCTCCTGCTCCTGCTCCTGCTGTCTCTTATGCTGAATTGGCTGCTCGATATGCAAATTTGCCTCCTTTGCCTGCTCCTGTATGTCATTTTTTCTGATAAGCTGGATTAATTTCAATGAATATTGTTTATTTTTAGCCTTTGCGACCTGTTCAACTGCCTGCTCCTTTACCACTGCCATTGCCTCCTATGCCTCCTCCTGTTGCCTCTCATGCTGAATTATCTTTGGCTGCTCCTGTACGTCATTTTTTCTAATAAGCTAAATTGATTTCAATAAATAACAATTTGCCTTTAGCCTTTACCACCTATTCAACCACTTGCTCCTTTACCACTGCCATTGCCTTCTCCATTGCCTTCTCCTTCACCACCACCACCTTCTCTCCTCCTCCTCTGCTACCACTGCCTATTGTCACCAACCTACCCCTGGCACGTCACCCATTTGATCCCAATTGGCCTCAACATGACATGGGTAGAATGAACATTGAATGTTCTTTCTGTCATGCACTGCATTGGATCTCTGAGCGTTTAGTCAAGTCTTCAATTTTTAACCCCAAGTTTGGCATGTGTTGCTACCAAGGCAAAATTGTGCTTCCTGCTCTGGATCACCCACCTCCTGAACTTTTGACTTTGCTCTCTGAGCAAAATCCTATTGCAAACAAATTCCGTAAACATATTCGCAACTACAACAATGCACTTGCAATGGTATCAATTGGGCGCAGAGTCGATGCTTCTCTTCAGGCCAACGGAAATGCTCCCTATGTGTTTAGACTTCATGGAGAGCTCTCTCACAGAGCTGGGTCTCTTCTTCCTCCTCCTGGAGAGCCACCTGTCTATGCCCAGCTCTACATCTATGATCCTGATGATGCTCACAATTTCCGTATCGCAAACCAGTGGAATACCCATCTTGATCCTACAACTCTTCGCACAGTGTAAGATATGCTTTATCGTTGTCATCCAGGGGTGCAGTTATATCAGCAGGCATATGAGCAAACCAGAAATATGCCAGAAGATCACCAGTGCAGAATTGTATTGCGATTGGAGGATACTACTGATCACCGTCGCTATAATATGCCCACTACCAATGAAATTGCTGTCATTCTGCCAGGTGATGGTGATCAACTCGAGAGTGCTCGGGACATTATTCTGTACCGCCGATTTGGTGAACCTCTCCAGCGCATTTCAGACATCCATCCATTCTATCCAGCCCTCCGATTTGTCTTGCTCTTTCCTACTGGACAGCTCAGTTGGCATTCTAAAATTCTCTACAATCAAGCTGATGCTTTGCAGCATGTCAATGCAAATGCACAGCTGCCAGATGCTCCAGAGGAAGCTCCAGAGGAAGAGGCTGAGGTCAATGGCAACACTACTGCCATACGATGCAGATATGTTTCCAAGGTCCAGTTTTATCGCTACCGCCTCCATCCCCGTCCTCCTGCCATTGATTCTCAGCATCTTTTTCTCTCTCAAAAGCTCTTTCAAGAGTTTGTCTGTGATGTCTGGGCTACTGCAGAGCAGAGTCACCTGTGTTGGGTTTGGCAAAACCAGAACACAATCCGAGGAGACATTTATGCTGGATTGGCTGATGCAGTGGCTGCCAATGTGGATGTTAGCACAGAGGAATTGGGCCGCAGAATCATTCTGCCTGCTACCTTTGCAGGAAGCACCAGAAACATGCAGCAGCTTCTTCAGGATGCTTTGGCCATCAATCGTTTCTGTCATGGTGGAGATCTCTTCATCACTATGACTGCCAATCCAAACTGGACAGAAATTACTGTCGAGCTTTTGCCTGGCCAGACAGCAGCTGATCGTCCAGATTTGGTCATCCGAGTCTTTTATCGCAAAAAGGATGAGCTGATCGAGGACATCAAGAAAGGTGTCTTTGGCAAGGTCATAGCCTATCTCTTTGTCATCGAGTTTCAGAAACGTGGCCTGCCTCACATGCACTGCATCCTCTTTCTTGATCCAGAGTCTAAACTTCAGACTCCTGAGCATATCGACAGCCTACTCTCTTCTGAATTCCCAGAGGACAATCCTGAACTGCTTGAGCTAATCAAAAAGTTCATGGTCCACACACCATGCGGTGCAGAAAATCCCAGAGCTCAATGCATGGAAAATGGCAAATGCACCAAGAACTTTCCAAAGCCCTTCAGAGAGCATACCACCATCACTGACAATGCATATGCTGCCACCCGTCGTCGAGACACCGGTCATACCCATGATGTTCGAGGCAAGCAGGTCGATAATCACTGGGTTGTTTCTTATTCTCCCTGGCTTATCTGGAAGTACCAGTGCCATATCAATGTGGAGTGCATTGCATCTATTAAAGCAGTCAAATACATCTACAAATATGTTTACAAGGGTCATGACGGGTCTCCATGCAGTTTGGCACTGTGGGTGATGAAGTCAGGCAGTATCTGGATGCACGCTATGTCTCTGCATGTGAAAGTCTTTGGCGCATCTTCCAATGTCCACTTCATGGCCAAGCACCCAATGTCATACGGTTGCAGGTTCACCTTCCAGATGAGCAGTTTGTTACTTGGAGGCAGGATGGTCAAGAGTCAATGCCAGAGGTCGTTTTGCGAGGAGGAAGACAGGATTCCACTCTCACTGCCTATTTCAAGGCCAATATCAAATATCCTGATACAGCATCCACTGTACTCTATCAGGACTTTCCTTCCCAGTTTGTGTTCAACAAGAAGCATGAGTGGAAGCCCAGACAGAGAGGATTTGCTATAGGCCATGAATTATGCTCCTCCCACATCAGGCGATCGCTTCTATCTTCGACTTCTTTTGACCCAGGTCGCAGGCTCAACATCTTTTGAAGACCTTCGCACATATGAAGAAGTCATACATCCTTCTTTCAAAGATGCCTGTCTTGCACGTGGCCTTCTTGAAGATGATCAGGAGTGGGATCAGTGTTTACATGAAGCAGCTGCTATGCAAACCGGTCGTCAGCTTCGCCATCTCTTTGTCACCATTCTGAGAGATTGCAATCCTTCAGATCCTGCTGCTCTATGGAACACATATTGGCCCCAGATCTGTGATGATCTACGCTATCGTCTTGAGCATGACAACATCCATGTCAATCCCTCAGATGAAGATATCATGGATTATGGCCTTTTTCTCATTGACCAGCTTCTCCAATCTTCTCGCCGCTCTCTCAAGGATTGGCCATCCATGCCACAGGTCACTCAGAATTGGAATGAAAGGGTTGCAAATCATCTCATAGCAGAGCAGCACAATTACGATCAGGAGGAGCAGGCTCAATTGGCAGCAGAGAACGAGGCCAGGTTGAATCCAGAGCAAAGAGATGCCTTTGATCAGTTCCGACAGGCCATTGCCAACAAGACAGGACAGATCTTCTTTCTTCATGGTCCAGGAGGCACTGGCAAGACATTCCTCTATCACACTCTCTGCTATCGTCTGCGTTCCAAGGGCAAGATTGTTATCTGTGTGGCATCTTCTGGCATTGCCTCTCTTCTGCTTCCAGGTGGTCGCACATCACATTCAAGTTTCAGAATCCCCATTCTCATTAATGAGTCTACTATGTATACAATCACAAAGACATCACCACTTGCTGCTCTGATTCGCATAACAGATCTCATTATCTGGGATGAGGCTCCTATGCAGCATCGTCACATTCATGAAGCTGTTGATCGCACATTCCAAGACATTCGGGGCAGTGATCTACCCTTTGGTGGATTGACTATTATCTTTGGTGGAGACTTTCAGCAGATTCTTCCAGTCATTAAAAATGGATCCCGTCCAGACATAGTGGGTGCATGCATGCTGCGTTCTCAATTGTGGAGAAAGATTACAGTCCTCCATTTGAGAAGAAACATGCGATTGAACACTGATAATCTGGAAGAGCGTGCTTTTGCAGAGTGGCAACTTCAAGTTGGACATGGTCAGCACACAGATATGGATGCCAACATTACCCTTCCTGATCATTTTCACTGTGAACACAATACTGTTGCTTCTCTTATCCAAACCATCTATCCCAACATCAACACTCCCATCCAGAATCCACAGCAATACTTTTCTGCTCGCACCATTCTGTCTAGCCGCAATGACGATGTGGACTCTTTGAACTATTACATTCTCAGAGACTTTCCTGGAGCAGAGCAAGTCTTTCACAGTGCTGATTCGGTCCTGCAAGCAACAATGGTGAACAGCTGCTCTATCCAATAGAGTATTTGAACTCTATCAATTGTTCAGGACTGCCACTGGCCAAGCTAGCTCTCAAAATAGGCTGTCCTGTCATGGTGTTGCGCAATCTGGATACAGGCCATGGTGTTTGCAATGGGAGTCGAGGAATCGTCACTCGGATCCGTAATCGTGTTCTGGAGCTAAGGCTCATTACAGGTGATCATGCAGGAGAGTTGATCTTCATCCCACATATCAAGCATGAGCCACAAGGCCAATCAGTAACACATGTTGGGCTGGATTTACGTACACCGGTTTTCAGTCATGGTCAGTTTTATATTGCTATATTACGGGTAACATCAGTACATAACATTAAAGCAATATGGGAAGCAGACAAGATAGATAGTGTAACTAAAAACTTTGTATATAATGAAGTACTATTGGATTGAATATTTAAAGTGTGTTACAAAAGGCCGGGGGCATAAAAGTGCCAGCGGCACGTGTTATATACTTGTCAATAATAATGAGGGAAGGGCGTGGGAAGGGATGTGATTAGCTAATTTTAGTCAGCAAGCCTCGAAGAATGGGAGGACGGTTTTTTTGGATGACTAAGAATCCTGACTAATTCTGACTAAGCAGTGAGGCTGTGCCGCGGAGGACCGCAGGTCTGAGCCCCAAGGCCCATGACTATTTTGGGTGCCACGAGGACTGCAGGTCCGAGCCCTGAGACCCAGTGAAAATCGGCTCTGCACGGATCTGTGACGGAGTGTCAATATCTGCTTTGTCATGCAGTGATCGGTAATATGCTGTACGACTACAGACCCGTTCGCACTTTCCTCGAATCGTCACCACACTCGAATCGAACGGCTCATTTGATCAACATGCCAACTTGCTGGTGTAATTCCTGCCGAGGTGCGACAATGTCGCAGCAAGTTATTCGCAAACATCGCAACCGGCCGCGCGCTGAGAATATGCCTTCGCTACCATTGTTTCTCCCTTTCGCTGAGTGGTTGGAGAAAGAGCACGCTGGAAGCGAGGGGTTAGAAAACGGGCCTGGGGGTAACGGTATGGGATATAAACGACCCAGGCTGGTATGTCAGTGGTACACTAAATTCTCTTTGTAGTTTACTACAAAATCAATATCACTCTGATTCACTCATCTTAGCCTAATGATCCACATCCCGAATGCATTGGGCAGTCGAGCCATCTAGAATCACAGTCATCACAGACCGAAGGAGGCACCTTTTCTGCTGGTGTAGGTCGTAGCCTCGAAAATACCGACTTCTTCGATGCGAGCAGCGGGGACGTTGAGCCCAATCCTCGCAGGAATGACGAGCACCCCACGCATCAATTACTGAATGAGCGGGCTGCCTTCGAAGAGCTTGCTGCTGCTGAACGACGTGCACGAGAGGCTGCACAACAATCTGACTCGGATGACGAACCAGTACGGAACACTTCCAATGCCGAAAATAATCCTGAGGCCCCTCGTATGCCGGAGCTGCAGGTCGATACCTTGCGCATCGCCAATAATTTCATCGAACTCATCCGGTCGGCCACTCTTGAGAACGGCAAGCTTGACGATGCAACAATTCACCGCCTCCGAAATCCTATCAACTATCCTCTCGAAATTTCGGATCCGGATGAACGGCTCTCCATCGATCTCTTTCTGGCTGTTACTGACGCATCTGAGGCCGTTTACGATGCTTGTCGGAAAGCCATTTCACGACGATTCCCTGACAGCAATATCCTTTCATATCACGACGTCAAGCAGCTTGTTTCGGAGCTGAGTGGCGTCATCTGCATTATGGACGACATGTGTATCAATTCCTGCCATGCCTTCACTGGACCTTTTTCGGACTTGGAAGCCTGTTCTATATGTGGAGAGCCCCGTTACAACCCTGTCGAACGTGCACTGACAGGTAAAAAGGTCCCCGACAACAAGCATGTACCATACCTCTGGGTCCACAAATTCAGGCACTCCGGCATTCGAAAGCAGGTGCCGAGGTGATGCGATATCGGGATCGAAAAGTGCGCGAGGTTGACGAACTGATTCGTCAATTAAGCACCGACCACAGCCCCGACTTGGACATGGTATACGATGACATTTTCTGCGGCGCCGACTTCGTCGAACTGGCTGAGAAAGCCAAAATGACTTTGCATGACACCATTTTCGCTTTTTCTATCGACGGGGCACAACTCTATGAAAGCAAGAAGTCAGACACATGGATTGGAATCGCCACAATCTATGAAGTATCGCCTGACCTGCGCCAGAAACAAAAACGAGTCCTGCCTGCCGTCGTGATTCCTGGCCCCAACAAACTGAAGAATGCTGATTCGTATCTCTTTCGGACACTGCACCATATATCCGCATTGCAACGTGAGAACGGCGGGGCTGGTTTGCGGGTCTGGGATGCACTAGATCAGGGTATTGTGAACTCCCGCATCTTTTTCTCGCTTGGCTTAGCTGATGCACTCGGAATGACCGAGATTGATGGGCGCGTCGGCCACCATGGGGCACAAGGATGCCGTATTGGCTGTTCGATGAAGGGACGTCATAAACCGAACAGCGGCCATTATTTTGCAGCTCATCTATGTCCAAATAATTATTCGGTTACAGACTGCAATCACCCTGACATCGATATCCGAAACCTCCCTCCTCCCTCCATTGACTCTTATACTGCTAACCTGCAAAAGCTCCTCAGTTCTCCTGATCAAACAGCCTATGAAAAGAATCGCAAAGAAACGGGAATAAGCAAGCCCAGCATTTTCAGTGGGCTTGACAGTAATCTCATGCTTCCTGTCCCACTCTGTTTCTCGCTCGATCTCATGCACCTCCTGTCCCTGAATATTCCAGAACTTCTGATCCAACTATGGCGTGGTTCCATCAAATCAGCTACTGATTCAGATCCTTGGGACTGGGCCACCCTTGTTGGCGAATGCTGGATTCATCATGGAAAACTAGTCGCGGCAGCCGCACCCAACTTCCCGTCTTCATTTCATCGCCCTCCTCGCAATCCTGCTGAAAAGATTTCAAGTGGTTACAAAGCGACCGAGTACTTTTTGTACATCTATGGGCTTGGTCCTGGATTCTTTCGAACGGTTCTTCCCCCCAAGTATTGGCAAAATTTTTGCAAGTTGGTTCGTGGTGTCCGCATCATCACCCAACGTCGTATTACTGGATGCCAGCTCCAAGAGGCTCAGCACCTCCTTGTACAATTTGTCGAGGAGTATGAATGTCTCTATTATCAACGACGTGTCGAGCGCCTCTATCTCTGCCGACCATCACTTCACACGCTCCTCCACGCTGCCTCTGAAGTGGTCCGCGTTGGACCGGGCGCCTACTCCACACAGTATACCATGGAACGGACGATTGGTGACCTGGGTGAGGAGATTCGGCAACCATCAAATCCATATGCAAACCTGGCACAACGGGCCTTGCGACGATCACAAGTCAATGCCCTCAAGATCATGTATCCAGAGCTTGATGACACGGCGACCATGACCTTTCCCCGTGGTGCGATTGATTTTGATGGTCAATTTGTTTTTTTACGGCCACGCGAGAAATATGCAACAAACTTGATTGGTGCAGAACTCGAAGTTATTTCCTCGCGATTGAACATATCTCGAGTAACTCGTTGGGGTCGTTGCAGCCTTTCTAATGGACAGATTGCCCGAAGCCTTTGGAATGAGAAACGGCGGACAAAACGAAATATCCGCATAACAAGAAATGTGAAGGCAAGTTCAACATTTTTACATTTCTCTTCACTTCATTGTACTTAGATCATATTTAGATTCAGCTAAACGGACAAATAACGTTCGCCGAAGTACAGTTCTTCTTTATCACTGAGTCCGACGTAACTCAACAACAAACTCCGTGGGCACTTGTCTCCATATACTCCGCGCCGGACCAGCAACTCCTCGCAGAATCCTTCAATACTCTCTGGGCCTGTCGATATATGGGTCCTGCTCATCTTCAAGTCATCCCGGCATCGTCAATCCTCTCAGTTGTGGCAATGCAGAAACTTCCAGCATTTCTGGAGGAGCCAGAGGACAGGTATTTCGTCGTTGAGAAATCCAGCTTGGAGGATGCTTCATTCAATGGCTATGTAGAACCAGTAGACCAAGATATATAGTGTTTTCATCGTACAATGTATCAATGCAACCAATATCCTAAATCTATGGTCGCATCCAAGTTGCGTCACCCTCTCACGTGCACTACACCATCCTTCCTCTACAACGACGACCTTGCTCACCAACAACAACGACGGCAACCGTTGCCTATCACCACCACAACTGTCATGGCTGCCAGCTTTCCCAGCTCTGATGATTTCAGCTTTCCTTACCACTCCGGGCCGTCCAGTGACTTCAATTTCTCTCTGCACACACATCAGGTGAATTTCGTTCTTTGCGTTCGTTCATGTGAATAACAAGCTTTTCCTCACATGAAGCATGCCAGAAACACCTTTGGTTCTCATTCCAGTCCAAGCAGGCCCTCGGTGTGTCAATGGAGCTTCATCAAAATTTAGTGTTGCATACTGACATTCGTATCATGCAGCCTATGTTCAATTATGGTGGTTCTACATCCATGGCAGCCTCGACCTCCCCAAATGTGCTTACAGATGTTGGAAACAATGCATATACAAAGCTATTGGATGCATACAAGCAGGTACAGTTGGAGGCGAAGCAGGCGCAGATGGAGGCGGCATTTTACAAGTAAGCACGTTCATCAGATTCATTTCCTTCACTTATCTCCTCACTTTCAGAAAGGAATATGTGTCTCTCCGTGAAGCCATGATGAATAATTGGTCCATGATGCCTGCCCAAGCAGGCCGACCCCAACCATCTTCAGCGGCTCCCTCCACGTCGCTCAAGCTCGAAATCCCAAGTGCGCTCATTCTGCCTGATGCAGAAGATTACCCTGAGGTTCCATATTGGACTGTCGATCAATGGGATGACCATTGCAGGAAACGGAGCGACGTTGGTAAAACTACTGACTGGCTCAATTTTCTCACAGATGAGGATGGCCACCCTGTTAGCGACGAACGGCGCGCAGAGATCACAAATCGTGCAAAAGTCCTCTGGAACGAACTCCAGCAGCAAAACCTTGCGCCAGACACATGGAAAAAGAGGACTCACCAAGCGGAGCGCTACTTCAATCACACAATGATGCACACATTTCCAGAACTCAGTTATGCTGCGGGAACATGGAAAGTGGAACGATTTGCCACTGTCCGCTATCCGGAGTGGTGTCGGACGAGGCGCGGTCAGGCAAAAGGTACGTCGTATTGAACTATTTCGTTTTCCCACTTCTAGGTTCTCTTGCAGATGTCAAGCCATTGAAACGAGAGCCTGATGAAAGGTCTCCCATCCGAGAACGCAAGAAGCGCAGGAAGTGCAGCTCAACGCCTCCTCCGAATGCCATCGTCATCACCATTGACAATGTTGACGATGACCCAACAAAGGTGACAAAGGCCAACTCACCTCCTCAGGCCACCGCCAACACTGCCACTCCCATCACTCCCACCTCCGCCATCACCGTCACTCCCACCATTGCCATCGCTCCCATCACTCCCACTGCCACCATCGCTTCCATCACTCCTGCCGCCATCATCGCTCCTATCACTCCTGCCGCTGCCATCGCTCCCATCATCGCAAAGCAACCCGAGCCCACCCAGCTACCTCCTGTGCCAGCCCAGGTCACCGAGATGAGACCCAAGTCACCGGAACCCACAAGTCATCCATATTCTGGCATAGACAAGGAGAAAAGCGGAGCAAGCGTATTGGAAGGTGCTACACCTCCCGAAATCAGCTCGGCGGGACCTAGGACGGCGGCGGTTGAAGGGATGGCAGTAGTCGAAGGGGCAGTAGTAGTTGAAGGGACAGCTGTGGTTGGAGAGACAGCGGCTGTCAAACCAATGGCGGAAATAGGTGCGACTTTTCGATTTATGGAGTACTGACCATTGTTATATCCTTGCAGGCCAACCCGGGAACGCGACGGCGGCTGTGGCTCCAAACACCTCGCCACCACTTGAATCAACACCTGGGGTAATCCTGCCAGCTCGGCGAACCCTGGATCCGCTGTAAGTGGCTTGCTCCCTCTTTTACTGTTTCTTACGTCTTCCTCGACCAGCATGGGACTGTCTATCCCATCTGCAGCCATCGAAATACCACCACCATCTGAAAGTGCCGTCGCAACGTCGTCCAACACAAAAAAAGCGGCCGGAAAGCCATTCAAGCCAAAAGCTGGTTTGAATACCGCTCGGTAAGTCTTGATTTTGCTCAAATGACATGAAAAGTGACCGAAGTGCCTTTAGTAACCTTTTCGCCATCGATTACATGCAGGAGCACCCCGAAATGACCGCCGCAGCCTTCTCAAAGTTGTGGAAAGACCTCGACAAGGAGATGAAAAAGGTGCGTCGTCAAAACTGTTATATTGATAGGACCTAGGTTGACAATCACGAAATCTGCAGAAATATGAAGCTCTCGAAAAGGCCAAAAAACAAGGTGCAGCCTCGAAATCCAAGCCGACGACAGACAAGAATGTCGAGGAAGCCGCCCCATAGATGTCGTGCATTTTTTTTTCATTCATTGTTGAGTCCTGCTGAAATTTTCTTCATAGACGGACTTAGCAAAAGTGGTCGATTGGGTACGTGTATCAGTATTGCAGGAGGAGTGCAGGAAAGGGCCGACGGACTCCGATAATTACTGTAGATTACTGTAAAATACTGTAGAGCATTCTGAAAATGACAATTATGCGTATTCCTGAATACTACGGATGACTGCAGATAGGAACAGAAGATTTCTGAGCTACTTCGAAAACGAGTGCAGGAATTTGCAGATGTAAATCTGCACGCCTTATCCCGATCGGGCATCCTCTGCATTCCACCATCCTCCCGAATATTCCCGTTCGTCGCAGATCACTGCAGATCCGATTGTCACTGGGCCTGAGAGCCCATCAATTCAGGCCCTGAAATGCCAGCTGTCCCCCCTACCATTACCTTCAGCTTTTCTCAAGTCAGTTTGCTCTTTAGGGAGTAGCATGGGTAACCTGTGGGTAATCCAAGGCCAACCTGGACCTGTACCTGTGAAAACCCTTATCCATGTGCCAGGTATGGGTTCATTGATGGGTTGCAATGATGTAGGTGAATGGATTGTGGGTTGTGGATCAACCCATGGGTTGTATGCTAAAGGGCACATAGAACGTACATTAGCCTTTACTACAGTACAGCTACTATCCAAGATCAATGATATTCCTAGGATTATTGGCTGTAAGGCACTTGCCTATGGTGGGGATAGGGCATGGATGGATAAAATTTATCGAATCTCATTTGTTATGATATCAAACTTATATAATTTTGTGTGCAACCTATGGCACGGGTGATGGGTTGGTGGACGGGTTCATATAGGCTGATCCAAACCTGCACCAGATAAGCCTATGTGTCAAAACCTGCATGAGTTACCCATACCCATGCTATTACATTTTCAGAGACATTCCTGGAGCAGAGCAAGTCTTTCACAGTGCTGACTTGGTCACTATAAGCAATAATGGTGAACAGCTGCTGTATCCGGTGGAGTAGCTATCTAAAGGACAAGTGCCATTCCCATTGATGTGCCTTTAATTTCTGATCTGCTTATGCTTTGCTATAACAATCAACAAGTTGCAAGGCCAGTTAGTGACATATGTTGGGCTTGATTTACATACACCGGTTTTTACTCATGGTTAGTTTTATATTGCTATATCACGAGTAACATCAGTACATAACATTAAAGCAATATGGAAAGTGGATTGAATATTTAAAGTGCCAGTAAGTGTCAACAAAAGGCCGGGGGGTATAAAAGTGCCAGCAGCATGTGTTATATACTTGCAGACAAGATAGATAGTGTAATTAAAAACTTTTTGAATATTTAAAGTGCCAGTAAGCATCAACAAAAGGCCGGGGGGCATTAAAGTGCCAGTAGCACGTGTTATTACTTGCAGATATAAGATAGATAGTGTAACTAAAAACTTTTTGAATATTTAAAGTGCCGGTGAGTGTCAACAAAGGCCGGGGGGCATAAAAGTGCCAGCGGCACGTGTTATATACTTGTCCAATACAGCGAGTTACCAAATAGAGGGTTCCGCGGCCGCCTCTTCCCGTGGACCCTCAATTTGGGACACATTTTCACATTCGAAGCCGTCCCCGATTGCGGATGGATCCACAGGCGATGTCGCTGCAGACTCTTACCGGCTTTGGCAGTCTGACATAGCTTTGCTCAAATCGTATGGCGTCACAGCATACAGGTTCTCCTTATCGTGGTCGCGTATAATCCCATTAGGAGGACGCAATGACGAAACCAATGAAGAAGGAATCAAATTCTACAGACACTTCATCGAAGCGCTGGTGGAAGCCGGAATCAGACCCTGCGTAGTGAGCAATGAACCCAACATGCATCATTTGGCCGTACCTTTTATGTCCATACGTAGACCTTGTACCATTGGGATCTTCCTCAAGGATTACAGGACCGTTATGGTGGTTGGCTGAACAAAGAGATAATCTATGACTTCGTTCATTTCGCTGAGGTACAGTATTTACTCAGCATACCTGACGAACTGTGAACGACATCTGAATAATCTAATTAGATCTGTTTTGAGGCATTCGGTGACTTGGTGAAACATTGGTAAGTCGACCTCTCAAACCAAAACATCCCTTGACATCTTCTTAGGATTACTCTCAACGAGCCTTGGTGTATTTCAGTCCTTGGTTATGGCCATGGTATTTTCGCTCCCGGGAGATCAAGTGACCGGTCGAGATCCAGAGGAGGAAATACCAGTACTGAACCTTGGGTGTAAGTTTTTCCCTACCGTCATCAAGCCCTTATTAACGTTCGTGTCAATACCTGGACTCAGTGTCGCGCATAATCTCATCTTATCTCACGCATATGCTGTGAAACTTTACCGAGAAAACTTTCAGCAAACACAGCAAGGAATTATTGGGCTAACTCTTGACTGCGTATGGTATATGCCATATGAAGACGATGACCCCGAATGTACGTTATCCGTATCCTAGAATTAAGATGCTTATATTAGCAGGCATCACTGCTGCTCAGAGAGCGCTAGACTCTCGAGTTGGTAAGCATGGAATGTTCTGTTCCGTGCAGTCCATCTCCATTTACGAGCATCATAGGATGGTTTGCTGTATGTCCGTAATATTTTTGGCGTATCATTGTCAGCATACAGCATGAGAACAGGATCCCGTATACAAGGGGCATTACCCGCAGTCACTCTTTGCATCCCTTGGGAACGTCTGCCAAAATTCACAGATGAAGAAATTTCCGTTGTCAAGGGATCATCAGATTTCTTCGGTCTTAACACCTACACAACTAACCTTGTCCGTGAGTTCCATCATGTTCCTCCACCTGACGATTTTAGGCTTGACATCGTACATGAAAGGACCAGGAGGATTTGATGAATTCAATGGAAAGATCGTGAGTACGTTTGTGAGAGAAGATGGGACCCAGCTAGGAGCCCAAGGTTCGCTTTGTTCAAAGTTCTGAGTGATGTGGAATTCATGGCTTTGAATGCACCAGCGGAAGTTTCTTGGCTCCAAAGTTGTAAGCCAATGTTCTTTCCTCTCTTGAAAAATTGTTATTGACATGAATCAGATCCGCCTGGATTTCGCGCAGTATGGAGCATCACTATACCTGTTGTGATTGTTTCCTGACGTTCGTGTGTGTGCACGTCGATTTTGATCAAGCTACTGAATTATTTATGGAAAGTGGGCGCTTTTTCTTGACGGCTTGTATCATTATCTAACAACACGTTGAATTCAGACATACGCCAAACCGATCTAGTAATCCCACGTGTCTTTCCGTGTGCTCAATTAACATGGCGGTGCAGTGTCACCGAAAACGGCTTTGCCGTCAAGAATGAAAATCAACTCGGTCCTTTGGAAGCCATCCACGATTCTGATCGAGTCGATTACTACCGCGGGTATACTCAGGCCCTGCTGGAAGCTATCAACACCGACGGCATAGACGTGCGGGCATATTTCGCGTGGAGTACGCTCTCGGTCGACTTGCATGGACGTCCTTATTGCTCATAATTTCATGATCAGGCCTCTTGGATAATTTTGAATGGGCGGAAGGGTACCGAGTTCGCTTTGGAGTCACGTATGTGGACTATAACACCCAAGAAAGGCATCCAAAGGATTCTTCCCAGTTCTTAAAGAAGGTTGGTGACCCAAATACGGCGAAGAACGTTGTATCTGATTTTCTCTACGTGTTGCTTGGTACACAGTGGTATGAAGACCACCGCGCGTAGCATACCGATAACAGACAAGAAATAATGAGATAGTTGCATGATCATGCAGTCAAATGCCAGGCCAGAACGTTCCCCAGTTTACATCGCAATAACCCAGGAGGCACGGGATGGCCGTCAACCAAACCCGCTCGTCATTTGAATTGTCAGATACTACATAGCTAAATGAACGAAAGAGAGAAACAGTAATAATTTAATGGTCGAACAATGACGACAAGGCAACCAATCGGAACCAAAGAACCATTGAGCACAAGCTCGTTTCCAATATCTACATGGAATTGAAAGAGAAAAAAAAAGAATAAGATGAACCCAATATATAACATGTCCGGTTCGATCCAGGCGGTCTGTCAGATGCGTTCATACATGCAGATGTACGCCTTGGCTTTTAGCACCTCGTCTAGGGTGGTCAGCCGCACGACCGTGTCGCTAATGTACGCCCATTGCCGCTCGGGCCTTGAGCCGGTACTGGAATTGGTCTTTTCGTCAGAGGAGAAAGGTGGTCTTGGTGTGTTGTCGGAAGAGGGCAGAGCAGTGTACGCTATGTAGTGGCCGCCAAGCTATATTGGTATCATTCATCAATCATTCCTTGATTATGTGAGACAAGGCTAAAGAGACACACCATGTTGCCAATATGAACTACCACAGCATACAGACGGTACATGCACCGTTCGTCGTTCTTCGCGCTCGCGCTGTGCCGCTTCGCCTTCTTCCCCAACCCAAAATCCTCTTTCCGCGGGGCGAGGTACGGCGTGAGATCGAGATACTCTGGGAAGGAGATGTAGTCGTCCAGTTTCCGGAACCCATGCGAAAACGAGATCATTGTCTTTGACAGCTGCTGGAACCTCTTCAAGTGGATCACCAAGACCGGCGGAGGCGCGGCGATGAGATACCGCTTGTAGGCAGGGCGCATGGTGACGGGCTTCGGCCGCGAGGTCTTTCTATTCGGTGACGTAGGCCGTGACGCGCGTTGCTTGGCGGCAGCATCCGAGTAGCCCGGCGACGTCGATGACGATTCGACAGACCGACTCGACGTGGCCACAGACACTTCACTCTCCGTTCCAGAACTGTCCTCCGCGCTGTCCAACTCGCATTTATGCCTCGGTCGCTGTGCACTGGGTATGGGTAATGAATCTGCTGGCTTGCTCGGAAGGTGGGAGAGAACTTGGCCAAGGCGTGGAGCGGGGCGAGCAGGAGGCGCTTGAATGCTCCCTGGACTAGATACGCTGGAACGGATTACTTCTGGGACACCTTTGCCATTTGCAGTCGGCAGTCGCGGGCCAGTCGGACGCCGAGGTGGGACGGGAACTGTTGTGTGAATCGATGGGATCGGTTCGCCATTGAGAGCTGAACTGTTGGTTTGCGACGGTGCTCCTTCATCAGGCTCTGGGGCATCCGTCGGTTCCGGAGGCATAGACGAGACGGAGCGTTGATCACTATCGAGATTTGAATAAAACGACATGGTCGGAGTCGACATCGATGTTGGCAGATGCACGAGAGACGATGATAATGCAGGCCTCCGCATCTCGGTTTTGATATCCACTGCCGGTGTGCCGCCCTCCTCACTGTCTGAATCATCCTCCACGGAGCCATGACCATTTTCAGACGATCCATCATTTGCACCATTCGCAATCTTCCAGCACCGCCGGCAGCCCACCATGTTATCGCCGTCCAAAAATTCAACGGAGGTGAAGCTCCTCATACATTCTTCGAGGCCGGTGAACCCGGTCATGTTCAGCCACAGGTTGTGTGAAGACGGAGATGGAAGGCCAGTGTCGTTGTGATGCACAGGTCTAAAAAGGGAGAAAGGATGAAGAGTGGGATGGTTCACGTCGGCAAGGACTCTTCGCAAATACTCCGATTCTGCGTGTGATGGTTTTGGAGGCTTGGGCGATCGAGCTCTGTGAACTTCCGGGATTTTGGAAGGATGACTTGCGCTGAGTTTGACGTGACGTGCGGCGGAGCAGGTGCATCACTACTTGAAGACAATGAAGGGCGGGAGAGATAGATGGCAGGTGCGGGATGGTGGTTATTTTCCGAAACACCGTTCGGGTGCGCATTTTCCTTGTCGCCGTCCACCTTTGAGGGATCGTCGTCTGGCGGATCCCGGAAGAACTCTTGACTGAATCGCTCACTGAAGCGATTCATCCGGCGGTCCTTCTGCTTTACAAGTCCAACCCTCATGCTGATTCGTCGACTCAGCTTAGCCCAGCCATCGTCCTTCTTCTCCTTTTTTTCGGCCCTCCCAGTGCTCTGTACCTCTGCTGGGGCCTCATCAAGAGAATCAACGCCATTGATGATAACTCTGGACCCGTCGCTCTCCATTGTCGTATCATCCTCCTTGGAGGCCGCGCTCTGTTCGCCATCTGCATCTTGCTCCATCCGCTCCGTCTGGGACCCGACATCCAGACTCCGGCTAGGTTCTGATGTTGTTTCCGGCTCCGAATGTCCGCCGTTATACTGGACTTCCTTGTTGCGCGAGCTCGGAGGCACCGACAACGGACGTGGCATGTCGGAAATGACTCCGAGGGTCTGAGCAGGAAAGGAGGTGAAACGTTTTGCCAAGTTTTTCAGCCTGTCGCGTTTCCTGACGGGATAGTCTTCTCCTTTGATGCTCAGGCTGAGATCGCTAAAGTCTTCGTATGTTTGGGACACATGCTTGCACTTCTGGCACACTAGTATGCTGGTGAGCTTGCCCCCGAATATCATATCTGATAGCGAGATCAATCTATCTTCTTCCGGAATGGCACTTTCGCCCTCTTCTGGTATGGTCGGGTTCGAGGAGCGCGAGTTTACGTTGCCTGGCGTTATGGTCCTTCTTCGCCGATTCTTGTCATTGGACGCAGATGGAGGTGGCTGACGCTTCTTAATGACCTTTGGAACGAAGATATGAGTTGAATGTTTGAATATGACTAGCAATGAGCATAACTCACATCCTGCTCCTCCATTCTAGTGGCGTCTAATAGAATGCGCAGGAATTCGTGGGCGTCCTGCTGAGCGAAATCCTGGTATTGGTCATATTTGCGGCCGAGGGCTTGAAGTAGAGACCTGTATATGGTGCATTAATTCAATTTGTCCGGGTTGCAATGGCATTAATAAGACGCACTTCGGGCTCATGCTCTCCCGACGATGCTGCTCCTGCATGTCCCAAGCTTTATACATTACGCTGAGGAAGACGTCGCCAATAGGCATGGAATCCACCCATTCCTTCCTGAAGGAGCCGCCTACACTTCTCCCATTGGTTAGCAGTGGTGAGCGTTTAGATGCGAGTGCGGTGCTGGCGTGCTGTTGGACGGAAGGTGGTATTGGATCGAAATGAGCGAGTTCGGATAGGAGTGGGGTAGCTATCAGCTGTTGAAAGAATTGGATCAGCAGCGCCCACCAGGATCGACGAAATACACACGCACTCCTTGCAGCACAGAATTCATAAAGCACGTATTCCCATGGTTGATTAGGCTGGAGGCAGCGCAGCTGCCTTTTCTTGTTCTTCTTTCTGCTTCCTTGCCCGATAGAGCTCCTGAGGTGTTGGGGACTTGGTTTTCGCCATTATCTTATTACTCTAGATTGTGGCCTGATGCCGCCGCGGCGAAATTAAACTTGGCCGTGTCGAATGAATGCGAACCAAGGAAGATGGAAAGACAAAGTTAAATATGCTCCAAAGGTATCGAGAACCAAAGGATAAGGGTATTCGTGGCTTGAGGTGGTGGTCGCAAGCAAGATGGTGCTGGACGATCTCATTCAGACTGAGGGCAACATCAAGTGCCCAAGCAATCGAGCCATATTTGGCAAGTCATTTTTGCGAACCGCCACGTGCCTGGCTGCGCTGGTCGGCTGTTTTCAGTCATTCTCCTCCTCTCAGCGATCGACTCATCCCGAATCCTTCGGAGCACTTTCAAAGGCCTCTGAACTTGTCTTATTCAGACATATCTCTCCCCACCCGTGCCGCAGCCATCCAGCTCTTCTTCTCTTATCGGATATCGCTGAGCTGTGTTAGACGTGCTAGCTGTCACTGCTGCGTAGGAATCGAAACCGACTGCGAAGCGACTTTCAGCCATCGGAACATCAACCCCTGAAGCTGCGGCGTTCGTGCACAACGTCAAGCCGCCGTATCTTTGGCGGTTCTTACTGTTTCGTGTACACCTCAACCGGACGCCGGAAGCCTGCGACATCCGAGCAGACATAAGTAAACACTAAACCGATCCTGTCACAACTCAGTTAGGCGCACCTCCTTCACCGACGTTTCCATATTGGGTGCCGCTGCTAAATCCGATATCCTTAAGCAAATTTCCAAAGTCTTCAGGACGCAGCCGTAGCTTTTTGGCATTCTCTCGGAGCGTCTTTGATTCTATCGGTCAGGTTCAGAAAGGATGACGACACGCGATCAATCTCACCTCATGAAGCCGCTTTGCCTTGGAATAAGTCTCCCAAGGCTGTGGTTCAAGTATAAACTTTCCACCTGGCTTCAAGACGTCATAGACTCGCTGGAAGAACGATTTAATGCCCTCGTCTCCGTTGTTGAGATGGACCCATTTAGAGATCGAAAATCTGATGATCAGTTTGAACACAGCATTTTGATAGACGCGAGTACTCACGCTACCACGACGTCATAACCATCGGCATCTTCTGGGATGCCCGAGTTCACCCAATCCGCTGTTCGAAACGATACATTGTGAGGAAAGACGTGTTTTCCTCGGATTTGGAACGGAGGGACTGGGAGAGACCCAAATTCATGTTCACATGACATCGGAAAGTAGTTGGAGGCAGATCGAGACGTCGGCGGACGCTCTGACTCATGATTCGTTTGACGCACTGCGTCCGATCCACTTGACGGAACTTGGAGCGACCATACGCTGCGTCGCCGCCGCCACGCTGCACGGATCAAGGCCTCGTCAATATCGACTCCAATCACCTGACTTGCGCCCCATATCTGTGCTAGATCGAGAGCGGGGTATCATGAAAATGCCCAGACCCGCGTATATTATGATTTCTCACCTATTTCACAGGTGACCAAACCGTCGTTGCAACCAACATCCAAGATACGTTTATGACTGAATAGATCAGGTGGGAGTAACCCCAGCCGGGGATCCTCTACAAATGGTCGTTTCGTATAGTACCTTTGTAAGCGGTCCGTTTTAGCACAAGAAAAGCCTCGATAGTCACAAGAAGTCTGACCCGTGATAATTACCATATCTCGGACTAGAATTGTCCATGTTGTTCCTTACTGTCGCGGTCAACTATGGATGAACTCTATACGCTAAATTTGTCGAATAATTTGGTTTTGTGGTGTTTCAAAGCTCTTGACAAATACCAGCAACCAACTACAGACTCCATCGTCGGTGTGTTCATCCTTATTCGTAGCTCACGTCTTGTCGCCAATTTTTAATGGACGGTGATCTGCGGAACGGATGAATTGATTCTCGAGACTCTAGGGATTCGATTCAAGGCAATTTTCTCGTCGGATATCTCTTTCATATAAACAGTCGCTCTGTTTCGAGGCATTATTCAATGATAGTAGCAGACAATGGACGGGCTGAGAAACCGAGGAATGAAAGAATATGGCCCTTCGGACTTGGGCATGAAGGACTTTAGCGCCTGCGGGAACCTTTTGTCCGCATCATATGATCAGTGGCCATTTTGAACCTTATCTAGTCCCACTAATGCAAGCTTCCCTGCGTTCACTAGGACGTACAATTCCCCCATTGTACCTGGCTCCTCGTCTAAGCTGAACATTTGTCGTTTCCACGATGCCTGGACCGGGCTACAAAAAGCCAAAGCCCAAGCCCCGACAGATCACAGACGGGACCAAATCCGCCACTTCAGAGTCGTACCTACATGACCTCGATGATGCAGAGGGCTGGGAGAGGATAGTCGACGTCTTATGCGACGGCTTTGAATTACCAGGTGTGCTAACGTGTCCTCCGTATACTGGATTCACCCCAGTGATCATGGCCTTGCATCCGCAGATCTTTCAACCCGGAGCGGGTTGAAAAAGTGCATCGACATTTTGACGAACTCTACCAACGTCTCGAAGCGGTTTACGAGAGATATCCAGGAAACAAACGGCTAAGAGGCGGCATAGTAGGAATATATACCAGAATGTGTGTCGACTCACTGCTCCGCAACAAACTGACTGACAGAGGTAACGTCTTCCGGCTTGCGCACCTAGCTATATGCCTACTCATGCTTTGCTCCTTCACGAATAACCAGGAATCGTGAAGAAACTGATTCCACTTCTTGACAACAGCATAACGAGATACCCGGCTTTACGTGCTCTTGCCACCATATGCCATCATGGGCGCAACCCGAATGTGAAGATCGAAATCGCGAGGTACAGCTCCACCCTTGTCAGATTAGCGCAGTCGTTCCCCAACGACCAGGTCCTGGTTGAGCTGGTTGTCGTCATCCTCACGCTGTCCGTCATCCACGTCATCGGGAGCGAGGAGCCCATCAACCCCAAACTCCTTCCCTACCTGGACATGCGCGCCATCCTCAAAGTTGCCACTGACAGCATGACCAAGGACTGGGCTTCTGTACTTCTTATATCGCATGCGACGTCCCTCATCGCTGCTTCCACGTTAAATGCCTCGGATGCGTGTAAGCGGAACCCCGCAGCGCTCCCGATCCTCGTGGCTGGACTTCGAAGCATGGAATGGTCGACGCGGTGTACGTGCCTCGCAGGCATCATCCGCTTCCATAGGAGAATATCTGAACCGGATAACATGGATGTCGATTCCGACGCGCTTATGGCCAATTTCTTGGCCGGAATCCCGGAGCACCTCATGGACGTCATGGACGAGTACGGCCCCACCTACTGCGAGATCCCGAGGACCATACTGGCTATACGCGATTTCGATATAGCCATGGCCGCGTACGTGAAAGACCGGA
Source organism: Macrocybe gigantea (assembly GCA_011319805.1). Taxonomy (NCBI): domain Eukaryota; kingdom Fungi; phylum Basidiomycota; class Agaricomycetes; order Agaricales; family Callistosporiaceae; genus Macrocybe; species Macrocybe gigantea. Next base: position 188,800 of record SJRY01000038.1, on the reverse strand, counting down.
ATCTCTACGCATTCGGCCTGAAAATTGGCGAACTCATCCTGGAGACCGAGCTGTCGATCACAGACGGTCAACTGAGGTTGACCGATCCCGAAACCGGACGAACGAAGCCCGAGTATGTGGGATTGCCGTTCAAGCGTTCGAGAGACGCGCTTCCGCATTGCGCACGGGCAATCCGCGCAAAAGGTGACCCAAACGAGGCCGACATAGCCGACATGCTTGACATAAAATATCTCCTCATGATCCAATGCGCTCCAAAAGCTGTCGAAATCGCCAAGAAGGCCCTCATCCGCAGCCCTGACAATGTGTATTTCTATTACGTGATTTCTCTTTCTCTAAAACGCCAGGAGGGCCTCCGCGCTGCGAAGAAGGGCTTGAAGTGCAAGAACATTCCCGCGTACATACGGTTCCAGCTACTACAACGAGCCGTTGAACATGCCGCTGACATGGGCATCATTACCCTGAGTGCTGCAGGCGCATTGCGCCTGGCTTCGAAGTGGGAAGAAGGCATGGCATTCGTAATGAGCGCGTTCCAAGACGCGCTTATCTTCCTAAATGAGTCGCCGCCGGACAACCAGTACCGACTTTCGGTCTTGTATTGGTATTCCCTGCTCTTCTTAGCCATCGACGACTCCATCTCGCCCGATTTGAACGAATTGGAGGTGAGCAGAACACTGTTTTAGTTTAGTATCAGACCACATTCCTCGCGTTTCTCATCATATCAGGATGCCCTACATGCCATCACGTTGGCGGAGGACTTTTCTAACGCCATTGGCGTCCCGCCGCCGAAAACGAACATGCGACTGGCTCAGGAAATGGTCGTTCAGACGTACCCGAAAGCGGTCGAGCAATACGGCCATATCTTCGCGAAGACGGATCCGTCGCAAGATCTGGATAAGCAAAACGTCCCTCCAGAAAAGCTACGCGAAGATTTGGCGGCGTGGCTAGAGGGAAAGCACCTCGATGACGAAGGGAGAGAGGAGCTGACTGTCCTTCGACTTCACCCGAGGATCAACAGGAACCACGTCGAGATGTACAGATGCTCCTGGTGTACGAATACATCTGCAGCGCTGAGAAAATGTTGGTGATTTTCCCAAGTCTCCCCCCTGTCCTACTGAACGCAATTCTCTCCTCACAGGCGGCGGCTGTTCAAGAGCTAGGCAAGTGCCATCGCATTTCCTCTCCCGCTCATGATCGTGCTTACTTTTTGGGTGCTTAGGTATTGCGATGCTGATTGTCAACGTTTTCATTGGTCCGAACACAAGAAAAGCTGTGGCACCAGCCGTCGTGAAAATGTCCCCGAATCTGTATCATGAAATTCGTGTATTCCAACACATTCGGCATCTACTACGGACAACTCGAACGTACTAGATAGGCGAAGCTTTAAAGCGACAACTGTAAGAAAGAAATACCTGGTCCCTTATTATTCCTCAGGTCACCTGTATCCCTATTCTCCGATTCTTATGATGATATAAAAATCTCCGTAAATTGCTGCCATCCTTGCTTCGTTCCCGCATGCGATATATTCCGGCTTGGTCTCAATGAGGGATTCCCGATTGTTGATCCAGTAAACATCGGCTTCGACCTCAAGATCTTTATACCTAGCAAGGGAAGCAATAGTTGTCAACGTCCCCAGTGAACTTTTGAGGGGTGACGAACAAGGCCAGCTTCCTCGACGTAGAAACGTCGGGAGACATGGTCCAACAACATTGTCGCGTCCTGCATATCGTAATGGGTTCATAGATAAGCAAGCGACGAAAGATCTCAGCAGGCTTTAAAGGCCTTTGCACCACTCCCCTTCAACGAACGAAGCGGAGAGCACCCCGATCCTGCCCTTTGGGACGTCTCGTCTTAATCTTGGCAAAATGCATATCGATGGGTTAACCTGCACTGCTGTGGCCAGAAGGTACTGTATAACCATGGGAAAAAGCTTTCAAGGTCCTATTTACTCCAGAGTTCTATCAACAGAAAAGGCAAATATTTCAATAACTTGATCTTCTGGTAAAAAAGACTGCTGTTTTCTGTAGAAAAACCTCCAGAATAAATAGGACGTGGATCTTAATGCATTTTCTCTTGGGGTCAAGAGACCAGCCACAGCAGTGCCGGGCCAGTTTCGTGATGCGTTAGCGATGTATTAGCGAAGTTCTATGGCACGTGCCGACATGTCAAGGTTTCAAGCCAAGGCGTATATTCTCTACTCGGGAACAACGTTGACAAGAAGAGCAACTCACCATGCGTGGCATCACTACAAAACTTGACGGTAGATCGCTTTTATAGCAGTTTTTATTGGCCACTCAAGGAGGAAGACAGGCTCACGTTTTTTTTCTTCTAGCGCACAAACGATAGCGGGTACAGCATTTCGCTCAGGAAAAAGACGCTCGTTGATTAGCACCTGAGAGTTGGTATGAGAGATGCACTACGGTAGATCTGCGATACCTCATCCATCTCAGTTTGCGCCTTTTTGGTAATCTAGAATATGCCGCGCCAGGATGGTGTGAATGATCGGAACGATACGCGAAACAGAAGGGGGAGCTGCTGAACACGCCAGACATTCATTCACTGACATATCGTGGGTGGGTGGCCTTATGTAATAACGAGGCAAGTTGGACCTAGATGCTCACATGGCTCAGAAGCAGGATCATGTAATTGTGGGACGGAAGGGCTTCGTCGTTCCTCATTGACTGCCATGTTGTTCGCGTACATAGCTCACTGGCGTGCATGGTGTGTACAAATATTGTCTCTCTTCTTTTTTGTTGGACTAACCTGAAAGCAGTAGATCCAAACAGACAGAACGCGAGCAGCGCATTGCATCATTGGGACGGCAATACCACGATCCTCTCACGCCTGCAGATCATGCCATCCTCGAGCAACCTATTGCATCTCTGGTTGCCGGCGTGCATTCCGGGAGCATAGAGCCGCTCGACATACTCACTACTTACGGAAAAAAAGCGATCAAGGCCCAAGCAGCTACAAACTGTCTCACAGAGATCATGATTTCGGCCGCTGAGAAATGGGCTACCGAATGCAACAGGAACGGCCCTCTTGCTGGCGTGCCCGTCAGTCTCAAAGATGTGCGCCGAAAGTTTTCTGTGGTTCTCCCCGGCAACCCCATCTTATTCATGCCTTCCGCCCTCAGACAGTGAATGTTACAGGCTTCGACTCCTGCATTGGATACTCAGCATGGGTCGGAAGGCCGGCAACAAAGAATTCGGCGCTTGTGCGGCTCCTTCTGGACGCTGGGGCTATTCCCTACGTAAAAACCAATATCCCAATCACGCTACTGTCATATGAGTCCTACTCTGATGTTTGGGGAAGAACGACCAATCCGTACAACAAGCGTTTCTCTCCGGGAGGCTCAACTGGTGGAGAAGCAGCACTGATTGCATACGGCGGTTCTAGAATCGGCATTGGTACAGACGTTGCCGGCTCCGTTCGTGTCCCTTCCCATTACTGTGGCATCTACACCATCAGAGCATCAACAACACGTTTCCCGCGGACAGGAAATACAACCAGTATGCCTGGGCAGGATGGCGTCCCCGCGGTGTACTCCCCAATGGCACGTACGCTTGAAGACCTAGAAACATTCTGGACAGCCGTGGTGAGCATGGAGCCTTGGAAATACGACCCATCAGTGCGTTCTCTATACATCTAGATCGTGAGCATTTCATCGAAGTCCACGGTTCACAGTGCATTGCGCTGCCATGGCGGGCCACTGACATCTCGAGCAAGACACTAAGGTGGGGTGTGATATGGGACGACGGTATGTAGTCCTTGTCAATCCGTTTTCTGGTTTTGATCTAGTTATTATGACCAAAGGGGTCGTTGCTCCGTCTCCTGCATGCAAGCGAGCACTGCAGATTGTAGTCGACACGTTAAATAACCATGGACATGAAACGGTAACAATGTATGTGTTTCAACTTTCGCTGCAGAACCCTGAGGCATGTTTTCTTCTCAGACATCCTCCCGATGCCTTCGAAGGGATGAACATCGCGTCCCGTCTCCTGTTAGCTGATGCCGGTTTGTGTTGTTTGATGGAACGATGATAGACAAACCTTTCTCATCCTGAATGGCAGGCAAGACCGCCACCAAGCCAATTCGCTGGTGCGAAACAAACGATGCAGGTGTCACCCAGAGCATGCGTATGTTTGCCCTTCCTCGCTGGATCAAGAAGATATATGCTTGGTATTTGAGGTACATCAGGCATGACACTGTCTATGCTAAGTTGATCGAGGGCTGGCACGAAAAGACCATCGGGGAGTATTATGCTCTGATTGCTCAGCGGGAAGACTTCAAGAGGCGCTGGTTTGAGATGTGGCAAGAGCAGAAGTTGGACTTTGTCCTTTCGGTACCCAATCCAAATCCTTCAGTTCCCCACAACGGCATGAAAGAAAGCTTCTCGGCTTGCGAATATGCATTGGTCTTCAACCTGGTAAGTCCATATCAGTAACGAGCGTAAGACGTGTACGTGGGTTTCATCTAGCATCTCATCTCTTCAGCTTGATTATTCTGCTGGCATCCTTCCTGTGACTCACGTCGATGCGACGTTGGACAAGTTGCCGACATCGCCGATGTTCAAGCCCCGAAACGCGATTGAGAGAGGGTCGTACAAGTTGTACGATGCTGCACAGATGAATGGTCTCCCTGTCGGCGTGCAGGTTGTGGGTCAGCGCCTGGAGGAGGAGAAAGTCCTGGAAGGGATGAAGATTATTGAAGCACTGTTGAGGCGCGATGGCAGGGGCTACGATTCCCTTCGTACTCGATAAGCACTTCTTCCAGATTTCAATTCATGATCAACACAGCAAAGATGGCATTTGTATGCGGCTGTAGTTTTGATCGCGAAGCAAAGACACTTTAATTCAGAGTTCTGTTGTACTTATGATGCTTGGATTGGGAAACACATAAGCCCATCTATCAACTAAATTACATAAAAACGACCACCTTGCTTTGATTTCGCAGGTCATAGCCATAGCGAGGCTCAGATGAACATCCCTCTAACATGTCTTTCTACTCTTTTCGCAAGTATCTCTGAGATGTGCATTCAAATTTCAATGATGCCTTCACTGACTTGCTCGAGTGCATCACGGCAACTTCCCATTTCCCGAACTTCGAAAGTGGATAGTGGTCTGCCAATGTTTTTCATCAAAGACCAAACTTAGTATTGCGTAGCCGTAGCCTTCCGGACTGAGTGACACTCATTTGCCTAACATGCTATTGTTTAAATCAATGCACAATTTACTGACTAAGTCAAGCAATTATATGCATTGTTCTTATACTAAAACAGCGTGTACAATAAGGCTTGCCCTCTCCACAAAGAGAATAAGTACCTCAACCGGTAAACAGCATGTTGTAATAACGTTCGTCCGAGACAGGTCCGATATCGTGTGCACAAGTGCGAAAATGACGTGAACTATACCTGACATGTGGATGACTCTTGTTCCCGAGACCCTGACTCGGAATCCGTGTTTCGTGTGTTATTCACGGTGGTAAAGGCCATAGATGACAACCAGGATTTCGACATTTCATCTTGGCCATACTTCCTCCAGAACACGCAGACTCTCATGAGATCCTTTGTCAGGTATCACGCTCAATTAAGATTCCCCGGATTTCTATGATGAAACCGTGGACTCACTCTCTGAGTTCCAAAGATAATCGCTGCGAATGGAGGGACTGTAATACAGAAAATGTATCGTTCAGGAGAAAAGGGAGGTGTTATGCAAATGAGCACACTAACCACATGCTACTAGAACATCGAACTGTACGCCTCTTTTTGATGTCGCAGCATAGAAAAGCGAGCTCCTACAGAAATGTCTGAGATTTGGCATGACGCCGCCAAAAAGAGACTTGCACAATTGCCGTGATGGCGAGCATGGAGAAAATAGCAACGCGGATGGCCATAACAAAGGACTGCATCACTCCTGAAATAATATCGCGGTTTCGGTAAAGCAGCACCCCAATGGCAACTATGTTGACGATAAGTGCAAATCAATAAAAAGCCGAACATATCTTACCCTCCAGTGCAACAAGAATGCCAGACGCTGCGGTCGCCCAAATTGAGGTCATCTTTGGTCTACACGCATCCACTGCATTAGAATAGGATCATACATCACAAGAATGAGCCACAGCATACAGCGCAGTATGAACCATGATGCAATATGTCCCATTGCGTGACATTTCGACATTTTCTGAGTGATGTAGAGCATACTGCCAGAACGTTGACATCGGCAAGATCAAAATCCTTCTAAGCTGAACTCACGAGCAATGACCCGACGAACACAGCTGTCCAAATGATCCACGGCATGGCAATGAGCTAGATGAAGATAATGAGCCTTAAAGCGTGGTCCACGAAGGCATGTCTTCCGGGAAACCGTACGATGAAGGAAGTGAGTGGCGATAGGCGCATCTTGGAGTTCGGGGTCATAGAGAGTGCGGACAGTACAACGAGGAGCAGCTGAATATAAAATAGTTAAGATATTCGAGGACGTTTAAAGCATTAACGAAAATTGCATACATAAGTCACAAGAAACACGGAAGTGGACCCCGCTCTGCCAGAAACTGTGAGCCGCGATGCCATACAACAGAAAAAGGATGCTGACAATGGAGGGGCGGCATAAACAAGAGCTGCCTGTGCAATACAAATGCCGGGGCTAGGGCGATGGACGAACTGCTGGCCAGCCAAAAACAATAAAGAATAGGACAGACAGAAGACCACCCAGGACAGGCAGAAGCTGAACCAAGTCAGATGTCGGGTTGCTCCCCTTCGTTGACATATCGCCGCAAGTATAATGATGATCACAAAGCTGAAGCATCCGATGAGTTGAAGTGCGACAAAGGCGTGCACCACATGCGGGTTTACAGGATCATCCGCTATGCATTTCGGCAACGTCAGTAAATCACTGGATCTATGTTGGTCGTCTTCTTGGACTTACAGTTCAACATGATGCAATGGGATGTCACAAATTTAGGCGATAGTTATCAGTCGGATTGTCGCAACGATCACCACTGACCCCTTGGGCGTTAACTGGTCTGTCGGAGAAAAAAAAAGAAAATAAGGAGAAATAACGACTTCCAGAAGTCTGAAGGTCGAAGAGAAAAGAAAAAAATTGCAAGTCAATGCAGCGAAATGCCACGCAGTGGGAGGTGGGGGGAAAACCGAGTTACCTGTAGCAACGCAAGACGCTCTATATCGCGCATGGCACTGACAGGGAGATCAGATATGTCAACGTTTGTGACGTTGATGACAGGAAGGTTAAAGTCTTCGTGTGTCATATGCAGTCCATAAAAAGTAGCGATCAGCATGACTGACGGTCGAGAAGCATGATGCCATTACCGAGCCCGACCAGACAAGGCCATGTTCTCAAACACTTGACCGATTGACCTCATGAAGGCGGCGTCGAGGGGTCCAGGCTTTCTCCTCCCAACCAACTGTCAATGCATCAGTCACCTGGATATCATTGCCAAACACGGATTTCGATGCCGACAAAACGCTGACATCGGCTCATTGTGGCAAGGCATACCACAGCAAAACCCAGGTGGAGAACCAGAATACGATCGTTTTGCACATCTCTGCAGCAGCATGCAACATATCGATGATTACCTGAGGCGACATTTTGACTCTGGGTTAATCAGGACGTGCCGTTACATATGGCTCAACTCCAATTATATTAAGTTCGAAGAAATCGAGTTCCGAAGGAGTCGCAATATCCAAAGAAAGTTGTTCTTCAAGGATTTCTCGACCAGCTGATGGATAGCAGTAAACTAAAAGGGACTAATTCCGCGGAGTCTATTATAAGCGTCATGAAAAAGCCATCGAACGAGCTCAATCGGCCAGCCAAGGAGGTAAAGACGAGACATTTTACTCACTTTCAACCTTTAGAACCATCTCATGGTGACTAATGACCATATGCTGATATTAGCCACAAGTGAGGGCGCATTTTACCTTATCTCACCGTAGAGAATGGCGGAGCGCAGCGCAACCTTGATAGATGGCACGTTCAAAATTGAATCAACCGAATTGTATCAGCTTGCGCTTTGTTAGTTCTTGCTGGTTTGTCAATGCGCTCCGTTCAACATATAGATCGTTCCTTGGATGGGTCTGGTCAGAGGGGGTTCAACACGCGGCTTCGAGACATACTGACGACATGAAAGCATATAAACGAAAAGCCTAACATTTAGGCAGCAACATGTTAACAGGAGTGTGCGTACTTCATGACACAGTACTTGAGCTCAGATCGTTGCATATGTGCCGCTGGGAAGACTGAGCAACTGAGTCGTACAAGACGCGGTGTGCCACTAATATCAATATGGACGCCACATGGTGGCTTCAGACAAAGACCATTGCGGTCCATATTTGGTCAGGCGTGTATTACAGACGTCTCATGCTTCCATCTTCCCTCATGCTTCCAGCTTCCGATGGGCTGCAAATTTCGACTTACTGCATCCCACCTCGCTGCATTCCTCTTTGCGTTCACCTACGTAGCGTCCATATACGTATCCAAACACGCGAGACTTTCGTTCTCGTCGAAAGCCGCGCCCAACGGAAACGGCAACAAAGCTCCTCGCGCAAAGCAAGCTAGCGAACGTTGGAGGGATGACTCGGATGTCATACGCGCCCGCATCGTCGCGGTTTCGATCGCCACCGCCTTGTGTTCATGGGCGTCTTTGCCCTGTTTTGGCAGCTCGTCGGCGATGGTTCGAAAGACGTGCGTCGCACGAAACTTTTCATATGATGTGAAAGACTAAACATTATACCTGCAGACGCTGCTCGTTGCGCTCCAGATGACCATCACTCAGCTCGGATTCGGCCTTCATCTCACCAAGGACGCGCTGCTTCCGCATCTGATCGCGCCCATGCTATTCCTAGGACCTCTTTATGTGATGTTCTTGGGTTCTACATTACCATTTCAGAAATGGTGGTCTACATCTGGAGCGCGGGTGAGGCTTATTTCGTGGCAGGGAGCTAGGAACTTCATCGTCGTAAGACTATTCTCGTTCAGTATTTAAATTCAACTTTCATAGGGTCCCGTTACCGAAGAAATAGTTTTCAGGGCGTGCGCCTTGTCCGTTTACAGCCTCGCTGGTGCGACGAGAACCATATGATTTTTCTCTCCCCCTTCTTTTTGGCCTTGGTAAGCGACCCGTCCAAAAACAGTGATCTAGATTTGACGCGTTCTGTAACGTATCGTAGCACACCTTCATCATGCGTGGGAGACTTACAACCTTTATGGAAAGACCGCCTCCGCCGCGAAGCGCGCCGTTATCATGAGTCGTACGTCCTTTTCGCCTACCCTTCTTACTTTGAAGTCTTGGCTCATAGTCATATGGCAGTTTTCCAATTCGGGTATACCACACTATTCGGATTTTACTGCTCGTATCTCTTTCTGAGGACGGGTTCTATTTTTCCATCTATATCCTCTCATATCTTTTGCAACATCATGGGTCTTCCGGACATTACATGGGAGCTCAGGAGATTCCCTAGACGTAAAATATGTCCGCGTTTTCCTTCACGACTCCTCGCAAATATACTAATCCTTGCTTCTTATTCGCCAGCAATAATAGTTTTCTACATCCTGGGTATAATCGGTTTCATCTTAGCGCTTGGGCCTTGGACTCGGTCGGATAACGTTTTTCACTGACGTATTGGTATTAGTATGCACCACATTAAATTAGTGTAAGTTATTGTCCACAGGATATGGCGAAGCAACGGACGCAGAGCAATTCTAGCTAGTGCTTTATCACCAACAACATCTATTTCGAGCTTTTCGCAATAAATGAGACTCCCGAGAAGCCCGCGTGAGCGAGCACGGTTGGTCGAAGAGCGTGGGCTGAACTGTTCCCTCGATGTGTTCAAAGGGAAGTAAGTTGCATTCGTTACCTATTTCAAACTGATTTCTCGGGAAAAACGCTTCCCCGCACGAATGTCGCGACCAAGACTGAATCTTGATTAATCCAGACGCCAATCTTCCGATGACAAGGTAATCTGGACTTACCCAAGGTGCCCGAAACGTCCAACGTCAAGCCCAAGTTTTGAGCTCGTTGCTTACGAATGAGGCTGTTGCGATGACCGATAGCTTGTACATGAATTGCTACTCCCCAGTTTGCGTAATCATGACTCGATCTCATCAGCCTCCGCATGATCAAGACGCGTGGTTATTTGAGGCAATCTAATGGAGAATGTCTCGGCGCCTGACTCGCCATGAATGCGCTATTGCGTATCTATCCTGCAAGAAACGTCGGTATAAACGCCTTACGATAGCTAAGTGACCGGGACCAGGGGGTTTGCTGAATCAGTCGAACGCCTTCACCAGCCCAGGCGCAGACTGCACCGCATGAGAAGCCAGCAGGTCGACCAGCATCAGTCAGCTGCATGATAGGTACGCGCCTTATCACGTCTTACATAGATCATTATTATTCTCATGGCGAAGGGGGTGGGTTTGTCATCTTCACGCGTTTTATCCTATGAAGAAGACGGGTCATCGCACGGCATAAGAAGCCCTGAAGCAGATATAAAGGATTTGAAATCTGCTGCATCCAACAACACATAGCGGACCTCAAAGATGACCATCCTACTCACTGGCGGCACAGGAAAGATAGGCATTAGATTGGCCCGTCTGCTCAAGAACGCCAATGTCCCAGTGCTGTTCGCAGCACGATCTCCGAGCAAAGTCCCAGAACAATATCGGAGCGTTCACTTCGACTGGCTCGACTCGTCGACATTCGAAAACCCGTTCAAAGCCGACCCGGGCATCGACAGGGTTTACATAGTCGGACCATCAGTATGGGACGGGCCGCAGATCGTAAAGTCATTCATCGATCTCGCCATTGCGAAGGGCGTCAAGCGCTTTGTCCTCGTCAGCGCCACTGATTTTCCCAAGGGCACCCCGCCCGCGGGCCTGGTGCACGAGTACCTTGTTGAGAAGGGCGTCGATTATTGCGTCCTGCGACCTTCCTGGTTTATGGGTATGCTTCTCCTTACTTGACACAACGCGATTCTGAACAACTGTGGCCGCTAGATAACTTTGCCGCCCGATTTTTGCCCGACATTCGAGATCGGGATATCATCGTTTCCGCTGCGGGAGATGGCCGCATGCCCTTCATCTCTGCAGACGATATCGCGGATGTGGCATTCAAGGCCTTGACTGATGAACAAAGCCACAATACCGATCATATCATCGTAGGACCGGAATTGTACTCATACGGCGAGGTGCGCTTTTTCATTCTTGCTCTCGATATCTGACCTTAAATTTGACGCAGGCGGCTGCGATTCTGAGTCAAGTCTTGGGTCGGAAGATAACGCACAAAGTCGTGTCAGTTGAGGAGTCGAAGCGCTTAGCGCAGACGTGGGGCATACCTGCCGAACTTGCATCGGCACTGGCAAACATAGAGAAGCTTATTGAAGAAGGGAAGGAAGAACAGTTCTTCCACGAACCAGTCAAAGTCGTTGGGAAAAAGCATTTGAAGGAGTATTTCACAGACAATCGCGACCTTTGGATACCCAAGACAGTGTAATTTGGTGCTTGAACCTTTGTCTGTAGCGTTGATTTCAACCTAGCATGTTTTTGGGACGAGAATTTTCAACTTCAACAAGAGCTGAATCATATGGGCGACAGATTACCGGCGGCAGCCATCCGTGGCTTTCGCTAATTTTCCGTGATTACTATCGGGCTGTAAAACCGCCGATCCAGAACCTTCTCTCAGTTTTTGAGATTAGCTCTTAGTACCGCGATGATATTGCTGATAGGTGGAACAGGCGAGATTGGCATCAAACTGGTTCGACGAAGCGACGTATGAAAACCTTTTCAAGGTCGCCGACAAGGTGGATCGCATGTACCTCGTCGGACCGCCGATCCTCGCCCTTGGTCAAGAACTTCGTTCACATTGCTCTCGACCGAGGTGTCACACAGTTTGGTCTGTGGAACGGTGATCCCCAAAGGCACACCTGGCACATGGGTACATAGATGGACTAGGCATCGAGTGCTGCGCTTTGCAGCCAACCTGGCTCATCGGCGGTTTCCTTTTCGTCCTTCCTGTATGTGGTCACGTTCTTCATGTATTGAATCGCGAACCGAGCAGACAACCTTGGTGAACAGTTTCTCGAGGACATCAGAGACAGAACCGAGATTCCGACCTTCATCAACGAAGGCAAAGTCGTGTTTGTGTTGGCTTTCGATGTGCTGACAGCGGACGGTGTCAAGAATACTGAATCATAGTCGGACCGGATTTGTATGCATACACCGGGGTGCGTTCGACGCGTGCTGCAACCATGATCGCGCTGAAAACCAAAAGCGCAGGCGGCAACGCTGTTGAGTGAAATCCTCGAAGGGAAAATCGTGCACCAGCATCTATCACGAGATGAAGCGAAATCGTCATGGAAATCTGCTGGCGTCAACGACAATTATGCTGGAGTTCTCGGTAAACATGGAGAAGTTCATCGCTGATGGAAACGAAGAGGCCTTCTTTCACAGAAACGACAAATTTGTGGGGAAGAGGCGCCTGCGGGATTACATTGTGGATAATCAGGAAGTCTGGAACAATAACCAATGACCAATGACATACCAAGCATGGGATCAGTAATTGAAATGTGGGAATTGGAAGATCGCAGGAAATGGTGGATGGGCGGAGGAAATGTCTGCCTATCGTACTGATATGACCGACTATATAGTATAACAAATAAAATTGAAAACAGTGTAACATCGAAAATAGAATTTGCTGTCGTTCTAAGGCCATACCCATCACAAACCCGCCTAACCCGCTACCCCTGAGGTGGGGGTAAGGTTTGGGCCAGATACAGGTACGAGTAGGTGCGAGATTACCTGCGGGTTACCCATGTCGAACATTAAAACCAGCTGGACCTGGTCCGTTCTGTGCCGTCCTGAGCCGAGGCGTTTTTCGTTGTCGTCAGCCCTGCTTCCCCACACCAGTGTTGCGACGGAGACTGGATCTTGATTAATCCGGACTTGCCCAAGGTGCCCGAAACGTCCGATGTCCAGCCCAAGTTCTGAGCTCGTTGCTTACGCGTACGAATGGGGCCGTTCTGATGACCAATATCTTGTACATGAATTGCTACTCCCCAGCCTGCGCATCATGGCTCGATCTGATCAGTCTCCGCATGATCATGACGCGTCGTTATTCGACTTAATGGAGAATGTCTCAGCGCCTGACGCGCTACTGCATATCTATATCTATTCTGCAAGAAACGTCAGTATAAACGCCTTCCTATAGCCAAGTGATCAGGACTAGAGGGTTTGTTGAATCGGTCGAACGTCTTCACCCGCCCAGGTGCGAAGACTGCGCACCGCATGAGAAGCCAACAGTTCTACCAGGATCAGTCAGCTACTTGCCTAGAGTGCTGACATGATCGACGCATAATCAGGTACGCTCCTTGTTACGTCTCATTCATGGTAAAGGCGGTGCGTTCGTCATCTTCACGCGTTTTATCCTATGCACGTAGTGCAACCAGCTCCTTCAAGCAGTCAGAAAGACGCGTCATCGGACGGCATACGAAGCCATGAACCAGATATAAAGGATTTGAAATCTGCTGCATCCAACAACACATAGCGGACCTCAAAGATGACCATCCTACTCACTGGCGGCACAGGAAAGATAGGCATTAAATTGGCCCATCTGCTCAAGAACGCCAATGTCCCAGTGCTGTTCGCAGCACGATCTCCGAGCAAAGTCCCAGAACAATATCAGAGCGTTCACTTCGACTGGCTCGACTCGTCGACATTCGAAAATCCGTTCAAGGCCGATCCAGGCATCGACAAGGTTTATATAGTCGTCCCACCCGCATGGGACGGGCCGCAGATCGTAAAGTCATTCATCGATCTTGCCATTGCGAAGGGAGTCAAGCGCTTCGTCCTCGTTAGTGCTACTGATTTTCCCAATGGCACCCCGCCCGCGGGTTTGGTGCACGAGTACCTCATTGAGAAGGGCGTCGATTATTGCGTCCTGCGACCTTCCTGGTTTATGGGTATGCTTCTCCTTACTTGATGCAACGCGATGTTGAATGACTGTGACTGCTAGATAACTTTGCCGCCCGATTTTTACCCGACATTCGAGATCAGGATATCATCGTTTCCGCTGCAGGAGATGGCCGCATGCCGTTTATCTCTGCAGATGACATCGCGGATGTGGCATTCAAGGCCTTGACCGATGAACAAAGCCACAACACCGATCATATCATCGTAGGACCGGAATTGTACTCATACGGCGAGGTGCGCTTTTTCATTCTCGCTTTCGATATCTGACCTTAAATTTGACGCAGGCGGCTGCGATTCTGAGTCAAGTCTTGGGTCGGAAGATAACGCATAAGGCTGTGTCAGTCGAGGAGTCGAAGGGCATATACCAGACGTGGGGCGTACCTGATGAACTTGCATCGGCACTGGCGGGCTTGGAGAAGTTTTGTGAAGAAGGGGGAGAGGAACGATTCTTCTACGAACCGGTCAAAATCATCGGAAAAAAGCATTTGAAGGAGTACTTCACAGAGAATCGTGACCTTTGGATACCTAAGACAGCATAACTTGGTGCTCGAACCTTTGTCCGTAGCGTTGATTTCAACCTAACGTGCACGTTTTTGGAATGAAAAATTTCAACTTGAACAACACCTGAGTAACCTTGAAATTATTCAAGTGAGCGTCTGCTCTGGCGAAACAATGGATGCAGAGCAGTTCTAACGATTGCTTCATCTCCGACATCTACTTTGAGCTTTCCGCAATCTTCAATTGTAGATGAGACTCGCAAGAAGCCCATGCTAGCGAGCATGGTCGGTTGAAGGGCCCAGTTGAAACCGTCCCCTCGGTGTGTTCAAAGGCGCTCATGATACACCTATTTCAGACTAGTTTACCGAGTGTCGCAATGGAGACTGATCTTGGACCATCCGGATGCCCGTGGCAAGACAATCTGGCCTAGCCCAAGGTGCCCCAGAGGTCAAACATCGAGTTTTGAGCTGGTTGCATACGAATGGGGCTGTCTTGATGACCACTGCTCCCCAAATTGCGTATCATGACGTTTTTTTTGCGTCGATCTGATCGTTCCATGTTATTGGGGCGCGGTTGTTCGACGCCACCTAATGGAGGATGTCTCTATGCCTGACATGCTATGAGAATGCACTGTTGCACATCTATCCTGCAAGAAACGCCTTACATATAGACCCCATATCACTGATCAAGAACTCGATCGACATGGATGCATGAGAAGCCGGAGCACTATTCACCATGTAAACTAGTTCCGGACAGGATCAGTCAGCTGTTCGCCGACAGATCGGTCCAAGTTCAGACCACGATCCATAAGCGCTAAGCAGGTACATAGTGGTGAAGGGGTGCGTTTGTCACCTCTTCATGCGTTTCATCTTGAAAACATATGCAACCGTCTTGGACTCGCATCGCCGGCTGCTTGACGCTGTCAAAAAGACGCGTCATCGGATGGCCTAAGAAGTCATGACCTAGATATAATGGATCCGAAAACCACTGCATCCGACAACACCCAGATCAACACCTCAAAGATGACTATCCTACTCACTGGTGGCACAGGACAGACAGGCATTCGATTGGCCCGTCTGCTCAAAAACGCCAATGTCCCAGTGCTGATCGCAGCGCGAGCTTCGAGCAAAGTCCCAGAACAATATCAAAGCGTTCACTTTGACTGGCTCGACTCGTCGACATTCGAAAATCCGTTCAAGGCCGATCCAGGCATCGACAAGGTTTATATAGTCGTCCCACCCGCATGGGACGGGCCGCAGATTGTAAAAGCGTTCATCGATCTTGCCATTGCGAAAGGCGTCAAACGCTTCGTCCTCGTTAGTGCCACTAATTTTCCGAAGGGCACGCCGCCCACGGGCCTGGTGCACGAGTACCTTGTTGAGAAGAACATCGATTATTGTGTCTTGCGACCTTCCTGGTTTATGGGTATGCTTCTCATCACCTGACGCAACGCTATGTTGAATGACTGCGACTGCCAGAAAATTTTACCACCCGATTTTTGTCTGACATTCGAGATCGGGACATCATTATCTCCGCTGCAGGAGATGGCCGCATGCCGTTTATCTCTGCAGACGACATCGCGGATGTGGCATTCAAGGCCATGACCGATGAGAAAAGCCACAATAGGGATCATATCATCGTAGGACCGGAATTGTACTCATACGGCGAGGTGCGCTGTTCCGCTCTCGCTCTCGATGTTCAGTTAATAAATTTCATGCAGGCGGCTGCGATTCTGAGTCAAGTCTTGGGTCGAAAGATAACACATAAGGTCGTGTCAGTCGAGGAGTCGAAGCGCGTATTCCAGACGTGGGGCGCACCTGATGAACTTGCATCGGCACTGGCGGACATGGAGAAGTTTATTGAAACAGGGAGGGAGGAACAGTTTTTCCACGAGCCGATCAAAATCGTCGGGAAAAAGCATTTGAAGGAGTACTTCACAGAGAATCATGACCTTTGGATGCACAAGACAGCGTAACCCGGTGCCCGAGCCTTTGCCCATAGCGTTGATTTCACGTAATGTGCAAACTTTCGGAACGAAACGTTCCTACCTGAACAACCGATGAGTCGCCTTGAAGTCATTCAAGTGAGCGTCCGCTCACCAGAGTCATATGAGCCACAGATTGAACCGGCGTGGCAGCTATCCGTGGTTATCGCTGATTCTGCGTGATCACTATCGGGCTGTAAAATGGCCGATTCCCAATGTTCTCTCAGCCTTTGAGATTAACTTACAACACCACGATGATCTTGCTGATAGGTCGGACAGGCAAGATTGGCATCAGAGTCACAAAGCTCTTACAGGAAGCGAATATCCCCGCTCTGCTGACATCCCGTTCCGGCAATGCTCCGGCATCGTTTCGTGGCGTTCATTTCAACTGGTTCGACAAAGCAACATACGAAGCCCCTTTCAAGTCGCCGACAAAATCGATCGTGTGTACCTCGTTGGACCGCCGATCCCGGACATGCTGTCCTTGATCAAGGAGTTCATACACATTGCCCTCGACCGAGGTGTCACACGGTTTGTTCTGGCGTGTGGAACGGCAATCCCCGAAGGCGCGCCTGGAATGGGCAAAGCGCACGAGTACGTGGATGGACTGGGCATCGAGTGCTGCACTCTGCAGCCAACCTGGTTCATCGGCGGGTTTCCTTTTCGTTCTTCCTGTATGTGGTCACGTTCTTCACGTATAGAACCGTCAGCCGTGCAGACAACTTTGGCGAACAGTTTCTTGAGGATGTCAGAGACAGAGACGAGATTCCGACTTTCGCTGGCGAAGGCAAAATCGCGTTTGTATCGGTTGACGACATTGCGGAGGCGGCTTTCGATGCGCTGACGGCAGACAGCATCGAAAATACAGAACGCGTCATAGTCGGACCAGATTATAAACATACACTGGCGTGCGTTCAACACGTGCTATCACCACGCTCCCGTTGGAAACCAAAAAACGCAGGCGGCAACACTGTTGAGTGAAATTGAAAGAAAAATCGTGCACCGGCATCTATCACGAGATGAAGCGAAATCGTGACGGAAATCGGCTGGCGTGGACGACGATTATGCTGACGTCTTGGTAGATATAGAGAAGTTCATCGCTGACGGAAAGGAGGAGGCCTTCTTTCACAGAAACGACAAATTCATAGGGAAGAGATGCCTGCGGGATTACATTGTGGATAATCGGGAGGTCTGGATCAAGAACCAAAGACATACCAGGCATGGGATCAGTAATTGAAATGTGGAAATTGGAAGGTCACAGCATGTTATAGACAGTGTAATGTGCCAAGTTGGTGCATCGCATGATCTTATTCCATGGATCGGCGTAGTTATGGCCAGTTAACTTGATAGAATCAAAAAATAGCTTTCATCGGATATAACACCATGGAACACTAAATCTAGGATGATACAGTCAAGATCATAGCAGCGGGGTGAATACATACATCTTCATAGTTTTCTGCGTTTAGTGCTTTTGCTTGCTTCATATGCTTCCTCCCTCCGCTCATCTACCCTCTTCAGAAATTCCACCTTTTCCAGGTAACCGCCCGACCGACGATTGGCCTCGAGCTCATCCTTGACGTGCGAGTCTTCGGATCGCACATGGGCCCGCCAATCCATCGCGGACTTGTCCAACGTCGAAAGCTTCTTTGGTTTGGCGGAGGAGCTGGGTAAAGAGGGCAGAGATACTTTCGGCCTGCGCGGGCCTGGACGTTTGGCTGGCGCGGGTGGGGCCGAGGAAGAGGAAGCGAGCATGCTAGATGATGGTTGAGAAGTTGGAGGTGTCGATGTCGACGTTTCCGCGGTCGAGGTCATTGATTCCTTGAAAGAAGAGGGCGCCTCCACGGCGTTAGGATTGCGCCATAGGGGCCATTTCTTCGTATCTGGTGAATCCGCCGCCACTTCAACTACTTCCCTGCGATCGAGTAAGCATGGACGAACGGGTAAGTTATAACGCTGCAAGGGCCAACATACACGACATCCTCTCCGGCGAATCTGTAGCGCTTCTCAATCTTGACCATCTCCTTTGTTTGGGGGGCCATTGGAGCTGGCGATTCCAGCGACGCTTGGAAGGCTGACCAGAGCGCGTCTCTCGTTCTTCATAACAAAGCTAGCTTAGCATATCAAGAGTGGGAGATCATTCGGAAGCATACTTCTTTTTAGTCTCTTCGTCCTGTTCCGACTGTGTTTCTCCAGCAGGCGCCTCTACCGCATCTTTGCTCGTTTCTTTCTCAGATGAACTCTCAGAGTCTGATTCTGCAAGGAGGGTCAGCGAACACCGCGCCTTGATGCTAAAGGAACAGCCTTTACAAACCTGCATCAGCCGGCGGAACATAGTCAGAGTCGTCCTCAGAATCGGTGTCGTGCTTTGGAAGCGTAGTCGACATGGTGGCGGTGGCGTTCCATGGAAGTCATGAACACCAGCCAAATATTTTGGACGCTCCGCTGGCCTTTTATTACAATGACTATTTAATGCCCTATGACGAGAGAGTTTATGGTAATCATTCCGCTCTATGTCTGTCCATATTCTCTGCTGTGTATCCAATAGGTAGTCGCTGGGTATAGTAGGGAAAGGTCAACCTGTTAGCTATTGCTGCCTCCGTACTCTGGCAATTCAGAATGAAGAACTATAGGAGGTTTCTGCAGGCCACAGATCAGGCAGGGAAGAACATGCGAAGGTTGTACAAACCTGAGTAAGGTATCATGATGGCTCAGGTAGGACATAAGCTGCGACGCCCTGTTTGAACCAACCATTCCTGGCTGCGTCCTCATGTTGGAAGTCTGAAGATGTAAAATAATGGTCTATTACGCCAGGGTTGAAGAGGCGGTACAAAGGTATATGGCCCTGCGTCGCATTAGGGAAGACATAACCAAGAGTGCCCTCGATGTGGTATCCAAGGCGCTTGACGGCATGGTCCTTCTCCTTGACATTCGCAGTCATGAGGTGGTTTCTCTGTCCAACTGAATAGAGCCGATACAGTGGGACAGTTCCGTCGATTTGTTCTTTATAGACGAAGCCGACTATGGTCCCCTCGATTTCGAAGCCGTAGAAGTCCATTAGCCATTGAATTTCGCTCGCGTTTGTCGTATATGCATGGTCTACCAATATGGGGTTGAAGGTGCTGTAGAGCTGCTGCGTGCCGGAAGGAGGGGGATAAACCTGAGGGCTTTTCAGCTTTTGAAATCGATAAATAAAAAACATGATCACGCACCTCTAACTTGCGGCTAGTTGTGCTAGTTTGAGCGCAGGCCTCCAACGCGGAGAGGCTAAGGAAAAGGAATAACCAGGAAAAGAGGGCGAATAGCATCTTGAAAGACGTCTGCTCGTGAAAAAGGGATGGATCATGGGTTCGGCAAATTTCTCGGCAAGTTGTTTGGTGCTCAAGCTTTTGGAAAACAGACTGCCATACCGTCACAGAATCTTTGCTGTATCATCCTGGCCCATACACACGGCAAATTGAAGATTCAAAGCATCTGCATGGTATAGAAGGACACGTTAAAGGGGTGTATATCACATTCCGGCACCCTTATTGCAATTGTATTCCGTTTGGGAACAAAGCCAACATCGACATCAAAGACTAGAAGCACGGAAACTATCAACACAGGTCCCCTTATTGTTCTACTTTCTCAGATGCGACCATTCCTTCTCGGTACCGGCTTAGCCACAGATATCCTCGGCCTTGGAATCTGTACTTTCTGGGCAATGAGTCTGATATTTCAAGTCATCAGTGGCAGCTCTTGATCCGATATGGCGATTCTCTATTGTATCCCCGTTTCCCCGGCTTATGTCGGCCAGATTCCGCGAATAAAGATGTCGGTCATAGCCATCTCTTGTCCACGAGGCCTCATCTTTGACCGTATTTAGCATCCTTTTTCTGCTGAGCTTCCAGGAAGGACGCTGTAGAACCTATCTCTCTTTCTTTCATCATGGTTTCTTCAACGCTGGTCGTTCTCACTACGTTCGTTATGATGTCTTCTGCTTCAACACAGTTTCGACAAGTCAAGCATACCTCTCATTTTCGACGGCATCCTAAATGCCCGCCTGGAACGTATTCTCTCAGCCCGGCTGGTATTGAGCCATGCTATGAATGTCCTGCTGGGTCATACTCCAATGGTATGCGCGCGACAACATTAAATGACTATCCTGGAAAACTTATTATCACGTAGCTCCAGGTGCCACAAAATGCACTCCTGCAAATCCAGGTTATTTCGTCTCAACCTCCAAAGCAACGGCTGCGACACCTTGCTCTCCTGGATCTTATAGTGATGCGCCTGGTTCCGTAGCATGTTCTCCGTGCCCAAGTGGACATGAATGCCCCGATTTAGCTCTCACAAAACCTGCTCCTTGCTCTCCTGGCCATTATTCGACCGGGGGCAACGTCACTTCATGCACTCCTTGCGCCCCAGGATCGTTCAACGACGTTCACGGCGCGACATCGTGCTGCGCCTGTTGCGCCGGCCAATTCAGTGTAAGAATGCTGATTTTAGAGGAGCACTTTGGTTTGACTGATCGTTCTTGTGCGGGCGCATAGGCCGAATCTGCAAGCACGTCCTGCACAGTGTATGTACTTGGAGCAAAGCTGTCCGACTCGTTCTCATGTTTCCAATTTTCTCTAGCTGCCCTGCCAGCCGGCCGTTCTCGGATCCTGGTACTACAAGCAAAGATGGGTGTTCATCTCAGAAAGGGCGTTTCGCTCCCGACCCAACGTGCACGCGCTCCCCGTCCAACACATGTGGTAAGTTGCCCTTTAAAGCTCACCAACCAATTCCTCGCCACCGCTGACGACTCTGGTGACTGTTGGACAGTTGCCCAACCTCCTCCAAGCCCGCCCGCCACGCGACGCAGCCTGCATCCTCCCCGATGCCTGAAACCCGGTCAGAAGGCTTGTCCGTCATATAGTGCCGCGGTTGGGCGGTCTCGTTCGAAACTGCTCGGGTATGATTGTGTTGACATCGTTAATGACTTGGAGTACGAGATTCCCTATTGATTGTATATCCTCCTCATGAGCGACCTTATCCATTCTTGATCATACAGATCTTGTGGAGGGTGTGTCGACAAGCTACGCGGCTCAGAGCGCAGCAGCGACGGTGGGCGTGACTGCAGCGCTATACCCAATGTCGACTCTGTACGCTGCGAACACAAACAATGTATGATAGGTACATTTGAAGCCTCCACCGCTACTAGCTTGTTTCTAATGTGGACTCCTGATCTGACAGATTCGTGTCGACGCGGTTTCGTTGTGTCCTCAGATGGTGAAAACTGCGATCCGATCCCGACGTTCGATCTTATCAAACAAGGGCTATAATTTGTACCCACTCATATCCTACATGACGCAGCTGATGACCTGCGTGCCGGATATCATACACCTCTCCTTTCGCTTCAGTTCATCTGGTAACGAGATACCTCATGAACGTTGGGCGCAAAAAGATGGATTGCGTCCAACTTTGAAATGGGTACACGATGTACGGAGCATGGCATGTACACCAGAAGTACAGACGGACTTGCATATAGAGAATGCAATCGTAGAAACTCGAAATTGATCCCTCAACCTTCTGGTACCAGTACGCTATCAGATCAGAGCGGGGATATTTGCTTCCTGTAAGAGCTTTGCGACTCTGATGCCAATCTCGCCCATTCCGCCTATCAGCAAGATCATCGTGGTATTAAAAGCTAGTCTCAAAGGCTGAGAGAATGTTCTGGATAGGCCGTTTTACAGCCCGATAGTAATCACGGAGAATTAGTGATAGCCACGGATGGCTGGTAGTCTGTGACTCATGATTCAGCTATTGTTGAAGTTGAAACGTGCTCACTAACATGGGCTTCTTGCGAGTCTCATCTACAATTGAAGATTGCGGAAAGCTCAAAGTAGATGTCGGAGATGAAGCAATCGTTAGAACTGCTCTGCATCCATTGTTTCGCCAGAGCAGACGCTCACTTGAATAATTTCAAGGTTACTCAGGTGTTGTTCAAGTTGAAATTTTTCATTCCAAAAACGTGCACGTTAGGTTGAAATCAACGCTACGGACAAAGGTTCGAGCACCAAATTACACTGTCTTGGGTATCCAAAGGTCGCGATTGTCTGTGAAATACTCCTTCAAATGCTTTTTCCCGACGATTTTGACCGGCTCGTGGAAGAACTGTTCTTCCTTCCCTTCTTCAATAAACTTCTCTAAGTTTGCCAGTGCCGATGCAAGTTCATCGGGTGCGCCCCACGTCTGGAATATGTGCTTCGAGTCCTCGACTGACACGACCTTATGTGTTATCTTCCGACCCAAGACTTGGCTCAGAATCGCAGCCGCCTGCGTCAAATTTAACGTCAGATATCGAGAGCGAGAATGAAAAAGCGCACCTCGCCGTATGAGTACAATCCCGGTCCTACGATGATATGATCGGTGTTGTGGCTTTGTTCATCAGTCAAGGCCTTGAATGCCACATCGGCGATATCGTCTGCAGAGATGAAGGGCATGCGGCCATCTCCCGCAGCGGAAACGATGATATCCTGATCTCGAATGTCGGGTAAAAATCGGGCGGCAAAGTTATCTAGCGGCCACAGTTGTTCAGAATCGCGTTGTGTCAAGTAAGGAGAAGCATACCCATAAACCAGGAAGGTCGCAGGACACAATAATCGACGCCCTTCTCAATGAGGTACTCGTGCACCAGGCCCATGGGCGGGGTGCCCTTCGGAAGAACAGTGGCACTGACGAGGACAAAGCGCTTGACGCCTTTCGCAATGGCAAGATCGATGAACAATTTTACGATCTGCGGCCCGTCCCATGCGGGTGGGACGACTATATAAACCTTGTCGATGCCTGGATCGGCCTTGAACGGATTTTCGAATGTCGACGAGTCGAGCCAGTCGAAGTGAACGCTTTGATATTGTTCTGGGACTTTGCTCGGAGATCGTGCTGCGATCAGCACTGGGACATTGGCGTTTTTGAGCAGACGGGCCAATTTAATGCCTATCTTTCCTGTGCCGCCAGTGAGTAGGATGGTCATCTTGTCTTCGAGGTCTGCTATGTGTTGTTGGATGCAGCAGATTTCAAATCCTTTATATCTGGTTCATGGCTTCTTATGCCATCCGATGACGCGTCTTTCTGACTGCTTGAAGGAGCTGGTTGCGCTACATGCATAGGATAAAACGCGTGAAGATGACAAACGCACCGCCTTTACCATGATAAGCAGCGTACCTGATTATGCGTCGATTACTACGTCAGAGCACTCTAGGCAAGTAGCTGACTGGTGCAGTCTTCGCACCTGGGCGGGTGAAGACGTTCGACCAATTCAGCAAGCCCTTTACTCCTGATCACTTGGCTATAGTAAGGCGTTTATACTGACGTTTCTTGCAGGATAGATATGCCGTACGTGTCCAGAAGTCACGAGATGCCGCTGTGGACGAGGCAGACGCATGCATGCAGATGCCTGGCTTCGACTCCATGAAACATACTGTTCTCAAACTAGACCGATCATGAAGCTCGATGCTTGAGTCTGTTTCTGTGTACTGTACAAAGTCCTACGGTTCCCTTGCAAAGGACTTTCGTATAACGGAGGGCAGCATGAAAACGCGGGCTGCCGATTTTCATTGGCTCAGACACCCAAGGCCGATTAATGTCAACACCTTTGAATTGCATTGTAGTCATCTATCCGAGATCTAAAATACATAAATGAATGTGAGTGCAGATAATCGTACATTGCTAATTAGATCCTCCTAGAAAAAAAAGCTCAGCGCGAAGCATAAATTGCAACAGACAAAGGGGGAGAAAGGCATGAGAGAAAATAATGCCAAAAAAAAATTAATAATGAATGAATGGACATGCGCGTCCCAGAGCGCCGATGCTGGGGTGCGATCAAGCAACAGCCCAGTTTCTTTACCGCGGAATAAATGCTATATGATAGAGAAAGAAGGGTGAGGGGCGGATTATGCGGAGCAAACGGTGTCGATGCCCATGGCGTCGCTTATCGAGCCGACGAGGATGTCGTTGAAGTCACCCGTGACGTCCCACACTGCAAAGCCTTTGAGGCCTTGGGCATCGATGAACTGGCCTTTGGCCGCTGAAAGAAGGTGAAAAAAAAAATCAAATCAATCACACTGAAGGCATGCTATCGTACAGAGAAAACGCACTAAAGCTCTGTGCATCGTCAAAGGACACCATGACTTGCGTGTTGGGATCGTAGATGAATGGCTGTGTAAGGCAAAACAAACGTCAATCAAAAACGAAAGGAAAATGAGCGGGAACACGGAAAAGACTCACCGTCTTGCTGCACGAATCAAACTGATACACCATCCCTGGCGCAGCCGTGCCATCCTGGTTCAAGAATCCCTTCTGGACGAGCCCAGCAAACGTGAAGATGCCGCTTGGTCCGACAGGGTTGCCGCACTGATCTACTCCGCCGGCTGGAAAGGAAGGTGAGACGATGTATATACAGACGTATACGTTATTCGTACCTGTGTAGCCATCGTCCTCGGTGCCAAGAGGCTGCTGCGCCTTGTTAAAGGGGGCGTAGAGCGTGAGGTTGCCTGCGCTGCTGCCGCCGTTGGGAATCGCGTCGTTCTTGTTCACCTGGAAGCTATGTCCGTAGGCCGGGACTCCGAGTGCAATCTACACGTTCGCGTCAGCATCAGATATGATTGAAGCTTATCGGCGACACGAGGCCCTGATTGTAGGGAGGCGCCGTGCGTCCGAAACAGGGGGGGTCAGACTGACCTGATTGGCGGGGAATCCAGCC
Source organism: Macrocybe gigantea (assembly GCA_011319805.1). Taxonomy (NCBI): domain Eukaryota; kingdom Fungi; phylum Basidiomycota; class Agaricomycetes; order Agaricales; family Callistosporiaceae; genus Macrocybe; species Macrocybe gigantea. Next base: position 163,620 of record SJRY01000038.1, on the reverse strand, counting down.
GTCGTCCATGCCTGGACGGCGGACGCGCCAGAGCCTTGAGGCATGGTCGCGCACGAGTCTTGCAGAGGAGCGTTCGGTCCGACGCCCCCTGTCGACCACGATCCCCAGATGTCGTAGGCCATAATGGCTGAAAAGAACAAAAGATCAAGTATCAACACGGGGGATAGTTGGGAAGCTGCAAAGAAGAGACTGACCGATGTGGTCGAGCACTTTGGCGAAACCGGAGACGTCGTTCATGGGCGTGCCGTCGGGGCCGTTGAAAGGCGTGATGCCAACCGCAGCGGTGAGAATGAGGTTCTGGCCGACGGGGTCTTGGCGGAGTTGCTGCAGGAAAGCGAGGAAGTTGGCAGAATCATCAGGCGAGATGGCGTTACAGCCGATGCCTTGCTTGTTGGGGTACTCCCAGCTGTCAAATCAAACGTGGATCAGTTTATGAACGGTTTATGCAAGAGCGAACCTACGCACTCAAAGTCGATGCCGTCGAGCTGGTACTTGGTGGCGAGCCCGACGACGGCCTTGACGAATGCGGTACGGTTTTCTTGGGTTGCGACGGCGGGTGAAAAGTAGAGCGAGCCGGTCCAGCCGCCGATAGATAAAAGAGCCTTGACGTTCTGTCGCGGAAGACAAAAATGAGACGTCACACTTTAATCCTTCAATAAAATGGGACACACATTGCTCTTGGCTTGCTGAACAAACACGGGCAAAACCTGCTGGCTGATATCGTCCAAGGAGATGACATTAACATCGGGGGTAGTCACACTAACAAGTTCGGTATAAGCAATCGGACCGGATGATGTACATGTACATGTGGACAAGACGACAAGCGCACCCGAATGCAAACGTCATGTCGGTATATTTCGACCAAGAGATCTTGTCTGGGTGAACGTGTTCCCGAGCCAGCCGGGATACCAAGCGGTGACGAGCACATCCTCCGTCGCGTTCGAGCCGGTGGCATGGGCGTTCACCATCGCCTGTTTGGGAGGGACGAGGCCGCAGGTAGGTGCGCCGAGAACGGCGACGGTAGTGGAGAGGGCTGTCAACAGCGCAAAGAGCCGTAGCTTCATGACGATATGATGTTAGTCTAGTCTAGTCGTTAGATAGGGAATGAAGGAGAGGCGCGGGTGGGAAGGAAAAGTAAATGAGGATTAGGGGAGCTAAAGGCTGGGTTATATTGTGATGCGATAACAATGAGGCGGTCGCATCTTGAACGGGACGGCTATGAATTCGACACAATTGACACGCGGAACAAGAATATCCATTGTTGTGGTCAAAAATAACCAGGGCGAGTGTAAGTAGTCCCAAATGGGGAAAGTCCGGCATTGAAAACACGCTTTTCTAATGTCGACGTCGGCCACGCCGGTATGAACGATACAAAAAAAGCTCAAAGATAGGCGTTTCGCATTTCAAAGCTCTCTCAGGCAGCTGGGATGGTGTCAAAGAGTCTGCAAGATGCGGGGAAAGGAAATGATGTCTGCACCTCGATTAATGAGAGGTGAAGACATGGAAACAGCGAAGAAAACGTGCCGAATGGATCCTCGGGAAAGTACTCAAAGGTCGGGGGAACAGTTGACCACGCCATTTCCATCGGAGTCTATTCGAGGTCATATAGCAAGATTGGTTCGAGAAGATTCTCAAAAATTGGCCTCTGTTCATCGGGTAAAGAGTCTGGTGACATTGGCAAGCTCAAAGTATGTCGAAAAGCAGCCGACAGAGTATGCCCTGACCCAGAGCAGACTTGGATCGTGCAGACCCAGGAGTACTCCTACATGGGTCGCAATAGGTGTTGCTAACCTTATCGGGGTCTAAGGGAAGGTGTGGCCGACCTCGGATTATGGGACAGGCCCACGAACAGGTATGAACAACGCGCGGGAAATAAGCATGCGACACAAATCCCCGCGGTCGAACCCCATCCATACCCACCTAGTGCCCCAGATAAGCCAAGCTTAACTTGACCGTCAACGGCCTCACCTACAGCACATGCGACCCCAACCGTGAGGCATGGCGAATGCAAAGAGGCAGCGGCATGCGCGGTGACATGAAAATCATAATCCTCGCGGCCCTCATAAGGTCTCGTAATCATCCCCATTCAAACGTATCATTCACGGTGAGAAGCCCATGAAATGTGTTGCGCTGCGTGTTAAGGGATCGCAAAAGTCACTTCAATGGCAACGGATGTTTGACTTGGTGTATCGTTTCTTTGGACAATGCCGGAATTGAACGAGGAACGACGTGAAAATAAACAGCATCAGTCATTGGACCGCATGCCAGAAAACGCCCATCTAATGATTTGGTGAGTCGACCTCGGCAAAGGTACCACAAAAGGGCCACTGGTAAAATAAACTCCAGCAACGGCAGGCGAGGCGCTTCCGCTTCGAGAGTTGACGGCAGTACAGTCGGGCGGAGGCAATCGCGGTTGAAGAAATCTATTCCCATATTATGTAGGTATCGTGTACAGTAACATGATGTCCATCAAAAGCCCGAGGCTAGCGAGGAAGAGCAAGACATTAGTTCAAAGGTCGATACCATAAATGAGAGCAAGGCGGATGCACATGCACAACTCGAACTCACGCGGGTACATGTCACTCACCTAGGTTCCTATATCCTCGTATTTCCCCGGACCAGCCCTATCCTGGCCGCAAGCTGCCTTGCCTGAAGCGCATTCAGCCTCCTCGATCGGGCAAACAGGACGGTCAGGGCGACGACGGCAAAGATGACGTTGCACGCGACGAACTCGTAGAAATCCGCACGCTCCTGGGACACGATGCGGCCGCACGATTCCCAGGCGACGATCTTGCCTTCCTGACGATCCGCGCCCTCATGCGGCGGGGGTGGTGGAGGCGGGGTCGGGGCCGCCCGTTGTGGGCCATCGGGCCCATCGAATCCGGTGGAGGGGCTTCTGGGGAAGTGGCGTTTATGCAGTGCACGAGACGTCGGTTACCGAAGGGCTGGCAGAACGGTTGGTGCCGCTGCAAAGGCGATGAGCGACAAATGTAGCGAGCGGTGGGATGCAAGGTGCTTACTGCTGCGTCGGGACATGGCATGCAATCTGTGAATGGAGTGCATATGAGCGCAGAGTGGGTGTCATTGCCCATTTGGGGCGGAAGATCAGAGGTGTTATTCGTGGAGGTGGCATAAGTGAGTTGGAGGTGACAAAACCACGCCAGTACAGTCCTAGTACTTTGTAAGCTACAGATTTTTCAGAAAGAAGACCCAAAGTACGCACAGATATATCGCAACAATGGATGCCAGCGTTGGCGAACGGTGCTGCATCTGCGCGGCATGAACGAGCGGGACAATAAAGAACACAGCACGCGTGGGAAAACACGATCTGCCACTTTGCACCGTTCACCTCCAAATCGCACAGGAAAAAAAAGCTCAGCGCGACACGAACCATCATCTATCATAGGAGAAAACCGAAGATGTCGCGCAAAGCTGCTGTTGTGGAAGAATTCGACGACGATACCGATCTCCCGCTGCCATCCCAGCCATTGCCCGACACGGGCGCAAGGGGACCGCTGCTGCAGGCAATCGGCGACGACGACGACTCGGACGGCGATCACTCCGAGCCATCGTCCCATCGAGCCGGCCCCGCATCGCCCTCGTCACGATCATCAGAATCCAGAGGCCCCGCTGCCACAGGAGGCAGCGGACCAGGGCTGAAGAATACCGTCACTGATATAACCCCTTACAAGTCGTGTGTTGAGCCTCTTGTTTATCTGTGGGCTGTCGATTTTGGATCTTAAGGTCTCTTTTCCTTCTCGTTCTCTTTTCGTTCGTGCAGATGGACGTGTATATACCCGATTTATATCGACGCCAAGCGGCCATATGGACGAGGCCAGCGGAGGATAGAGAGGGCAAAGAGCCTGTGGTGGCCCTTGAGCAAAGACATTGCCGACGCGGCGAATCGCCTTGGTCTGGGCACGCTGCACGAGGTGAACAAGTTTCATCCTCGGGACTGGGAGAACCCCGGCCGCGTCAGGGTGCAATGGAAAAAGGACAGCCGACTCGTGAATCCCAATATCAAGACGAGTGCGTGTTCTGCTTCTCGTGAACCTAATCAGGGCAGCTAATTGTCCTCTTGAATCAGAGAAGCAGCTGCTCGAACTCATTTGCTTCCAGCTCAGCACCTCAAGCCCGAGAACATACCCAAACCTCCCTACACGACGCTCTCGTCCGATGCACCAACGCCGGTCTCAAAACCTTCGGTGCAAACAACGACGTCGACGACAACATCGTCGAATAAAGGCAAACAGCCCGCCAACGCAAGATCCAAAGCGCCGCCTATCAAGTCGTCCAAGAAATCGAGCGGCAAACGCGTGCCTGTGCCGCCTGAGCCTCATCCACCGCTTCCGAGCCGCGTGTCGCCCTACTCGCCCGCTCTGTCGACGGGCGTGCTTATCGAGACGATCAAGGCGGGCATGAACGCGCCAGAGAATCCCGCGCTTGGTGGCATGCCAGGCTTTCCCGGTCTGCCCGGCGGCGTGCAGAAGGGCAAGCGGAAGGTCGTCAGGGTGCGAGGATGAGAGAGGTTGTCACGATCTTGCATTTGTTTTATTTTCTGGCAAGCTGTACAACTCGAAACTCGTATTTGTCTTTTTTTTTGAACATGATGAGGCAGCCTTTTTGCAGTCAACACGTGACGTAGGTAGTTCCCTTGATGCGGAGATTGCCGAAATCGTGATCGATCGATAAGAATCCGCTAAAGATCACCTTCACTCAAAACCCTCGACGAGCTTACCTCTTCGCCGCCTTTACTTCGGAGCGACTTGGTCCTACGCAAAACGCAAGGATGTGAACGTGTTTCTCTGCCTATCGTTTAGGAGCATCTTGTGCTCCCTGATGTTCCGTTCGTCGTCCTGGCCGCAGTTGTCGGATCGTGCTGCTGAGGTCCTGTCTGGAAGTTACTTCTCTTGCCGGCATAGCTCTGCATCACCGCTCCGTTTCCTATCAAATGGAGCGCCATAATGTGCGCCTACCATGTATATGCAACTGTAGCCTTTTTTTCTGTTGCCCAATGGTCGGGCTCCTTTTTTTTTTTTTTGCACCCCATTTTTTGAGCTCGGCTCTATTTGATATAGGTGAGTACCAATAACCCAAGTTCCTGTGGTTTGACCTATAACAATGCGGCACTTACTTTAAGGAATGTCTCTCCACACACATTGACATTCCGCGGTCGCGGCTCTCCTGATCTCTTGGCCAATTTTATGGAACCTCCATAAGGGCAGAGGCATCGCTGAATGAGGATGTCGTTCCTCTCAGTGCTTCTGCCTTTCTGGTACGCATGCCAACTCATTCTTCATGTGCTGAACCAAGACTTATGCGCTCGTTTTAAGTAGTCTTTTTGCATATGTCTTTGTTGCATTTGATGTATCATGTGAGATGAGATGCCTGTCGCTGTGTATTGAATCTTCATGATTTCTTATTGCAACCAAAAAAATCTTTCATTACTCGGAGGATTCATCGCCCTGAGCAATCGATCGGCGGCTCAAAGTAGGTTTAACTCCTTGACTGTGTTTACTGATCACTGTGCTTTTTCGCTACATTGCATGAATCAGTCCGCAAATGGCCCATCTTTCCTGTGATGTGGATTTATCTTTCTTTTTCTCTCGCTCGAGCTTCGGGAAGACGAGTTCGCATCAGAGGCTTTCCCATTTTTCCTTCACCCTGCACCAGACTTTAGGTTCCGTGCCGGATTAGGTACGTGATGTTTTACGTCTTTGTGTCTCATATCGCCCTGTTCAGTCTCGTCCGCACAGCGATGCAGAACCCTTGTTTTCTTGGAATCTGGTCTCATGACTTTGGTGGGTTGTCACTGTGACAAGGATTTGATCAAATCGGTGTTAATTCGATGTCACTGTACAGGACGCCGAGGCTGGATCCATCAAATGTTCAAAACAGACGTTTACTGGCGAGCCAGAGCTGTCGTGTCGACATATCTAGAACGTTCGGCCAACGCCGCTATCCTCACGTGCTCGATTCCGATAGTTTCCATTCCTGGCACGCAGTCAAAGTTTTTGGCCCCTCTGAACTATATCGATCGATCATTTACCATGCTGGAGTCCGGAAGCACACCCTATTCACCCAATCCCTTACAAGCTGTCTTTCGTGTCTCCATGTTTACACCCCCTTCTCTTCACCCGACTCCCTCCATCTAGCCCCGCGAGATTAACCCCTGCTTTTTTGTTCACCATATTGGCTCGTAATCTATGCCAGGAGCTGCCTCCCTTGGTCCAATCACCATGCCTGTCGTCCAGAAGCACCACCACGCCGTTGTCCCAAAAGTGTACCATAATTCCCTCGAGACCACCTTCTGTGGCATCAACCACCCGCTGTCGACTCCCGAAACACCCATACACCAGTATCTTGGCATCAAGTACGCCTCAATACCTGCCCGGTTTCGGCCGTCGAAGCTGTTCAAGTCTTATCCTATCGTCTGCGATGCAACACGCCACGGGTCCGTCATCTCTCCGATAATTGGCTTTTCTTTGACATCCGCTGACTCTTTTTCAAGGCCGATCTGCCCTCAGCCAAAATGTGTAAAATCGTTCGAGGAGGCGTTGTGCGGCCTTTCCGAAGATGATATCCCAAGACAAGACCTCAAACACAACGAGTTTGAATGCCTGAATCTCAACATCACTTGCCCTGGCAACCTGCCGTCCGAATCGCGAGTCCCAGTCATGCTGTGGGTCCATGGGTAAGTCTGTCGTGTGCCGTTCCGTAATGTCCGTTCATGGGGCTTATCACGTATTTCGGTTTCTGTAAGCGGCGGCGAAAGAGGGTCCGGCTCGAGTTGGATATACGATGCGGGTCCGTTAGTGCGCAAGAGCCTTCTCATGGACAAGCCCGTGATCATAGTCACGTTCAAGTGCGTTGTTTTTCTGGGTGGACGGCTGCTCTAGTTGATAGTGCGGAAAATGGCTGATCGCTTCATTTCCTATTTTCTCTATGCAGTTTCCGTATCGGATTGTTTGGCTTTGCCGCCAGTCCCATGATTAGAGAAGACAACAGGCACGCGGGCGAAGAAGGCGTTGGGAATTACGGTGAGTGTTCTGAATGCTGTGTCGTTTGTGTGAACGGATGGCTTATTCGTGGAACAGGCCTGAGAGATCAGAGAAAGGTTATGGAGTGGCTGCACCATTATATCGCTGGTTTCGGAGGTGATCCAACTAACATCACTGTCTTCGGTGAATCGTCGGGTGGAGGCGACATCATCTGCCATCTGCTTTCGATCGATAACCAAGTCAGGCCGATGTTCCAGCGCGCCATAGTCCAGAGCGCCATCTTTGATTACAACATGCCAGAGGTGCACAACGCCGGCTGGCACCTCTCCAAAATCCTCTCCGTCCTTGGTGTCTCGACGATGGAGCAGCTTCGCGCTGTCGACGCCTCTAAACTGGCTAACCTCGGCGGATACTCGACCCGTACCGTCGATGACGGCGAGTTCCTCCGGCCGAATTGGAAGGAGTATTTCGTCAAAGATGACGCGCACATGCGCCACCATCTTCAAATTCACGATCATATGGCGCGCGCGCGGAGCCGCTCATCCATGCGTAACTCTCGCTCGCAGTCGCGCACTCCCGCCTCTGCTTCCACCTCATCGGTGTCGTCGTCGTCCCTCGCTCTTCCGGCGAACATGCAACCGCTCATCATCGGCGACTGCGCATGCGATTCGACGCTGTGGTACTTCCCGGTGTCACTCTGGACTCCGAGCGGTATCGTGCGGCGCATCAAGGCTGTGTGCCAGTCCCTCAGCAAGGCGAGCAACGTCCTGCGCGCGTACGATATCACGGCGTACACTCCTGACGACGAGATTGTCGATCGCGTGCTCGAGCTCGTCAACGATGCGAGGGTCGCATGGCCGACGGAGTGCATCGCGCAGGGCGCGAAGCGCGAGAGGGGCGGACGCGGTGTGTGGAGATACGTCTTTGACCAGGAGAGCCCGTCCAGGGGCACACCCCATCACGCAGCGGACCTGATATACCTGTTTGACACCGTTCCGCTACCGGAAGTGACGCAAGGCACGTCCTGCACCGACAACGAAGTGTATTTCGACGGCCCGTACGACGTATCGGACGACGAAGAGGAGATCAAGTACCCGTCCGTCGTCCGCGACGACAGCGACGAATCGGACGGGGACATCGCTGTGGACGACGTAGATTGGGGCGTGGCCGTCGTCGACGAATGGACATACGCGCGCGTGCGCGACGCTATACAAGAGCGCTGGATCACCTTTGCGCATGGTGAGGCGCCGTGGCGCGAGGACAAGGTGTTCGTCTTTGGGCCGAGGGCGAGACCGGCGAGCGCTCGACGTGCATATTCGAGGGGCGGCGCAGGAAGGAGCTGTGGAAGGAGGCATTGGAGCCCTCGGCATGCATCTCGCACAAAAGGTGGCTTGGAGCTAAGCAGGGGTCCTTCCCTCGGCGCCGCTGAGAAGATCAGATGCTAAACCACAGCTCTTCCTCCATACATCCCGCGCTGTCCTCGTTCTGACCTCGTTTCGACGAACGGGCAAAACGAGCCGAAAGCACAACCAAAAATGTTCATACCGCTCACACGTTTCTTCCTTTTATCTGGAGTTGCTTAGATTTGCTGTTTCATTTTAGCTTTGCACTGTTTTTTCTTCTCCATTCATCATTACAGGGTTTTACGTCGGCACGTCGTGTATGTACTTGCATTTCTTCATGTATTCTATTTAACTAGGTTAATGTACCAGCAGTCACACACGGGTCATAGTTATCGGCTCACCACTGGAATACAGCGCATGTATAACGTTATGAAAGAACATCTGCTACGTGACACCCACGACGAGAAAGTAAACGATTAGACACTATCTTCTCTTTCCCAAGGTCAAGTTCACCCGAGCGGCCATCATCACGCGCTGACGTCCTTGTACACATCGAATCGTCGCTGAGTGGTAACTGGAATGCCCTTTCGCGCTTCTTCGAACACCGTGGGGTCTATCGGTCAAATCAGTCTGCCTGCGCTCTCACACCAAGAATGGGGAAGGAGGCTCTTGCGTGCCGCTGGGACGCACCGACATCGGCATATACGATTTCTTCCTCCTTTCCTGCTTCTGCGACGACTTTGCCCCTGTTAACCACGTCACATGTCAGGTCTTCGGACCTTGAGCCGATGTGCTGTTCGTGGAAAGTGCTCACATCGGATCGACGAGCATGGAGTGGCCCCACTATCAGTGGAAGAGGGATGGGTGAATGGTTTGAGGATCAGAAAGGGACAGCGAAGGTTGGAGATGGAGGCAGAAATTGTATTCAACGTACGGCGTGGTATCCGGCAGACATGTCGCGTGCGGGGCTGCACATGGAGAAGAAAACTTGGTTGTCGACAGCTCTGAATGACGTCCACGAGATTATGTCTGGTCGCACAAGCAGCCGACGCGAAAACGTACCTTGCACGTTGCAGAAGCTCCCAATGAAGAGGTCCTGTGTCAAGTTGAAGGCGCCAGGATAGATCAACACTGCAGCCTACGGAGTGGACGTTAGTATGCTCAGTTCACTTTACTACAACCAGAGTTGCTGCTTGCACACCTCTGCGAGCAGCGATCATAGCGAGTTCGGGGAACCGCACATCATAGCATATCCCGAGGCCGATGCGAGCGAATTCTGGCCATGTCACGTCAGACTTCTGAACGACATGTCTTGCAGACCGACTCGTATCGGTGCGCACCTGTGTCGAAAAAGTTGAGAGACTCCCCAGCGGTCAGTGTTTCGCTTTCCTGGAAAAATGCGTCAGAGCAGCGATGCGATCGGTACAAGATGCTTGCTTGCCTTGAATGTGATCTTGTTTGGAATGTCGATGTCGAACAGTGGACCTTCTGGATAGCGACGAGATCGCCTGAGCGGCGGCGATGGAGTCAGGAGCAGCCATGCTGATATGGAGGAATCGGATGCCGGCTACTACCTTGTGGGTTGTAGACAGTACATGTATTGTACACATTGTTGTTCGTCGCATCCCGCTCCGGGATTGAACCTAGTAGACCAAGTTATTCCATATCCTTCCCACAAGTACGAGGCTTGCCGAGGACATACCACCAACTATCCAAGTCTTCGTCTCCTTCGCGGCCGAGGAGAGCATCTTGACGCTCTCACTAGGACTGCTGGAAGTGTCGTACGACTTGCCAGGCGTGAAGGCGATGTTCTCGGCATAGACGGGGAAGTGAACATGTCCGTAAGGTGAATTAAAGCATTCCTTTGAAATCGAGCCGTTCGATTGGATATTGTGTGCCAGATGAGTGTTCGGTACGCACGGGGAGGACGATCAAGTCGGGCTTTTTCGCATGCCCATCTCTCGCCGCGGCTCGTAGGATCGTTTCGCGGGCATGCCTCAAGTTAGCGGGCTTGTCTGCGCCTATGTTTCCTAGCTGCAGCAGTGCAAGGGTAAACGGCTTGAGGCTCGGTGGTTTTGCCATGGATGAAAGGGAAGGAAGGAGACCGGTCCGAGATCAATTCCAATGCAGTCCGTTCAATGTCAATCGTTCAGAATTCTAGATAATAAAAATCATTCTATTGATAAAACGCAGTCATCGTGAAAGGTCGTTACAAATGGAGGGAAATCGATACAACTGAGATAAGTGCACGCATTACAGAAAGAGCATTGGAATGAACGTCAGATGGAATATAAACCGAACCAGAGTGATCACAAAAACCGGAGAATGAGAAATAAAGATATGCGAAAATCAACCATCACTTGCAGGCGTTGCTGCCTTCTTTGCCTTTGCCCGTGCTCGTCTTTGGGCTCTGGCCTTTACATACGGAAAGGATCTCGTTAGAGAAAGCTAATAACTTCACAACGAAGCTGACCTTTGCGCGTGTCCTGGCTCCGCGGCCCAACTCTTCTTCTCCCTCCTCTTCCTCATCTGGTTCCGATTCCGGATGATCGTCCACCTCTGACTGCCGTCTATCTTCGCCCGCCGACTCATCGGGGTCGGACGGTTCGTCCATCGATTCATCTTCATCTGAACGCCACTCGTCCTTCTTGACACGCGGGCGCTTGGCATTTCCATTTGTTCTAGCGGGAGCCTTACGTTTTCCGGTCGAGCGACGCTCTTTCCTCTCCTACGCAACTTATGAATGGGATAAGCAGGGTCATGACGTAATTCACCCCTACCGCTTTATTGGACGATTTCAAAAGCTCCGCCAACCATGCGAGCGTATCTTCAGGTAGATAGATAGTCTTGACAATCTGGACTGAATGTTGGCTTGGATCCTCGCTTTTGAGCTTGGGGAAGACTTACTTGATTGGCCGCTTCCACGCTAGGTAACGGTCGCAAGATGTCAGACGGGAGCCTGACTTTGCCCGGGTAACTCTGGATATTCCAGGAATGCTGCCCAGCGTGTATTTTGATAAGTTCCTGAGCCAATTCGCAGATTGCATAGAAATTCTGTGGTAGCATTATCAGCATGATGGGCATTTAAACACGAAACATGGGACTAACCTGGGAGTATGTATGGGACTCGGCGTCCCGGACAGTTTTTCCTTTAGCTGCTAGATGGTATAGAAGGGACACCGTTTCTGCAGACGCGACGAGTTCGAGATAGAATCGGATATATCTGCAGAAAGAGTGAGTCGAACATTGCAGCAGAACGACACCTTTGCGTACTTTGCACAATCGACAAGATCTTCGTGGTTTGTGCTAAAGTCTGGGTGGTGTGCTAGGAGGTGCAACAGACGAATGAAGACCAATTCCATATGCTGCGTCCTCAGTGCTAGAAAATATAGTTTCGGTCGAATGTTTCATCTGAACCAACATAAAGAGGCATGACCAACCTGGTTTCAGGCTCCTCATTGCGCCATTCACATATGCGGATGCCTGAGCCATAAGTCATTGCATTGGCCAGATGCCAACAGAATCTCGTCCTTACCAAGTTTTTAATCTCCATCTCCGGATCATGTACGGTCAAGAACGGGATCACGTTGTAATGCGGCGGCAGTTTCCTCTGCTGTAGCAGAGAAATCAACTTGGACAAGAACAGTTGGCGTACGTTGAAGCACGAATCCTATGAGTTGATAAAATTGAAAAGCGGGAACCTGAAGAGGGGGTACGACTAACTTGAATGACTACGGCCAGTTTGAGGAATCTCGGTTGCAACGCTTTCGCATACGTCTCAACAGTCGATAGGTGGAGCAGTGAAACAGCGGCCTGAAGCCGCATTCGTGAGACGAATTTCGGACTGTGTTGACGTTAGTCGGTCGGGGTGACGCAGGAACAATAAAACTTCTTACTCCTCATTCGCATCTGGCTCGAATGAGCCATTGTATTCCAACAAGGTAGCGAACATTTTAAGGACCGGTGCTGCGATCTCATTCGCCTTTTCCGAGCCTGCATGCGCGAGACAGCGATTCCGGCAGACCTTCAACGCAAAGATCTTCGCCTTCAAGTTCAGCGGCACGTCTTCATCCAGCATCCACTCTTCGTCGGCGTCCACGTCATCCTTCATGTACCCAATCCTATTAAACAATGATGACAAGGAGAAATGTCGACTCACGGGGTTTGGAGGAGTGGGAACCATGAGGATCTCCTTGAGAAGGAACGACACGATGACATCGCCCTTGCTCTCGAATGCGACTGGGGCAAATCTGGCGAGTTGCACTAGGGCAGATATATGAGCGACAATCGCTTCGGGGGAAGCGTGAGGCAAGGATTCATTGATGCTCTGTCAGGATACCCCCTTCAGCAATGGGAGTAGTAAACCATGGAAAATAAGACAGACCTCAACAACTTGTGCGCAAATTTCGTCCTTGTCTTTGGAGAGCGCAAGTATCCGTGCGGCAAACTTCGCATGACGGTAATCAGCTGCATCACCAGCCTTGTGATCCGCTCGACGGTCCGCCTCAAAAATACAGATACCCTTTCAATCATGCACATTATGTTCGATAAACCGGCGCTCACTCACTTCTCTGTCGGCATTAGGTCTTTATTCCATCTGATGGCCGCGGCTAGGGCCTGCAAGCACACTTCTGCCAGAGCGGTGTTCTTTTCGTCCGCAATGCCTTTGACGAACTCGGCGATATGTGGTTGGTATAGGGCGGGGGCATGTTTGGAGGCGAAGGTTAACAGTGTACGGGCGTGTTTCTGGGTCGCCTCGTTGCTTTTCTGGAGACGCTTGAGAAGGGTGGGTATAGATGATTGGTTGACAATCCGGGGACTGCAGCGTCGGAGAAGGGTGTTCATGGTCGGGGCGATAGATGCAGAAACTTGTTCGACGCGGCGCTGGAAGTCGTTCTGGGAACAAGTCATAAAGAGAAGGCTTGTGGGCTAAAACGATATATCATCCTTACCGTCGCCTTAACGAGACCTTTGATGTCTGTTTGTGGGTCCATGCAGGTCTTCCACAATTTGTACAGCCGGTTTTCATTCAATTTAGCGAAAGTGTGCAGGTCGTCCTTGGCTTTTTGAGGATCGGGGAAGTACCCTGTTTACATTACAACGGATCAGGGCAGCGACCAAGTTGATAAAACGCTGCACACCTGAAACATGTTGAATAAGAATGTTCAATCGTTGAGTAACTTGCTCCTCATTTTCATCAATAACACCGCCCTGTCAAGGAATAAGACGAATGTCGGCATTGCTATTAACTAGACACAAACATTGAATTTGACGCAAGCGTCGAGAAGGTGATCGTAGATCGTCGGACGGCTGGGAGAATGTTTGCTTTTGTCCATCAGTGGGAAAAAGAGTCCTTACATTTGTTTGAGACCTGTGAAAGCCAGAACGGCGTTGACGGCCTTCTCCTGAAGGTAGTTCATCGTGTTGAGAAGGCGGTCTACCCAAGCCACCTCGTCGACTTCAACATTTTTGAATTTGATACTGATGGCGAACTTGATGGAAGTGGTAGGATGTACTCTGCGACGATTTCTTCCACAAACGTCCTAATGCATGTTTTATTCACATGACGTGTGACGCGGAACAGACAAGGCGTACCGGACTTCGAGGTTGCCTTGTATAGCCTCAACGATCTGGTTGGGAATCCAGGAAAATTGTTTGATAGCCAAAGGTTCATTGTCTTCGCTGGACGAGCATGTCTCAGCAGGGAAGAAAACGAAGAAAATATACATCGACTCACATCTCAGGATAAGCGAGACTATACAACTTTGCTATGCTGGACAGCGCTTCCACCCTAACAGAGTGCTAGCAGGTCATGAGCACGTAGCTAATTGAATTGACGGTTCTCGAGTATTACCTTTCGATCTAACGCCCGGCCGGCGACCGCATGTAGCTGATCCTCCGTCACATGGTGGAGGGCCGTCTCGTAATCCAACTGGCCATAAAGCTTGCATACGGCAGCTCGAACGCGTTCCTCGGGGTCAAATATTTTAGACATCAACGATTCTATGAGGGTCGGGTTGCTATATCCGAAGGCTCTAAGCAGAAGTGGCGACGAACCTTCGATAACATCCTTCTCCTCTGGAAGATTGACGACCAATCCTCGCAAAGCTTCGACGAACTTTAGACGAACCGCAGCAGATTTGTCGTTTCTCCTGGAAAGCCATAAATTCCACGTCGTCGGATACTTCCTGATCAAGTCCATCCCGCCCTTGCCCGCAAACATCTCTCCCAGCACCTGAGTTGCCAACACGCGAAGCGACAGATTTTCGAAGCGAAGCTCTTCTTCAAGTTGGGGAATGACGCTGTGAAGCAGGCCCGGGCAAGACTGGTTGAGGCGCTTGATAAGCTCGTGTGCATTGCGTATCTCGTCCATATCCTCCTCTTCTTCACGAGAGTTGCTGACTATCAGATCCGTGAAGTATTGACAGACATGCCGCTGCAATTTATCCGCCGTCGCATTGCAGACTTGCACGGCCAACCGAAACGTGGGCCGTTCCACTTTCTATAAAGTCATTAAGTTGCTTGGTCATGGAAAAAAGCATGAGACGATGAGATGACAGGAGACATGGGGCAATTAAATCGTGGCCTTGCTTCCATCATCCAAGTTTGATGGTGGAATGCTAAATGGAAAGATGAATTGAAAACGTACAGTGTTCTCGTCCATGAACTGCGCTAAAATGGTCTCCAATACCTCTGACGGTAACGTTTGGCATTCGTCGATGAGAGCGACGAGAATATCGGCGGTGAATATCTCTATTTTCTTCGCCAGATCTCGCTTCACGAGGGTAAAGAAGTCACGAAAAATCTCGGCCATGATTTCGTCCGCGGATGGCAGGTCGCAGACGAGGACGACGCTCTTCACGGTCGACAAGGACTCGAGGAGTGAAAATATTCATTATAATAAGGCGAATCCGTTCCTTTTAGGCCTGCAGAGAGCTGGCGGAAGAAGAACTGAAAGATGTCGCGGAGTTCAGGTTGGGTATATGGTGCGTCGGGAGCGTAGAGTCTGAGAATGTCTGCGAGGCAACAGGCGGCATAAGCCTTAACACCGCGGTCCTTGTGCAGGAGAATAGATGTGTTAATGAGCTCCTTGCGCACCGCGCCGAGGGAGTTGACGTCGACGTTCTCTTGGTCGAGTGCCGCGAGCTCGGTGTGGAGAGCTTTCATCTTCTTGAGAAGCGCATCGGTAGAGAGGCCCTTTGCAAGAAGCTTGTCGTGGAATTGGAGCCTCTTCTTGGGGGCAGCATGGCGCGTCTGGGCAACCATAGCTTTGATGTGGGGGAGGAGGAAGCGCGCATGCACGCGTTGTTTGAGTTTGGCACCAGGTCTGCCGTGTTTGTACGCCGATAGCTTGACCATTTCGTCCACAGACCATGTCCAAGGTCCCGCCGATTCCCCCAAAGCGGGCCCTGCCCTCCAAGGAGGCGTCCCTCTTCAAGGAGCTCCTCACTCTCTATGAGACACGCCAGCTCAAAAAAGGCCAGAAGACCGCCGATCAGATCCTCAAGAAATTTCCTGAGCATGGCGGTGAGCCTCCGGATCTGCTTGATATCCCGTTTCTCGTTTCTGAGTCTCGTTTACAGAGACACTGTGCATGAAGGGTCTCATCTTGACCCACATGGGCAGACGTGAGGAGGGCATCGACCTCGTCAAGAAGGGCATGCGTCTCGATCTAACCTCTCACATATGTTGGCACGTCTTCGGTCTCATACAGAAGGGCGAGAAAAACTATGAGGAGGCGCTTAAATCGTACACACAGGCCCTGCGATTTGACAAAGTGCGTTCGTATACGTGGTATATGTTGAAACTCAAGGCGCCCTGTCTGACTTGCGGCTTGCGCAGGATAACCTCAACATTTTGCGCGACGCAGCCCAGCTACAGACCCAGCTACGGCTGTATGATAGTCTCGTGGAAACGCGGCATACTCTTCTCAGACTCCGGCCCAATCATCGCCAACACTGGATCGCTCTTGCAGTTGCATATCATCTAAATGGAAACCTCGCAGACGCTAAACGTACCTTGGAGCAGTATGAGAGAACACTGAAGGTGGGTGCAACGAAGATATGGAGCGTTCAAACACTCCATTTTTGATTTAGAACGTGCCAGATTACGATATTGAACACTCGGAGACCGTTCTATACCATGTTCAAGTCCTGGAGGAAATGGGTGAATTTTCAGAGGCTCTTACGATGCTGGATGTGAACGCCAAAACCAGGGCTATCGTCGACCGCATGGCCATCATGGAAACTCGAGGCAAGTACTGCGCTACAACCCATTCGTTTTGTCATCTTTTCCTCATTTTTCCTAGCCCGATTATTGTCAAAACTTGGCTCTGAGGAAACAGCAAATGCCTGGCGTGCTTTGATCGAGCACAACCCAGATTGCTATGACTACTACCGTGGATATATTTCAAGCCAAGCGCTGGATCTCGGTAAATTTTCTTCTTCATGGCATCGAAACGAGCTCTGAAAAAAAAAATTAAGAGTTAGGCGGGACAGAGGCGCTCCAAATCTTGGGTGACTTTTCAAGGCAAATACCAAAGGCGACGGCCCCAAAACGGTTGGCATTAAGCCTCGCATCGGGTGACGAATTTCGCGACCTCGTTAAGGCATACATGCATTCTGCCCTGGTCAAGGGCATTCCTTCTTTATTTGCGGACCTCAAATCCCTTTACCACGATGACGCCAAGCGCCAGATCATTGAAGACACCGCCGAATCCACGCTGCAAGAATTCGCGCCAGACCCGTCCCTCACATCGCCCGCAGGCTCCCCTGACCCGACGTCGTACCTTTGGACTCTGTACTTCCTTGCACAGCATTATTCTTACCTGGCGGAATTCCCGCGCGCGCTATCGCTCGTGGAGACCGCGCTGAGTCACACCCCGACGCTTCCGGAGCTCTACACATGCAAGGCGCGCATCCTTAAGCGCGCCGGCGACCTGTTCGGTGCCGCGCGGTGTCTCGACGAGGCCCGGCTCTTGGACGGTCAGGACCGGTTCTTGAACACCAAGTGTGGCAAGTACCTCCTCAGGGCGGGTCTCGTCGACGAGGCTAGCGCCGTCTTTGGGTTGTTCACGAAGGTGCATATAGTTTTTCCTCGCTCTTGCCGCCCGTCAATTTGCGAATGTCTTAACAGCGAACTCCTAGAAAGACGCTGCAAGCCCCGGCGCAGATTTAGAAGACATGCAGTCACTACTGTATCTCACCGAGGTCGCCGACACTCACTACCAGAATGGCAAGCTAAACCTGGCACTGAAAAAATACACGGCTATTCACAAGGTACATTATCCAGCCGTTTGACACCGAGTGTTCTCATTGTGTGACCGGCTTCTTGATAACAGATATTTAGCGAAATTGAGGATGATCAATACGACTTCCACGGCTACAATCTACGGAAATTTACGATTAACATCTACATCAAGTTCGTCTTCCTCCACACGTTTTCCGTACTTGGAACAATGCTGACCTTGTTTCAGAATGCTGAAATGGGAAGACCAGCTGCGATCACATCCAGTATACGTAAAGGCCGCGCTGGCGGCGTCTAGAGTCAGTGTATTTTTCTGCTCTGCAAAGTCAACCATCATCCGATCTTTATCGTAGATATATGTCGCAGTTTACGACGATCCATCCATTGCCACAGCGTTATCCACCTCAAGTAACTATCCATATCATTCAGTCCTAGCGATTCGCAATTCTCACAGCCGAACTCATAGGCCAACTCACTGATGCCGAGAAAAAGGCGAAGAAAAAGGCCAAAAGAGCCGCCCAAAAAGTTCAAGAGGAAGCTAAAAAAGGTATCATGCAGGATGGTGCACTTGACGACGAGAGTTGATCCCTAACTCATCACTCAGCACCTGCTCAGAGTACTAACGAAGACAAAGGCCTAGACGCGCAGCCTTCAAAGGACGAGGACCCGGATGGTTTGAAGCTATTGGGCGTCAATGATCCATTAGAACAGGCCGCCAAGCTCCTCACTCCGTTGTTGACCCTGGCAACAGAAAACATCGACGTCTGGATTGTCGTGTACGACGTCGCCATTCGTAGGAGTACGCGGTTCAAGCTGTCCTTTCTTACCAGTCATGCTCATGGCTACTCTTTTCCTCCTGGGATGGCAATAGGAAAACTGTTGCAAGCCGTCAAAGCGCTGAACCGCGCACAGGCGCTAGACGCTGAACATCCAGAGTTGCACATACGACTAGTGCACTTGCATCAAACAGGTTCGTATGACCTTTATAAGCCGGCGCTCTGACTGATGCTTCTTGGCAACATCAGCGGCCGCTTTGCCGCAAGAGCCGCCGGCGCCTATAGGTCCCGTGTTTATGGAAGAGGTGTCGAAGCTCCTGCCAGCGGAAGTGTCGCTGGAGACGCTCAACTCGCAGTACCTACAGCGACACTCGACGGATCCGAAGGCTATTCTTGCGGCCGCCAAAGTGTCGCAGCGACTGGAGGCACCGCTGGAGGAAGCCGAGGCGACAGCGTTCGCGGCGCTCGGAGAGGAAGTGAAGCTGGACATCAGGGTGACTAATCCTCTTTCTATTCTTCTTCTTGTTCTTCCGTCATTCTTTGTCCTTGCTGAGTTACTGATATGGGGCGAAAACAGACGGCGCTTGATTTCATCTCGTTCCTGACGGCCATCAGCTCGTCCAAAGTGGACGAATTCCGGGCGGCGTGCGATAAAAGATTTGAGCTGTCGACAACGTTCAAGCCAGCTGTGGAACTGGAGGTCCTGCGCAGGCGCGCCGTGGTGGCCAATGCCACTGTTGATGCAGCGAAGGAAAACGAAAACTGATGGTGATTCGTGGTCGGTGCGATGAAGAGAGTGCGGGAGTCAGAAAAAACCATCTCTCCGCCTTGGAGGGTAGTGAAAAGGGAGAGACAAGCGCGCGGCTCTTCGCATTATCTACTTACCTTTCGTAGTCCGTTCACGACATTGTCCATGATTCTTACATAGATCTTGATCTTATCCGCACAACAATGTACATAAAGGACTGCTGGGCAGCCACCGAATGTTCTCTCGGAAGCGACCCAATTACCGCTTTCGCTCCTTCCTTTGTCTCCTGCAACGCGGCCGGGGCGTTAAAGGCCGGAGAATGGAGACGACATCGATAGACAAGTCGTCATTTTACGCTCCAAATTGATAGAAGTGCCATAGCTGATTGTGGACCGTTTGATCATGGGAGCGTCATCGTTCCTGGTGTTGATCACCGTCCGGGCCCAATCACGGAGAATTCAACTATCTTTCACCTCCAGAAGCGGCTGTGCTCTCTTGTGTCATCTGTCTAACCCAATCTCCCCTGAAAGTCATCGGACGGCCGAACACACCGGTTTCTTTTCCTTGTCGCCCAAGCTGGCATGGCACGCACCCATTGCAAAATTTTCTCTGTCGCACCGTCGGGTTGACGTTGGCAAAGGACCCCGGAAATCAGAGCGTTCTTTTTCTCTTACACCCACTCAGGTCGGATCTGAGACGCTGCCGATACGGACTGCCCTTTACTGCTTCCAGCCGAGCAGGAAAGAATAAGACGCCGCACTGTACAAGAATAATTGAGCCTGTCTATTGACAGCTTATCCATATGCCTTGTGCATCATGTCATATTTCTCATTTCATAGGTGGTGAAAAAAAAAAGTCGCGTGAGAGGACAGGCGAATGAAAAAAGCGCGGTGAAAGAGGTGATAGCATAAACAGGGGTACATATATGCAGATGCGGTAAGGCGCTCACTACGGGGAAGACCGGTCAGACGACAGTAGGTGAACAGAGGATAGTAGGACGTACGAATTGAAGGGCTGCTCCCTTTGTCTTTTTCTCACCACCGAGCTCGAACTATGTTTAATCGATGTGAGCGTCCGACGGCCGTACGGGAAGACATGAGACGCACTGTTTGCAGCGCTTGAGCGACATCTGCATCTTGTACTTGCACTGTGTGCATTCCAGCCTTAGCACGACCTTTTTCGTCGTCTTGGCCTATTTTCCAGAAAACACTCTCCTCAACCTGGCCGTGATTCCTGCGAAACAGCGTTGCACGTACCTTCTTGTGGAAGACAGGCTTGGTCTGACCACCGTAACCCGACTGCTTGCGGTCATAGCGGCGCTTTCCCTGGGCGAACAGCGAGTCTTTGCCCTTCTTGTACTGAGTCACCTTGTGAGGGCTGGTAGAGCAGGGCGCAAGATCAGATGAATGATGGGGAATGAGCATGTCGAACTAGAAGCGTACGTGTGCTTTTTACATGTCTTGCCCTTGCAGACTGGACATGGGAAAGCAAGTCAGACACCATCTCTCGCTCGCTCCTTCGTCAGTTGGCTAGATGGTACTCACAAGTCCGGCGTGTCCTGCGCACGGAGTCAGTCATTCAAAACGAGCGCGAGCCTACTAATCCCACCGGACACTCACTTGGGAATGTTGACCATGGCGGCTGCTTGTTCTTTGATTGGTTTTGATGAGTGACGACTAGACGAGATTCGCAGGCGAGCCCCGCGCGAGGTGTTTTGGTTGTCCTGCTCGTCGAGGGATTCGGCAATCGCCAGTATCGACTGTATAGTTTTGGCATTTATGCCGCTGAGTCAGTTTGCCGGAGCCGGCCCGGCATGGCATGATAGAATCGGTATGTTGAAAGGGTACAACTCCATTTTGGCCTTGCTGCATGTTCAAGATAGCTACACACGTTGTGCAGGTCAATGATTTTTTGTACACCGGAGTTGCTGCAATGGTGGGCGCCCTAGCTCGCCTCGTGCAGTCATATCGTACACAAGTGGTATAGCAAGCAAACGATGGCACTCTTGAAAGCCGGCAATACATTTTGACCCACTGATTGCCAGAACGTCTGCATCTTAACAGCCCCATGACCAGATACTCTGCTGGTTGAGCGTTGCTGATCGCCTCTAAGTAATGGCGAAGCCTGTCCTTCTTTTGCGAATTCAATCTTGCCGACATAGCGGTGTCAAGATTCCAGGTGTGTTCGTGTCCAAGTTTACTAACCAGAGGATTCGGCATTGGTTTAAATTTTAGTACACAGCGCACCATCTGTACTGCGGATGAGCGAAAGGCGTCATGCCTGAAGAGATATGTAATTCGGAGCGGCAGTTTCAGCTTTCGCGATAGTCCTCGCGCCGATTTCTACTCTGGGTTGAGATAAAGAGTGCGTTCATACGTGGTATTGGTCAATGCGCGAGTCGTGATTATTCCTTGGTTATTTCGCGTATACCTTCAATACAGTAACAGGATTGACTGTACACGATGTGAGACTAATACCTTGCAGGGCAGGAGTGAGATAAGACATCTACGCGACACCGAGTTGAGGATGGATCATATGGGAAATGATACAAATCTGGCAACTGCAGCACAGCAAATCAAAACGGCCGGAGGACCGAACAAGGACCGGTGACAGGGGTCTTGTTTTCCATTTTTAGATGCGCCCAAAAAATTCGAGTCGTACGGTTTATATTGTCCTCATCCAACAACATCCTCCCCGGTCCTCCTCCTTCTCCCCCCTTCTTTGCTCGTCGACCACGACGATGCTCCGCCACGCACGCACCGTGGCAACCACCCTTCTTCGTGGTCCACGGGCTCTGCTTCGCCCCTTCGCCATCCAGGCCGCATATAACCCAATTGAGACCATCGTCTTCTTCTCCATTGTCGGTACCCTTGCCTACTTCCACATCCTCAACGCCATCAAGCATTCTGCCTTCTTCGCCCCGACCACCGTTTCTGTCTTCCGACCCACCCATGCCATCCTCCGTCAGGGACAATGGATTCCCGTTCGGGAGCATAGATGGCTCCACCCGCGACCGGAAGACTCGTTTGTGCCCCTCGAGCTCCAGCAACTCGTCTTCACCTTTGAACCGGCCGTGAAGCACCTTTTGTCGTTCGATGACCCACAATTAGTGGCGTCCGCGACGAACCTGACCACCTACCTCACCCATTCCTTCTCCGCCTCCTCTGGTCGACAATACCCCTCCATTTGCTACCGCCCTGCCCTCATGCCCAACCGCTCATCTGCTTCCGCTCTGTTCTCCGACTGCTTCACGCACCAGCAGTTCGCCCCCGCACTCGTCCAATCCCTTACTTTCCACCCCGGTGCACGCGATGACTTTGTCTCCTCCTTGCTCTCCCTATCTTCGCCGCCAGACACCGCTGGCACGACCTTTGACGTCCTGTCATCCACCCGAACGCTGCCTCGGCGGAGCCCGTTATAGGCCAGATGAAGTCCTCCAAGTGGATGGCGTACGCCCTCCGCGCGCTCGTGCTGCGCTTCTGGGACCTCGCCAAAAAAGCCGACTCGCTCGACATCCTCCTCATCCTCCTCGGTTACGTCCTTATGCACACCACGTTCTATCTTCTCATTTCCCGCTCTCGCTCGCTTGGCTCCAATTTTTGGCTGCCAGCCGCCATCATGTCCTCATCCATCCTCGCGCTCCTTCTCTCCCTACCCATCGCAATGGCGCTGAACATTCCAATAGATCCTGTCGCACTCACAGAAGCTCTTCCCTTCCTCGTATGTACCGTTGGGTTTGACAAGCCGCTCCGACTCGCGCGTGCTGTATTCCTCCACCCTCACCTGACCACGCCTCCGGTGGCCCTTTCATCCCTCCCCTCGTCGTCCAGCCAGCCACTCCCACTCAAACCGGCTACCAAGATTCTGTCCGAGTCTCTCAATCTTACGTACCCTCCTATCATTCGCGATTACATTTTGGAAATCGCCGTATTGGTTGTCGGCGCAAACTCCAAAGTCAGTGGACTCAAGGAAGTTTGTGCACTTGCCGCGCTCCTGCTAGCGATCGACTGTCTGTTGATGTGCACGTATCTCGTTGGCGTCCTGGGCATCATGATCGAGGTCCGTTTATCGTGCCTTAAACCATGTTGAACAGGTTTTGCTCACCTCGTTCTCTATAGGTTCGCAGAATCAAGACCGTTCGCGCTCAAACGCGAAACCGGACTCGCTCTCGCGCGCCTTCCATCTCCTCCGTCTCTTCCACATCACCTTTCTCGTCATATCCCATTCTCCGAAACCGATCTCTCGCTCATCCGGTCGCCCCAGCGCACTAGCTCAACAGCCTGCACCACCTACCTTGCTTCAACGTCTCATAGGTGTCAAGGGAAGCCATCTCGCAAATGGCAACAGGTCCCGCAGGACCAACGCGGAAGACTTTGAAAAGGGGCAAGAGGAAAATCCCGTTGCAAGATTGAAGTTGTTGTTAATCGCTTCCTTCCTGACCCTGCATATCCTGAACCTGATCACCCCTCTGACCGGACCTGCATCTTCCAAGGCTGGCTCGGCGATCACTGGCGTCGGGAGCAGCCTCAGCCTCACGTCTTCCGGACTGAACATCAATACCGGAAGTGTTGGCGCTAGAAAGGTCGACATTACGGAAAAGAGCGTTCACAGCGTTTTGGATGCCCTCGCTCTTGCTTCATCCTCGTCTCCAATCGAAGAGGAAGATTTGGATCTAGATGAAGAAGAGATGATCAAACTCAATGGCAAGCGAAAGCCGGAGCTCATCGTTAAAGTGTCCCCACCCATCTGGATTCGCGTCAATCCTAGCGCCGAGGTCCTCGCTTCTGCCGCTCGGAACGCTTCTCCCGCCGTGATTGCCTACTCACAGCAGGAAGATGAGCGTGCCGCATATGAACGAGCAAACAGTCCCGCCGCGGGGATCACGAGCATTGAGCGATTCATGTCGTCTTGGACGCGCCTCGTCGGTGACCCTGTCCTGTCCAAATGGATTGTCGTCGCGCTCGCGATCAGTATCTCGTTAAACGGGTACCTTCTCAAGGGTATCGCGGCTGGCCTTGGCTTCGGCTTTGCAGGCGGGAAAGAGGATGGCGTGCGGTTTGAAGGTCACCACGACCATCCCAATCGTCGGAACGCGCGGGTGCACGGCCCGAGAAAGAAGAGCAGAGGCCGTCGTCTCCGCAGGCCATCTCACCGTCGATAAGACGTGCAAGCGAAGACGAGGAGGAAGAGAGGAGAGAGAGGAGGAAGGAGTGGACGCGTGGTGCACCGACTTTCACGCTGGAGGACGTCGACAAGCGGCTGAAGGATCGTAAGCTCACGATCGGCGAGGGTAAACTCATCACCCCGCGCCGTCAGTCTCGCACACCGCCTCCGCGTCCGCGGTCGAAAGCGGCAAGCCACAGGAGAGCAGCCCACCGTACTCGGAGAAGTACCAAGACGCAACTCAGGACGCCAAACCGACGACAGTGCGCAGCCTCGAGGAGTGCTTGGATATTTTCGAGAATGGGCCGAGGCCGCTGAGCGTGTCGCTTGGACTGCTGAACGACGAGGAGGTCATTTTGCTGGCTCAGCACGGCAAGATTGCGGCGTATGCACTGGAGAAGGTCCTCGGTGGCCAGCCTGAGGATCTTGAGAGGGCTGTCAGAATCAGAAGGGCTCTAATTTGTGAGTCTCCATACAGGTCATATCCCATCTTATCTCTGACATGTCTGGTTTTCTTTGCAGCACGAGCATCTAATACCCGCACACTTGAGCATTCGGATGTACCCATGGCCAAGTACGACTACTCTCGCGTCCTCGGTGCGTGTTGCGAGAACGTAGTCGGGTATATACCCCTTCCCCTTGGCATCGCCGGGCCCCTCAAGGTTGACGGCACAATGTACCCGATCCCCATGGCCACCGCTGAAGGCACACTCGTTGCGTCCACGTCGCGCGGCTGCAAGGCGCTCAACGCTGGCGGCGGTGTGACGACTGTGCTGACGCAGGATGCTATGACGCGTGGACCGGCGATTGATTTCCCGTCGGTTATGCAGGCGGCAGAGGCCAAGGCATGGCTCGCGAGTGAGGATGGCTATGCACTTGTTAAAGAGGCGTTTGAAAGCACATCGCGCTTCGCGAAGCTGCAGAAGCTCAAGACTGCGCTAGCGGGAAGGACGCTGTTTGTGCGATTCGCTACAGCGACTGGTGATGCGATGGGTATGAACATGATCTCCAAGGGTACGGAGAAGGCGCTTGAGGTCATGAAGGCTCAGTTTCCCGAGATGGTTGTCCTCGCCCTATCCGGTAACTACTGCACGGACAAAAAGCCGGCCGCGATCAACTGGATCGAGGGACGGGGCAAGTCGGTTGTCGCGCAGGCTGTCATTCCTGGTAAGATTGTCAAGAGCGTGCTCAAGACCACGATAGAGAACCTGTGCGAGGTGAATATCAAGAAGAACTTGATTGGCAGTGCGATGGCGGGAAGCATTGGTGGATTC
This sequence comes from Macrocybe gigantea, assembly GCA_011319805.1. Lineage (NCBI taxonomy): Eukaryota > Fungi > Basidiomycota > Agaricomycetes > Agaricales > Callistosporiaceae > Macrocybe > Macrocybe gigantea. The sequence goes on along the minus strand of SJRY01000038.1, from coordinate 138,069 downwards.
AATGCCCACGCGGCAAACATTCTGACAGCCGTGTTCTTGGCCACTGGTCAGGATCCTGCACAGAACGTGGAGAGCTCGAACTGCATGACACTTATGGAACCGTGAGTGTATTCACATGACGTACGGCACGTGTACGAGTTCGTACTAATGATTTTTTCAATCTCAAGGACGAACGACGGCGAAGACTTGCTTGTGACTATAACCATGCCCTCGATCGAAGTTGGCACTATCGGCGGCGGCACGGTCCTCGCGCCGCAGCAGGCTGTGCTTGAGATGCTAGGCATTAAAGGAGCGCACCCAATTACGCCTGGCCAGAACGCGCAGACACTCGCGCGGCTCATTGCCGCTGCCGTGATGGCAGGCGAGCTCTCGCTCATCAGCGCACTCGCAGCCGGTCACCTCGTCCGTGCGCATCTCACACACAATCGCAGCCAAGTGAACACGCCCGCGGCGTCGCGTCCGCCCACGCCGGGCTTCGGTATTAGCACAGGAGGCGGGCTGCTCGTTGGCAGCTCTGATAAGAAGAGCGGCGTTGGCGAAGGCGGCGTGCCTACGCCCCTCACTCCTTCGTCCTCGACAGCGAGTTTGCCGCCGTACACGCGATGAGGTGGTTCGGTTCAGCATCATCTGTTTTTTTTCCCTGGTCTTTCTCGCTCTCATCTGCTTTTTATACTCCAAATTAAACTCATCAACAATGCAGTCTTCTGAGCCGACTTCTTTTCAGTACTTATACCATATCATTTTTTTTCTTATTCCCATCTATGTTATCGTCGCATTCTGTGCGGCAGAGGTTTCGTTTGACCGTAAAATTTTCTTAAACGTTGTAGAAGGTGCACGAGGTCATTGGGAACGTTTCAATCTCTCATTTTTTTTTTTTGATTACTTGCACTCACGTACGGTACTCATTTGTATTGTTGGCCCCCTTATATTCCCTCATATTTCCAAAATATCTACAAAATCAAAGAACCGATAAATTAGACGGAACTGGTGACCGGTACTGACCATCCGCCTAGAAGCGAAAATGCCCAAACTGGTCTTTGAAATCCTTGTGGTACCGCGTGTCGAAACAAGATGGTCTCTCTTTACGTTACAACATCGTGCAAATGGCGCCGAAAACTTTAATTGACGAATGGAGAGCTTTAGCAAGTCCCATCAAGTTGCCATGGTACGATTTGACGATACTGTGACCATGATCCGCCGTTTTGCTGGACAGACAGAAACTTGGATGAACGCATTGGGTGGCAAGTTGATGCTCTTTACTGGGGCAATTTTTTCGCCTAGCAAAAGGGAAGAAAAAAATATTCAGCCCGCCTGCAGGGCGCCTGGCTCATTGCCACAAAGGTGCTCTCAGCTGACTGACCGTCATCACAGCCACCTATTGAAATGCCCATCCATGAGCGACATCAAGTAACGACAATAAAGCTGTGGGTCCAGATTCTGCGCCTCTTCCAGTCTTGAGTCACACCGTTATATAGGACCGTTTTCGTTACGAATTTCGTCTTCTTGCACCCCACTATCGCCCGTCTGCATACGGTGATATGCCCGACACCAATGATCTAGAGATTATCTTTCGGCAAGGCCTTGCTGGGCAGGATGGACGACTGGACCAGGTCGAGGAATTGTATGAGCAGCTACAACTTGCGGCCGTCGACATCTGCAATCCCTCGATGGACGTGATCTCATTCTCCCAGACCGCCGATTACTTTGCGGTCATCGTAGAGCGGAAGCAACAAACATGGGAATCTTGCCAAGACACGACGCCTTCCACGACGTTGGCATTGGTGAGTCTGGCGTTGTAGGCGGCCAGCAGTCTTGCTCAAAAAAAAATACTGCACGGTCAACTCCCTTTCCGCGTGTTGACCAGCCGTCAAGCCACGATGTTGCGCGTGAGAATACGATGGGCGCTTCGACTCTTCCGCAGTCCGTGGCTGCGCCTGGCGGTGCGGCGATCAACCCGACAGCCTTGGGAGATGGGTTCTCCACGGGCGACCAATTTTCGCTCGTACCTCTCCGAGAACGACGGCAAGGGCTTGTCCGGCGTTCCAACGCTGCCCTAGAGACAGAGACAACAGCATTCCATGGAAATATGTTCGAAGACTGCGAACGAGTCGTCGGCCTAGTTTATCTGACGAAACCCTCATATGTCGACGATCCGCTCCACTACAGAGAGCTCAACATTGGCCTCATTATCCACCCCAGTCGTCGCGGGAAAGGTTATGCAAAAAGTGCCATTCGACATGCCCTAAAACTCGCCTTTGAATCAGGTTACAGCCGTGTACAGGCGTTGTTGCTCGATCACGTTGCCCAAGATGTCGCCTTCGCTCTTTTCACAACCATGTACGTGCCTGTACACATCTGTCAGCTTGGCTAGTAATTCACACAATTGCGCTGTTGCTTCAGGGGATTCACCAAAGAAGGCACTCATCGTCTCTCCTTCTTCAGTCCAATGGAGAACGTAAGGAAGGATGTCACTTATATGGCTATCCTGGACGTAGATTGGGCGAGGCATGACGGAACACCTTCCAAATTTGCACCAAAGAACGTTTGGGATGCCCTGTTTACTCGCCAACAGCGAGAACAGGAGGAAATATTGCGCTGGGAAGCGGCAGTTTCTCGCCAAGTCAAACGTTCCGCGAGCAACGCGACTATCCGCGCGGGTGCTCAGTCCGTCCCTGAGGCACCCTCCTCAACGGACGCTCCGGATTCAGAAACAGCTTCATCGTTCGAATCAGCGCCCAGTTCTCCTTCTGACCGAAAGAAAGCCTTTTCCACGCTCCAAAATTCAACAGACAATCCATTCCTGAGTCGAGAGTCATCTCCATCTCCATCGGTGTCGACGCCAACGCCATTTGACCTGGATGTCCCAATGCAAATGACCAGCGTCGCCAGCACTCCTAACCAGTATCCTCCTTCGTCCCCGTCGGCGACAGGTGACGATGATTTCTATGTGGAATCGGATTCTGGAGAATCCGGATCCTCTTGGGATTTTATACCAGTCGAATCTTCCGATTCCGACCCCGACACGGAGTCTCTCGGCGACTTTATCGTCGACATGGACAACGAGCTGTAAGATTGCCTTGCCTCCCTTTCCGGGCCTTGTATCTAGCACTAAGCGAAACTTGAGATCAATGTCTTTTTAGCATTCCATCGCCAACCTTTGCTGTACCTTGATGATACTTTGTTCTGTCTTTTAATGATACCATCCATAATGCATGTTCATACCGCGTCCGTCGAATATATGTAAAGGAGCTCCAGTTAGATTCAATGTCATAACCCAAGTGATATTCAGCACGCCAATCAACTTCAACAATACCCATAGTGCATGGTGTCCGTGTTCCCCTATTTTCGAAATCTGCAAGGTCCTAAGATACATGTTACATTGTAACAGTCTATACACCAGTACGGCCGGCGGCGCGTACCGTTCCAAGATGAGTAATAGATGGTAACGTTTTGGCAGAGGATGATATTGACGGCGGTGGCAAAAATCCAGCGGCAACAAGCCACGCCAAATACAGACCCATGAGATCGTCCGAAACTGTCATCGTCGTTTCGCCTGTGTGCCTCTGCAACAGCGCAGCCGTGTTAGAGTCGTCGAGTTCAGGGGCCTTGGTGCTGGTGGGCAGGTCATCCAGGACAAAGTGAAGAAGAGGGAAAAGCGCATTGTCTTGAATTTCCATGACGTGCTGTTCCAGTTTGCGACGCCAAAGGACGTATTCGCATGTCTCGGTGGAGTAGCCGTAGTGTGATAGCGAAGACAGCATGTCATTGAAGGTGGGAAGGGGTCGCGCAGTTATGTGTAGCACAGACAAGGGGGCCTCGGCGAGAGGCGAGACGGCAGCAAGAGAAATGCAAAGGGCCACGTGGTCTACGGGCACCATATTGACGGTGTTGTTCATATCAGGGACCAGGCCGAGCTGTATACAACCCTTGACTAGGCGCCAAATGAAGTCGTCGGTGTTCGTCACTGTACCGAGGTGAACGAGAGATAGAATAGAAAGGAGGGAGAGGCCTACCTGCAGTGTGAGAATCACCGACGACATAGCCAGGTCGCACGATGTGGCCTCTAAGACCTCTTCTACCTGCTTCGAAGAGCAGTTTTTCCGACACCCATTTGGTCTGACCATAACCTGTCTTGAGGCCCGTCCTTGCACCTTCGAGGTCGTCGCTCTCTGGGACGCCGGTATATTCGGAATTGCTATGCACCAAAGTCTCGGAGAGCTGGACGTAGTAGTTTGTGTCGATAGCGGACGTCGAAGAAACAAAGACGAGGGTCTTTGGTTTTCCGGTGGAAGCGAGCTCTATTGCTGTCAATGTGGCCAATACGTTCGCAGCCCGGAGTTTTTCGTAGGGATAAACCCAGTGCACCTGAGATAAGGGCTATGTTAGGCGACGATATTCGAGTAAAAGCGAAGGTTGATTCATACCAATGCACCGTTGTGAATCACGACATCCGCTTCATCGCCTACACGTTCCCATACTTGTTTCTCGAGACCAAACAAATCAAGGCTGAGATCGCCTGTAACAATCTCTAGTCGTCCGCTCTCAACCCATTTGTCATCCCAAACGCCGCGATCAGTAGAACTGGCCTTCAAACGTTCTAAAGCCGCTTGTACGCTCTTTCCGCGGACCAGACAAATGACCTTCTCAACCCGCGCTTCTCGCGAGAGCAAGTCGCGCAAGACGAAAGCACCCAGGAATCCGGTAGCACCAGTGAGAAAGACAGTGATGGGACGCTTTGCAAAGTCGGACGGCGGAGATGAATAGGATGCCCTGAGTTTTGGAAGTAGATCAAGATAGTCTTGCCCGTATGCCGGGGGAGCTGAGAACGGCTGAGCTTCTAGCGTTGGGCGGACACCCTCGATAGCGATTTCCGAGGTCAACCCCAGATCAGCGTTTCTTAGCGCATCGACAGCGCCCGCAAGGCCTTTAATAGTCGGCTGCTCGAAAACAAGACCCAAAGGCGCATTAACGACAAAGGTCTTTCTGATCTCAAAGATTAGCCGAGTGGCAAGAATAGAATGACCTCCGAGATCAAAGAAGCTTTCTTCTAGAGGAATCGGCCGAGGAGCGTTGGGAAGAATGTTCGCCCAGATGCCTCTCATAGTCTCTTCGGTTGTGCTCGCTCTGTCAGTCTTGGGAGCGATAGTCGCGACCTGGGTCGTATCCGGGAATGGCAATGCTGGTTTGTCGATCTTGCCATTAGGATTCAGGGGCATGCGTTTCAGCGGAACAAACACTTTCGCGGAGCGTTAGGATTGTGTGGAATAGACGGAAATCAAAAGTCTCACAAGACGGAACGCTGTAGCTAGGCAGCTTTTTCTTGAGATACTCTCGGATGTCCTTGATGAGGCGCCTGTATTTCTTGATCCCTCCAACAAGGCCTTTGCTCTCTTCGTCTTCAGGGACGTCGCTCGCAAACTCGTCCAACCCGGGACCATCCAGAGGCACGAAATAGCTGACGAGAATCTTTTCTTCGTCCTTGTCCCTGCGCACGAGAGTGACGTTTTCTCGAACGAGCGGGTGCTGACTCAAATGAGTATCGATTTCGCCAAGCTCGATTCTGAATCCGCGAATTTTAACCTGGTCGTCGGCTCGCCCGGTGCATTCGACGATGCCATCAGGCAAATAGCGACCCAAGTCACCAGAACGATACATCCTGTCCCGAATGCCCTTCCAATAGCGCGCCTCAGGGCCGGCAAAGTCATCAAGTGGGTGCAAGATCGTGTCTCTCCTGCTCATATGATTGTGTGAATCAGAACTGCCGAACCAGTTGTTGACGAATTTCTCTGCCGTGGCATCAGGGTCCAAATAACCTTCCGCGAGGCCACCAGAACGAACGTAGATCTCTCCAACCTCTCCTACAGCACAGGGGATATTGCGATCGTTCCTATTGACAACCAACAATTGGACGTCGATCATGCCTTCCCCGGCCGGCATGATGTCCTTTTGGGTCGCCAAAAACGTCGAATCCACGGATACGGGAGGAATCGCAAAGTACGACACTGCACGCTGCGTCTCCGTTGTGCCGTACATGTTGATAATCTGCACGTTGGTGGCGAGGGATTGTAGACGCAGACAATCACGCTTGGTCAAGACGTCACCGACAAAGAACGCATTGCGTAACGACGGGATCTGTCTAGTCGCTTGTGCTGAAAGAAGCTGGCCCATGGCAGGCGTCAAATGGGTGACGGTGACCTCACTATCGGCCATCCACTCTGCGAGGCGACCTGGGGTTCCAATGTCGTCGGCGGTCGGAACGTGGAGCTCGGCTCCGAAGAACAAGGGGGTAAACACTAAGAAAACGAGTTTAAGCAGGGTACAAGTCGATTTTCAATCGTACTAACTGTCACGTTGGATCGGGTCATGTGCAATACCGCTGAGCATGGTGAATCTGGATTTTTCGCTCAGGCCGAAACGTTCGCCCATCCAGGGGAAGAAGTGGGTCAAGCTATAATGGCGGCCTTTGACACCTTTTGGTATACCGGTGCTACCGCTGGTGAACGACAGGGTTCCGATGCTGTCAGGACCGATGACTACGTTGGGGTCCGTCCCTCCAAGCTGGGCGTGCGATTGAAGGACGTCCACTCCATTGACACTGGCTCCACCTGCAATAGTACCGTCGTGCAGGATCTCCAACGCGGGTACTTCGACGCGAATCTTGAGGTCCGTGTTCAAGAATTCTCGGACAGAAGGGTTGATGGTCCCAGCACCCTTCAGCACGATCAATCCCCGTGGTTGAGCGACACGCAGGTATATGATCTGTCTAGAAGCAGGATAAGCCGGATCTAGGATCAGAGGCACAAAGGATGTCAACGATAGCTAGCCAATGAACCGATATGATGGCTTACCGATCACAGAGAACGTTCCACCCGCTTTCAAGATGGCCATGACCGCGACGACGAGATCGACGCTTCGTGAGCATACACCATGACGACTTCCTCCCTCTGGATGCCTTCTTTGATGAGATGATGCGCCAGAATGTTCGAAGCGCGGAGCATCTGCCCGTACGTAAACGTGACCGTCTTTTGCGGCTCCGAAAGCGACAGCGCTGGGATGTTCTGGATGACGCACGGACGATCCGGCCACTGGCGTGCGTTCTTGGAAAAGATATCCGTGATGGCGCCTTTCCAGTCGCACCAGTTGAGGTTCGCCGTCGGTTCGGGAAGCTTCGCCTTCTGGGCCGGCGTAAGAAGCGGGACGGAGCCGACTGGCGCGAGCGGGTTCGCGGACACCTTGCGCAGGAGCACCGAGAGCTGGTCGATGATGGTAGAGATGCGCGCGGCGGTGAACAGGAGCGAGTTGTACACGATGCGGAGCGAAATCTGCGGAGCGAGCGACGAGCGCGTCGATGCGGGCGGGCGGGTGACGAACACGGTCAGATCGGAGGTGACGCTCGTCGAGCGGATGAAGCTGTCCTTCGGCTCGTCCGTCTCGTCAAAGAAACGCACGCGGAAGATGGGGGTGTCGAGTCCGCCTTCTTCCTTACCGGCGCTCAAGGCACGCGTGATGAGCTCGTACGGAACAATGTCGGATTCCGCTTCCTTCTCCACATGCTGGACGCGGCGGACGACAGCCCAGAAGGGATCCGTGGGATCTATCGAGAGTCGGAGGACAAGAGGATCCCGGGCTGTGGCAGACGACGAGCCGATGACGATATCGGTATCTCCGGTGTAGCGGTGCAGCAGCACCGTAAAAGCGGCCAACAGGAGGTGAAACGCCGACGGACGTTTGGTCAGCGCATCTTGCTCGTCCTCGTCGCTGTCCTCGTTTTCTGTGTACAGCGCCAATTTCAACAGACTCAGAGAGGTCTGCTCGGACAGCCGTGCCAAATGAGCAGCTTCGATGAGTTTGTTTGCTCCAGATGGTCTCGGGTAATCGGTGGGCAACGAGATGGACGGAAGGTTTTGCAGTCGAGCGAGCACCCTGGAGAGACGTTGCCCAAGCTCGTCGGCCATTGCTGGAGGTGTCGTCGATGTCCCTCTTTTCGAGGACTTTTTTTATGTTAGAGCCTTGATGGACACGAAAAATGAATTGACTCATGGAACTATTATGTAAGTCATAGCATCTGATAAGATTACGTGCATCAGTCAATCTCCCTCGAACCCTGGTTGTAGTGATACATGATTCTCGAATAACAGTGCCTATCAAAGTCGATTCTGCGTCTGAAGAATCTGCCGCAACATGTGTAGACGGAATGCGTTTCAGTGTGCGCGAGGTGATACCGAAGGTCCGCAAAGGCCGGCAGCAACCTGAGACAATAGCCGCATTGCAGGCTGCCGACCATGTTCGAAGTGAACCAGTGATGGGTATTCAGGACAGCTGCGGGGAAAAAGGATGAGTACCCAAATTCGCAAACGGTGTTTGAAGCAGCGCTCACTTTCATCGTTCATCCATTCCAGGTCCAATGGTCCATCTGGGGCACGCGCGGGAATAATTTGAGGATGTTCAGCTGGAGGCAACGGATTTCTGACGCGTTCTCTTTCATCAAGTAGACGCTCCTCATCCCAAAGCGCGCAGGGAGGCTTCCTCGTGCACATTCCCTTCTTGTTGCAAGCAGCTATGCAGCGAAATGAGTTCAGATTATTCATCTTTATCGAAGACACACGACCACTCACATCCACACCGGAAGCAGAAATGAAAACCACATCGACAGGTTATGTGGTTGCAGCCCGAAATATGTTCAACGATGACCTTTCGCGGAGTTTTCTAGGAGCCATCGAGTAAGAGAGGAGACAAGACCTACGGCACAATTTGGGCAGCGCCGCCACGCTTTTACCTGAAAAACGTAAGTAGGGACAAGAGTATATTGCCATGTTCATACTTCAGCTAACTGCAGAACTTGGAGGTCTTCTGGCATTCTTTCGTCCAAAGGCAGAGCCTAAGTCGCAATTCAAGCCATGCTTCCCGAAAGAGCTACCGGTGAAGCGTTTACCTGATACTCCTCGCAAGTGAGGTCTTGATAGACGTTAGCAACGGTTTTGAAATTCGACACCTCGAAGGTACATACTTGAGTGCCAGATTGTCCTGCATGATGAGCATAACAATTTGTGGCAGGACGGACAAACGGCCTGTGGTCTTTCAGAATCTTCTTCAACTTCGAGTATTGTCGAACAATGAGGGTTGGGGCAGTAAAAACGCTGAGTGCTTTCCAGCAGTTTTTGATAATACTGTCGCGTAAAACAAGTAAGCTCCGTGATTCGGTGCTGAAGCGATGGCACAACTTAACCCATACTGCCATGCCCTCTTCATCGAATATACGTTGAGCAACGTCATCCGGAATGCCATCCGGCCATTCTGCCTCTCGACATTCCGGACAACGTATCGGAAACACGGGTGCCAGACTTTTTCCAACTCCGACGCCATCGGGATCGAGTTTCTTTCGGATATATGACGTCAAACAGGAAAGGCAATATTTATGCCCTTGCGGACATGGCAGACACATTCCGAATGGAACACGGTTCGACGCCTGGGCGGTGAGAGAAGCGTGCAGAGGCGAGTGAGTGACTTGAAGAGGGTCCATACAGATCCCGCAGGTGGCGAACGGAACGTCGCCAGAATAGGATTCGTCGACTTGCATTTGGTCGTCATCCTCAGGAAGCTGACGACCTTTGCCTTTCGAGCGTGTACTCGCCAACGCATCATCATAAGCTTTACAAAACGTCAACAAACTTGTACAGGTATTGACACTGATTGGAGCTCACACGGCGGAGGGTCGGCTTGCTTTTTTGGAACAAATAAACTGCAGGCCGGAGGCACGCATCAGCAGCAGTAGAAACGTAGCAGACGATGCGAGGCACCTATCAAGGTCTGCCTTTTCATTAACAGGCGTCCCACTGTCGAACATGGCTTGTAATTTAGCGGCAAATTCTGCATCGTCCGCTGTTTTCCTGACGGTTCGACCGAATAAGAGGCTCCTAGAACGAGACAAGCACTGATCACGCCTCGCACCTCTCTGTAGCGGCAACCTTTAGGGCATATTGTCTATCGACCGTGTACTGTGCATTCAGACTGGCTTGCATCGCTTGAGCGTATTCCGCGTCGGCACTCGACCGCGCCTCCGATAGAGAAAGCTGGAGTGCGAGGTGTGCATCGTCCGCATCCACGGTAGTCTGTTCCTGGACGTCTTGTTCCCAAACGCAAGCTGCAGCGCGAGCTCCTTCTCTGGACATGGCGAGAGCCTGACTCAGCTGCAACTGCTCAGCGCGTCTTGCGGACTCCAAGACCAAAAGGTCGTTTTCAAGAAGCTGGGATATGAACTGCTGGGTCAGCGCGTCTTCGGAGCCCACCGACGCAGTCGCCATCATGGTTGGGTGAAGAAGAAAAAAAGTTCCCGAAGAGGCTTGCGCTTTATAAGGTAAAGAAAAAAACTCGCAAACAATTGAACGCCTCCGCGAGGATCAGCAATTCCTAAATGCTGACTTGTACTTGATGCCGGTCTGGCGCGATGAACACAGCTCTGCCATCTTACACCCAACGATCGTAGGTTTTCAAATGCCCGAAATGGTTCACTGTCTGTGATCGGTCGACTCGAGCAAAGTGTTGTGCCACGGATAATCCGGGCCGCCGTTTCCGGATATTATGGACCCATTGTCATTTTGTATCCGAAAATTCCTATCCCTCTTGCCGCCATGGACTCGAGTGCAATGCAAGCCGTGTGCTACCAAGATGTGTGTCCTTTTTTTTTTTCCAAAACGTCAACAGTGCAAATTCCGGACCTGTCGGATATCGTAGATTCGCAAAGTCGAAATCATCACGCGCCCATTCCCCAGATCGAAGATGACCAGGTCCTGGTCAAAGGTTAGACTCATTTCATATCCCACCGAGTTAATTCTTCAGCAGCGTTCTCCAGTCACTTGCTGTGGCGTATGCGGCACGGACCACCATCTGCTAGAAGGAGAATTCATCGGCAAACTTCCTGTAGGCCCCAATACCTTTCGCGTCCAATCTTTCGCCTCATTTCATCGCGATGTAGTTGATCCCCGGCCACGAACTAGTTGGAACGATTGCTGCTGTCGGCACGCTCGTGGACAGCTTTGAAGTCGGAGATCGATGCGTTGCGGACCCCACCATCTTGGCAAGCACGCGGCTCGCGGCTCGCCTCCGTGCCTCGCTGACCCAAGCCGTCTGGTCCATCCCCGGCAGTGCGAGTCGTGTTTCTTCTGCCGTCGCGGCCAGCCGCTGCTCTGTGAGAAATTCGAAAGCCTCGGTGTCACCATGCCTGGCGGTTTCGCGGAATACGTTGCCGTGTGAGCCCGGAGAATGCTCTGCCCCAGTCTTCCGCGTGCCAGGCGCTGACCGCCAGATGTTTCCCGGTCAGTCAGAGCAAAAAGGTCTACAAAATTTCCAATCTGTCAGATGAAGAAGCGACCCTGGTGGAGCCCGCCGCATGCGCCATCCACGGAATGGACAGACTCAACCCGCCTGTCGGAATCGAGGTCCTAATCCTAGGCGCTGGTCCAACAGGTGGGTAACTGCACCGATCCTCACCTGACACACTTTCCAATCTCGTTCCCAGGTTTGATTCTCGCTCAGCTTATGAAGCTGAACGGCGCATCGAAAATAGTCATCGCGGCAAATAAAGGCGTCAAAACGCAGGTCGCCAAGGACCTCCAGTGTGGCGATGAATATATTGAGCTCGACAGAACGAATCCGGCGCCACAGTGGGAACAGCTCAAGAAAGACACCCGTATGGTTTTGATGTAGTGGCGCGTATACATCTATTTCCACCGTCTTTTTACGCGTACACTCAAGATGGAATTAAAAGATTGAAGCAACGGGCTCTGAACAAGTCGCAAACGACTCCATCAATTACGTTCGTCGGGGAGGCACGTTGATGATCTACGGAGTGTACTCCAACAGTGCTCTTGTGCACTGGTCCCCCGCAAGAATATTCGGTGACGAAATTCGAGTCAGCTTCAGTGTGTTTACGCCGCCACCACTGCTTGAGCTGACATTCAAAAGATAATCGGATCTTTTGCTCAAACGCACTGCTTCCCTCGTGCCGTTGCGTATCTTGACAGCAGGAAAATCAAAGTAAAAGGGATGGTGAGCATTGACCAAGGACAATAAATCATACATCTCCGCTAATAGTATACGTCCAGGTCACCCACTCCTTCGCCCTCAGAGATTTCCAGAAAGCACTAGATAGAATGAACAGCAAGGAAGCTTGCAAAGTCGTGGTCAAGTACTAGTGAATGCCGACCTAGATACTCTTTTTTTTTGTGTACTTCGACGTACGTAGGAAAATCGTTGAACGGATGGCTAGTGATACAACAGGCAAGCAGGCGCCAAAGCGCGCAGAAGTTTGAACGCCTAGGAGGACAGAGAACAATGGCCTAGCCGTTCATCCGCCGGAAGACGTTCTTGCTCCCGCTTCGCACGCCCGTCCTCCTGTGCGTCCTGCCCTTCCGTTCACTCTCGCTCATCCGCGCTTCTCTCTCATCGCCTCCCCTCTCCATGCCGGCACCAAACGTCTCGACCCCCTTTCGCCTCTCCTTGCGGTTTGGCTTCGATGATGACGACGACGGCTCGACATCGCCCGCATGCGGCTCCGATGAAGGCACCCAGCTGAACTCCATCTCGCCGTCCGAGGTACGGCGCGGTCCTGCGTCGCGTCTCTTGCTGTTGCTCGGTGCTGGTCTGGAGGAGGAATTTCGGCGCTGCCCGAACGTGGCGTCCTTATCCGCTCCTCTAGAGGCGGCTGTGGACTGTGCGCGCATGGGCACAAGCTTGACGTTGGCCGACCGGTTCCGAGCAGGGCCGCTACGTCGTTCTTGGGCTCGATCATTCTTCTGCCGCCGTGGATCGAAGTCGTTGAGTTCTTTGTGTCGTGCAGAGCAATATTCGTATCAGACAGTTCAAGAATGGAAAAAAAGAGCGAGACAAACCTCCTGCTTCGCTACTGTCACTCGAAGAAGCACCACTTTCGTCGCCGTCGCTCTCCTCGTCGCTGCCTCCTAGGCCATCCGACGAGGCTTTGTCACTCTCCTCCTCTTCGTCCTCTGCGGCTGTCTTCGGTCGCTCACCGTTGCGCCTCTGAGCCACAAGCGAAGGATTGAGCAAAGCGAACTCGCGGCTCTCTTCGTCGATAGCAAACTCGGGGTCCTCAAAGACTTTTGCAAACCGTGGGTCACTAAGGATGTTCTCGTGTTCGTCCACCGCCTCCTTCTCAATCTCCTTTTCTGCTTCTACAGCCATTTCCACGTCCTCATCGCCAATTGTCTTCTTTCTCTTCCTCCTTTCCTCTTTCTTCTTTGCCCTCTCCTCTTCCCTGAGAATCTTCTCGGCGAGGTTCTTGTTCACCTTTACACTGGGCTCTTTCTTGGATCGGATGCGTGTCTCTGCCAGTTTCTCCATCTTCTCACGGACCATCCTCTCACGATGCTCGGCATAGACGAATGGGTTGGCAATGACGCGAGCGGCATCATATAGCTTGAGCGAGACGAAATATCCATGCATATATGGCTTCAACGCCGGTGTTCCAACAAGATGATCCAGACCCAATCTGTAAGAATAATGACGATTTGAAGATGTAAGAGTGAAAGTATCAGGAACACTAACGTCTTGAGCTCCTTTCTTTCGATAAACTTGTAGTCTTCATAAACCGATCGAGTGGTTTGGTCCTCCATTTCTTCGGTGATGTTCTCGAGGAAACTTGCCCATTTCGGCGCGGGCCCCAACTGCGGGATGTAATATGTTCCCATTTGTATACCTTCATTGGCAGTCATAAGCAGACCACTGCCTGGACGTGGTGTACATGATTGAGGTCTTGAGCAGGTGTGATGGAGACGAAATTTTCCGACGGCTAGTGAGGTGTTCGAAGGTGTTAAGTTACAAACATTCAACGAGGTGCAGAACTAACCGTATTCCGGTCCCAGATTTTGATGACCTTTTTGTCTGCACTAAGAACCATTCCGTCGCCTGCCATCCTACTCCCCCCTTCGATCCACATGATGTTCGTCACGGGAAGACCGTAGCCCTGATCTTTTGTGGCGAACGGTCTTGCAGCACGAATGTCGTAGAGGAGTGTGTGCCCTGTGGACGTGCCCACCGCATAAGACAAACCATCCCGCCGTGACGACAGCGCTGTAACGGACAAATGGGCATCAGGATCACCAAGTTGCATCAACCGACTCCGAGGCAAGCGCAAGGTGCCGACGCTGGTTCTGGAGCGCGGGTCCCAGAATTGAACAGACCCGTTCTCATCGAGCCCGAAAGCGAGGAGCTGGTGCGCGGGATTTATGTCGACGACGTTGACACCCGATATACTTCCAGACCTTTCGTCATCTTGCAAGACAAGCGGCGTCATGAACCTTCCCTGTTCGAGATTGAGTCGGTAGACCTCATTTCCCACAGCGGTGAGATAGACATCGCAAGAGGGAAAGTGGTACGCTAACGAGCGACCGAACCGAGGTATCCGAGTCCGATAGTGAAATCCGCCTTGGGTATGTAGCTCGACACAACGGTCGTTTTGGAGGTGTACCGATTTTGTCCAGTCGTCCGACAACATCTAAAGAAGACACGACCCGAGGAACGAATCAGTCACGACAGCCGCATTGAGATGAGGCTCTCCAAAGTCAATCCACAAGGCCAACTCACGTACAACAAAATCGACGTTTTCCGAATCCGAGTGACGCTCGAATTTTAAAGAAAGTTGATCCAAGTCCCAGACTCGCATCTGCGGTTTGTACGTCCCAGTCGCGACGACATGGTGTCCGTCTCGAGTCGTTCTTATGCGGTTGCTAGCTTCCGGGAATTCAAAGCCTTGGATGAGCTCGATAGACCCCTCATAGTGCTCCCTGATCGCCCGTTTTCCTTTGCCCTTGGCGGAGGCTCGTTTTCGAGTTAACCAGTCGGGAAGCGAAGAAGAGGATCCAGCAGCGGCGCCGTTGACCGTGTAAACCTTCACATCTGCACCCATATCAGATGCCTGACAGCGTCGCTAGAATACTTCCGAGTCACGGTAAAGAGACAAAAAAAATTAATTGCAGTTTGACAAAACCCAGTTATGGAAAAGGATCACACTCTCGGTATGTCACATGATCAGGCACCATGAAATCGCAATGAATTATTTTAGTCTGCGGGAGCAGGAATATATACATGCATAGAGATCCTGGGAACTCTCAATGCTATCAGCCGATGGTTATCAAATATAAGTAGCCAAAACCCTCTGTGATCCTCTAGTATGTCTTCTTCTTCTCGTCGACAGAGAGACCACCTGGCAAAGCACACTCAGTCAGGTGAATCAATGCGAACGAACCGGAAAAGTCGCACCTGGGCCCATATTGACCAGAAGAATCAGACCGCCAACAATTGCTGTAATGTCAGAACGTCAGTCGGCCAAGCAAATGTAAGAAAAGGGGATAAGACAGACAAAGGGTTTGGAAGAAATCATATCTGTCATGAAAGGAAAGGTCAACACAGTCAACAGTATCAGAGAAACAGTTATTTACTTGAGGAAATCACGCTGAGGGTGCGCCGAGTGCACGCTCCACCAATTGTTTGCGAAGACGTTGAAAATGCTCAGGACGATAACCAGGAACGCGGCGGACCACTTGGCCTTGAAACCTACGGCGACCATGCCACACGCAGCCAAGCCAACGATCGAAACCAGGACACGGACGATACTCCATTCACCCTGAAGGATGAAGCCGAGGAACAGGAAAATCAACAACACTCGACCCGCCAAAAGGAAGCTGAAGACCGTGTTACGAAGTTTCAGAAGACGAGGAAACAAGGAAAGACGTACTATTTCTTTCGATCCGTCTCGCTAATAGAAGGAAGGCCAGCAAATAATGTTTTCCTCGAGACCATCGAGTCGCTGAACACCATGAAAAGACCGCCAATCACACTCAGGTTGCGGAGGAAGAAGTTGAGATCGAAAATCAATCCATAGCCAAAGCCTTGAATGATAACAACGCCAAGGAGGCCAGCGACAGCATATTCGGTATAACGTTTGAGGATGACAGCACCCGAGGCACCCAACATCGTCTTTCATAAACGGTCAGCCAACATTTCAGTTACGAGGGTAATGTCTTACAAGAACGTTTATCAGCAGGAACAAGTGCGAAAGTCCCCAAGGGAATCTTCTGTGTCTGCAGCGGATTCACACAAATCAATTGACACCTCGGCGAAGAGTAACAGAGCTCGTACTGTTGCAGGTACCAAAGCTGGTCGCCCCACTGGGTCATGATCCTCAACGCATCCTCCAAAAATGTAACGACAATGAGGAACCGACCAATCGCCGGCAGATGCGGTTTTAGTGGTTGGGAGTAGATCTCGATGAAGTCTTCCACTTGCTGAGCTATCGCCCGTAGTTTTTCAATTGGATCATCGGGGTTCGCAGCACGGTAACCAGTAGACGGCCGCGAATTCGAAAGACCATGAGGGTCTGAGTTGTATACGCTTGGTTGAGGGCGAGCGATGTTAATGCGAGAGGACATGATGGACGGTGTTCGGAGAGAGGTTAACGTGTCAGTTTCACGACGTGGCGACTCCTTATGTAATACTGACATAAAACACTTTTGTGCTTGCATCTCCCTCGAGTTTCAGAAAACACTGATCCTATCAGCAGTCAATTTCTACGATGATAATGGTGCGATTTCGGTAGATTACATTTGACATACTGCTGTGCACTACGGCTAACCGGTCTTGACCTATTCGATGTTTCACCAGAGCGCTCTTATGGTTATGACTTTTGGAAATGATAGGCCTCTCAATCGTCACCGTTTTACTCCTTAAACGAGAATAGGGCTATCGTTAATGCGGCTTGGGTGTACTAACGGGTGTATCTTCTCATTCCTCGACGACAGCTATTTTTCAGCCACCGCCACGAGTCCCGATAAACCTGCTACTGCTCTACTGGACAAAGAGGCTCGCTCTCCAATGCTTGACCTGATTCGATGCGTAAAGACATTACCACACAGCGCAATTCCGGCACTGCTGCCTTGTACCATGATCGATGCCATCGGAGAAGTGGGTGCGAGAGCCTCCCTTCTGCGTCGCGTTAATCCGTGAATACTCTCAAATGGACAATAATATGAGGTGATCGCCTACAGATCAAATGTAGGCGTTGATCCGCAGTTCGAGGACAACAGTCTTTGAAAGCGATAACTTAGTTCCCCGAAACAGCGCTTATCCTCGGACTTCTCACACGGGGGTAAATCTGGGTGAAGGAATTCTTTAACAGAATCGCGAGCCGTACATTCTGCCACTGATTCAAAGGCAGGGACGACGGGGTAACGATGTTGCGCCCCGAGGTTCGCATATCCTCCATAACCAGTGAGGTAGACATTCAAAAACTGAAGGGCCTTGGTCCTATAGACAGCTTCATGGCCAATGCGCGGAGCTGGGATAGTCCTGGTGTTTCCTTTGTACGGTCCGAACCTTACGTCCTACCACATGCAAAATATCATGCGAAGCCACGTCTCTGAGTTCACACTGCGATGCTCGATGAAGAATTTCTTGTTTCTTAGAGATTCGTAGCGTCCCTTCGTCTACGACGGAAACCCCGGCGAGATCGGATTTCAGGATGCATGGGTTCGCAGAGCATTATGAGATTCGAGATCCTGAAACACTGCATTACGCACCCACCTTCATTATTAAAGAGGATCTTAGGAAAATTTGAAGGGACTCCGCCCTTCCTTAGTCACTTCGCACTGCCACCAGGCTCTACGCCACCTTGAACGACCGTGGACACACCATGCTCCGCGAACCTGAGATGGCGTGATCGAGACTCTCGGATGTGTCTGCACTGAGCGCTACATATTGAGTTGTATTATTGACGCCTTATGTGAAAGGTAATCCAAATCTCTGTCTCTGCCGAAAATCAAGACAGTATATGTTGGGTAGACCCAATACTTACCAGCCCTCGGGTCCGTGGGTCAGGCAGCTTTGTGCCGCATTCAGCAGCGGACTTCGGCTCCTCAGCTTGTGGAATATCGATTGAACGAATGCGGAAGAAGGCATGCACCGCCATCATACCAAAAAAGAAAATGATAATTGTCATTCTGGGAACAACAGCTCAGAAAGAGTTGCGAGCGCCCGAACATGTACGAACATGAACAATACATGGCGAAAAAAAAAGCACGTCTATGTTCCTAGTAGATACAACAAAGAGGACGGAATGGGGTGTACGTAATAAGGAAATATCGCTACAAGAGTTCAAGGAAAAAGACAAAACTGATCGGAGAAAGAGGCAGATTAAGAGCGAATCTCGTAATTCATAATGTATGTCTAGTAAAGGATCAGAAAAAGAGGGCAAAAGAATGAGGGCTATTAGTCGGGGAACCCGATTTGAAGAGCGCGGTGATTTGGGACCCGTGCATCGAACCATTTCTGGACGGCGGCTTTGTCGCCGCTTAAGCCCGAAACTTGGAATGCAAGCTTCCTGAGATTCGCCAAGGGTGGCTGATCTAAGGCGTCAGATAAGGCCGGCCAATCAAGCAGATCCATTTGGGATTCGGCGCTGAGCCACATAACGAGAAGCAACTCTGTCACGTATTCGGAGCTGATGCTTGAGATGACAGGCACCAGCCATCCATAAGGCCGAAAGGAGGAAGGGTTTGCGGGCGGGAATTGGTAAAGCGTGATATCATGTATGTGAAACGTGCGTAGTTCCGTGTTATAGGATAGGTCGATATTGGCGGAGATCTCTACACAAAGTGGGAATGAATCAACCGCGGTACTCAGGTGGGAACAATGGACGCGCACCATGAACAACAGGGTAATCAAATGCATGGGATAGAAAACCTAACGTCAAATGCGCTAAGGATCGTCCTAAAACGCGCAACAGCGGACCGACCACCTTGAGATCCGTGGGCAGAATCTCGGGAAGCGAGAGGACATATAGGCTTGTCGGAGGTGGCGCTTCTGGCAAGAGGGCGCTGCCATATAGCCAAAGAAGAATGGGCGAAATTAAGCAAGACCGAATGCTCAACCGCTTGAGAGAAAATAAAGGACAAGGCGATGGATTATTGTCTTTCAGGGACTGATCCGACGGACAGTCGCTCACATTCCATGTCACGTTGTCAAACTCCAAGTCTTCCAGCAATGGCAAAGTGGACATGAAGGTGGCAAGCATGCTGAACGACGGGAATCTGATATACCTCATATGGAGGCGAGTCAGCTTCGTGGAAAGTTTGGCTGCGCCGTTCAGCAAGAGCCCTTGCGAGGTTCTGCTAAGGAAATCCCAATGCCACGTCTCCAAGACGAGACCGCGAAGGCTTTCCAGGTTCTGAAGCATAAACGTGACAGTGTCGAACCGTGTGCGGTGTTCTTCAATCCAGGCACCACCTAACCCAACGCTGCGAATGAACGGCGCAATTGTTTGCATCGCGTGGGGCGACGACGAAATGAAGGCGGCGAAATCTGGAGTCATGCTCGTAGTCATAAAGAGGTATTGTCGGCAAGTCGGAAGCCAGGCCCTGCAGACCGTGCTGCAACTACGTAGGCTGGCTGTTGTGAAACGAAGGTGCGCGATGAATTCGTCATAAAGTTCTTGAGGAATCCGAGACGTGAGGTGATGGGGAGTGGTTTCATGGCATACGTGGCAGACAGAGACGCGCAGCTCGTGGCGTGAAATATCTCGTTCGTATATGAGGACGACCGTTGAGGACTCCTGCAGGGACGATCATCGAGGCACGATGAGCGTTTGGAATTCATGTTGAGAGGCAGCGACAATCGTGGGCTGGATCCTGAAACGGAATGAGAGGAATTTATGTGTGAAGCAGATGGCGGTAACTGACCAGGTGGTTTGCAGACATGGTGGCCTTTCCGGAGGCCCCCATCATTCGAGGGAGTCCTGTAAATTTACGGTCATTGTACGATCGGCCCCATTCAATTGTGCCATGTGGCCTCCACGTGCGTTAAATTGATCACATATACACAGAGCCAAATAACTCGGCGCCTTCGTGTATTTGGTTTCCAATTTTCGATGCCTTGTACTACCAAGGACGTGTCTACGCGTCCCAGCCCTTCATTCCAGACTTCTTTGTCATGCCAAAACGCGCGTTAAACTCGGCCCTGACAAGCCAGCATTTTTCATCGGCGGAGAGCGACTCAGACGACTACATCCCTGGCCACTCGTGCTCCGAGAGCGAACCCCGCAAACCCCCTCAAGACGAGTCACGCAGGTCCCATAAAAAGCACAAAACAAACCACATAGCTGATGGACAACCAGTCCCTGGTGATACTCCGTTAGTGAACATGAGCATGTCGTTTGTTCACGCCCGATCTTCCCATAACATCCGGTTTGGGAGCATATCAGGCTAGCTCTGCTTGAATGGTATGCCACCGTCCATGCGTCTCGAGGCATGCCTTGGAGGCGGCCATATGACACTTCACTGAGCGCTGATGAACGCTCTCAGAGAGCTTATGAAGTAATCCGTTCTAATACTTCCCATAGGACGTCAGCTGAAAGGCGTTCCCAGGTGTGGGTGTCGGAAATAATGCTGCAGCAAACCCAAGTAGCCACTGTTATTCCATATTACAATCGTTGGATGGAGAAGTGTGTTCCAATTTCCGATCTGCAGGGAGATATCTGAAGCGCCCACCCCAGATTCCCAACGATTCGGGATCTAGTGCGTGAAACCTTACTTGCTTTGATATCAATCTGCTGACCACCATCAGGCGTGCTCAAATACTGATACTGTCAATGCGTTGTGGAAAGGCCTCGGTTATTATTCGAGGCTAGCCGGCTCCTCGAGGGCGCCAAAAAAGCTGTCAAAGAGTTTAATGGGAGATTACCGGATAACGCGAAAGACATGCAAGAGCATATTCCCGGAATTGGACGCTACAGCGCAGGAGCGATTTGTTCCATTGCATACGGGGAAAAGGCAGCTGTCGTATGTCCAGCTTTTCTCCCTTATATCCACATGCCCTTCTGACGCAGTTGTTGATACAGCTAGATGGGAATGTACACCGATTATTGAGTAGAGTTTTAACTCTGCACGCTCCTCCGAAGTCAAAAACGACTCTTGACGTGTTGTGGGCAGCGGCGACGGAATTGGTACAGACTGATGGTGCGCGGACGCCGATCGTGTGACTTTATTCACATGATTTGACTTACCTCCGTCATTGACAGAAGGGCAGTTTCCCGGCGACGTCAACCAAGCCTTAATTGAGCTCGGAAGCACCGTGTGTAAGGTGCGTGATCCAGGCTGTGATATATGTCCGATTCGTTCCTGGTGTCGGGCATATGATCAAACCAATCGCTCAGCGTCTTCGGAGACCCCGGTGAGCATTAACACTTTCGCCTGTCCCTCGTCTTACAGATCCTTAGCCCCGTGACGTGTTCGACATTGAAGATATATGTACAATCTGTGCACCTCTACCGGAGTCCATCACAGTGACGGCATACCCTATGAAAGCTGATCGCAAGAAGCCACGAGAGGAG
Source organism: Macrocybe gigantea (assembly GCA_011319805.1). Taxonomy (NCBI): domain Eukaryota; kingdom Fungi; phylum Basidiomycota; class Agaricomycetes; order Agaricales; family Callistosporiaceae; genus Macrocybe; species Macrocybe gigantea. The sequence goes on along the minus strand of SJRY01000038.1, from coordinate 116,675 downwards.
CTAGATATTGTAAATGTTGTGCAGTGGTCCCCAAAAGCACAGCCAAAACAGAGATGGTTCCTACTTGTTCGGAGACCCAAAACAGGTGACGATTTTTCTGCTTGTCTTCCTGCTTTCTTCATTTCCTGGTGTTGAATTGCTGGCTCTGTAGGGCTGTTGGCCGGTCTTTTTGAGTTTCCTTCATCACAGTTACCCACTGGCAAAACCTCCCGGAAGGCACTGTCCCGTATACCGAATGAGATTCTTTCCGATCTCCTTGAACCTACCTTGCGGGTTGCAGATTCGCGGAGCGCCAGCAGTCTCACTTTAGATGGGGATGATTTCTATATCACGGGGACATGCCTCGTCGGAGATGTCGTCCACGTCTTTTCTCATATAAGGAAAACCTATAGGGTTCAGCTCGTTGTTCTGGAAGGTGGAGACTCTCCACCAAAGCTCAGACCAGAAGTCGTGGGCCTCTTTGAAAATCCTTCAAGGAAGAAGGCAGGATCGAAAATACGGCACGATGAAGGCCAGTCTACTGAGACACCAGCGGGTGCGATGTGGGTGAAGACGGAAGACGTCCAAAACGCGAAGTTTGTGATTTGCCACTCTCTTCTGCACTGTGTGCTAATGAGATCGCAGTATCGGGACAGGCGTTGTCAAAATTTGGAAAAAAGTGAAAGATTTTCTGGCAGAGAATGAGAATAGCATGAGAACCGAGTGATATATACCTCTAATCGTATACATGGCACGCGACGCGTCCTTACAATCATGTGACGAGAAATTTTGTGCCACGTGATAGTGCGTGTTCTAAGCCAGTCTGCCGAGGCGAACTTGGACGAGAGAGTGGCTCGGATTCATCCTCTTTGCTTCGTACCCGGCTCTGCAGCTGTTTTGGTGATGAAATGACCATGGATCAGCCGGAGCCTAATGCAACCGCTCAAGAGAAGGACTTCTTATAGTGCGCATAGCCCTGTCTTCCTTCTATCGGACACAACATGAACGGTATTTGTTAATCCAGTTCTGTTCTCAATGTCAACAGAGGTGCCTCCCTGAGCGAGATAAATGACCGATACAGACATCTCTCTCTCATATTCCACCCGGACAAGCAACGCGATGAGTCGACTAAAGAAATCGCCACTAAGAGGTTCCTCGAAATACAGAAGGCGTATCAAGGTCAGCTGCCCCAGGCCTTACTATATTCGCTGCTAACGTACGCGCTCAGTACTCTCTGATCCGTTTATGCGGTAAAGTTTACCAAAAGTATTCTTTAAAGACGATGTTGATGGAGGAACAGAGAGGTTTATGACACCTTAGGTTGGCATCGCAGTTCCTCGTGGTCTAGTTACCTTTTGACGGTTTCGTAGGAAATGATGGTTTGAAACTCAACTGGCCTGCCGAACTTCGATCAAAGTCCACCGACGAAGTACGTGACGAACGCATTGAGTGTCGCATTCGCTCTGACGTTGCCTTCTAGCTTAGAACTATTCTACGTCATGCAAAATTTGAGTTCTTACGCAGGGAGCGTGACGAGCAAATCTCTCCAAGAGGATCACTGTCTTGCGTCGTCTTAGCTGATCGACTGTTCGAGCCTTATACCGGTGACCCCCTCGACAGTTGGCCGCAGCAACTTGTTCATCGTTTGCAAGGTGTCAAGGCTGTGAAATTTCAGCTCGAGCACAGCGTGAAGGTAAGTTTGTTTTTCTTATTCATTCTTGGCACCTGACGACAAGGTTCAGAAAAGCCTGACTCCTAGTACCTCCGTGGCCTTCGCACCGCGTATCACTCGCGAAGGCTCAGCGTCCTCCTTCAATCTATCCGGGACTTTGCGGCATCAGTTTTCTCCTCGTTTTACGACAGAGGTGTGTATGTGTTGTTCCCACCAGACCTTACTGCATCTGATGGCCATCGCAGGCTTCGCTGTCGCTGCTGAATCCCCAGCGCCTCGAATTAAATGGCACATATGAGGACAACGGGACTCTCATCGCGGCTAAAACGGTGCTAGGGCGCCGCATTTTCCCTCCCAACTGTACAATAGCTGTCACCAGAAAGCTTTTCCGTCAGCGCTTCGAGCAAGCTATCTTGGAATTGCATGTCGGTCGCATCCCACGTTTCTCTTTTCTTCTGCGATCCCCCGCTCCGTTTCACTTTGGACCACGTTCTGATCCTCCATCCAACGATATCCCGTCTGTCAGCGGGTTGGCTTCGGGCGTCACTCAGCGTACAATAGGTCTCTCGTTTCAAACCCTATTGCCTAAATTGATCGGCGAGTGGAGTATCACTTTCTCTGAACTTCAGACCACGTTCAAAATGGGGGTGGAACTGAGTCTGACCGGTCTTTCGTGGATGTTCGGCGGATCTTGGTCAAACAAGACGGACACAGAGTTCACTGCATCAACACACCTGACGCAAGCTGGAGTGATACTAAACTTAGAGTCTGTTCATGTCAGCTCTGAAACAGTGTTTCGCGACTTACATGGGATATACAGGCTTATTTATCTCGAACAACGTTATGGGGTCCCTGTCATTCTCTCCTCGGAGTATGATGCCGAGATCGCCCTTTGGACCGTGGTTATACCTTCCACCCTTTTGCTTCTGGGCCATCAATTTATTATCAAACCCCGCCGGCGGATACATCGCCTTGCGTGAGTTACCTTCTCTTCCTGGACCGTTCAGCGGAGAGGAGCTCAATTTTTTTTTTTTGGCAGTAAGATTCGCGCTGCAAAGAAATCATTAGCTGAGGATTCGGAAAGTCGAAGGGAACGAGACGTCATCGCGAACCTCCTAAAAGACGCCGCCCGAAAATCCAAGCAAGCGGAAATATTGAAAGATGGTCATTTCTGCACACTCGGGTTAATTCGCGCATGCTGATCATCGCCCCAGGTCTCATAATAGTAGAAGCTTCATACGGCGTGCATGACGTGGACGTAGACGCGAAAGATCTTGTGATAGATGTTACAATACCATTGCAAGCATTAGTGCGAAATTCACAGCTGTATATTCCTGGGGATCAGACAAAGGTATCTAACTCAGTAACACGGCTGAAACCGCTAACGTAACGTCGTGGCAATAGTCCGGGCTGCAAGGGTTCTGGGATGTTGCACCCTTCGCCCAAAAATCTTTGAGAATTCGTTATGAATTCCGTGACCGGCTGCACTACGCCGAAATACCGGACGAGACACCCGTGGTTTTGCCGCTCGCAGGTGCGCCATGAACTCCAATTCTGTCTTCGTGACCTCATGAAATCTCTGTAGAACATGCTGTGCCGTGATTACTCTACAAATAATTATTCTGTCTCTACGAGTCGCTTAATCTACGCTCACCATTGCAATGCCTGTATTATCCGAACAGATGGTCACCTCGTTGTAGAATGGAGTGGATTTCGAGCTTGCCTCGGGCCAAGTGGCAATGCCTATTCCCTTCTTATCGACATTGTCCAGCCGATAGAACTCACCCCATACGTTGCATCCTCACCGCCAATCTTTCGGTTTTGATTGTCCATCTGTGTCTGCATCTTTCTCTACATTCACGTTCACACACGCATCACGTTCTAGAAACAGAAAGACTACCCTGTTGACGTTTTCAAGAAGTATTCCGGGCCGCCCCTTCAGTTTCTCTTTTGCAACCCATGGTTTCCATCATCCACTTCGCAATCCGTATGGTCCCACTTACTCACATATCACAATTCCCAACCCTAGTTTCTTCTTGTTCGCTCGCACCTTGGATATGGCAGCAATTGGTGATCCGGCGCTCCAACATTTCTCAGTCCATGTCCATACCTCCTCGGACTTCGCTGAAGCTTGAGCGGCAGCGTGGACGACTTTCCAAAAAGAACTTTCGGCTATCTGCACTCGACTAATCCAACTCGACGGCGGTCCTGAGATTAATGACACGGAAATCCGGGAACGGCGACGTCGACATCCCACGATTCCACTGAGAGTCAAATTCGCAGGCGCATCCCGTAATTTGAGAATGTCCAAACCGAACCGATATATTGGAAAGTTCAACTCAGTGTTACCGGTTCGGAGGATGAAGTTCAAGTAAGTGTACTCGTTCAAAAGATCGCTGCATTCCTTTCAGGCTTCGTGATTACACCTCACGTCTTTTCCTGATTATCGGTGATAGATGTCGGCCGGCATAGCTGTGAGGTTAGGAATTGGCCACCCGTTTCAGACTGGCGCTGGCGTTGATGAATCGAAACGCACCCACAGACTGTGCGTAAAACGATTCCAATCCTGGTAGATTTTTCCTAGTGAATTCAATTCCCAGGTGATTTTATGATCTAGATGCCACACATTAGATACATTCTCCATGGACCCAGGATTGATTGATATGATGGCCATATATCCCGGCCCCAAATACACATTGAAGTCGGTTTCGGGGCTCTACTCACGGGTACAATTCCCCTTTGCAACCGCCGTCTGAACACTCACATGCCATCGTTGGCACGAGATACGTGTTCCATCATTCGCGGCGAAGAGTCATTGGCTTTTGGTCTCTAATTCGCTTTCAACACGGATGGAAACTGTGGGAGACCTGATGGGTCAACCCGTATGCGCGCTTCACATGGACAACGGTCGCGATGTAACTGCGCATCTGGCTTTCTGTGACTTGAACCGTCACTACAAATCGGAGTTTACGAGGGCTAGCCACTGGTTGCCCAACGAATCGGGTGAGCAATTAGATTTACAGTTTGATTATGCTCTTCAGTTGCTTTCATTCATGAAGATCATTGATGAGATAACCTCCGATTCTTGATGGATAAGGTTAGAGTCAGCATTTGCCTTTACACGGTTCTCAGGTACGAATAAGGTACAAGGGAATCATGCTCTACAGATCTTCCTCGCTCCATTCTGCAAGCGAGGTAAGCCGAGAATAATGTCCTGTTCTCGAATGATGCTTGCGTGAGAATGCGGACTAATTTACGTTGGGTTTCAGTCTTCGAACGGTGTTGCATGTGGTCAAATCAATAAAAAGGTCAAACTCAATCGGCGCTTTCTGGGTACGCAATTTTTCCCGACCCCATCCCTATGCTTCTTGGCATGGTAACCTTGACCTCGATATATTACAGGGACCACTGAGTTATATGCCTTTCAGAACTAAGGGTCATCAGAATCCTCCAAGATGCAGTTCGTCGCCCATACCCCTTCTACCGCCATGCAGAGGCCTACTCTGCAGAATGTCCGCGTGCGGTCGACGCGAGATGCTCTACATATATTCCACGGTGTTGCGACTAATCGGCTTCCCTTAATAACTCGACGACTAGATGCGGAAGAGCGGAGAGCTATCGTCCCAGGAAATGTCTATGTATGGTGAGTCCCACGTGCTGCTTCGCTGCAGCTGCAATTTTTCCTCAAGGAATCCGATTTGTTTCAAGGGAGGAGCGTGGTGCCAATAGCGAACCCACTGGATTGGGTATGGAAAGATGGTAAGGAAAAACGATTCTTACGAAGCTTTGGCCCGTATTCACTCAAGAAGGACGGATGGAATGGGCTGGGGTCCCAGCCGTACGTGCGCCTTTTTTCAGACACTATCGCCGATCAAAGATTAAGATCACTTCTAGGTGTACGAGATGTAAGTGGTTCTAGCCGTACACTGATACTTCTGAAGTCTGAACAGGTGTCACAGGAATTTCTTTTCTACCACCAAAAAGAGTCGGACACTTCCGACGAGTTCTTGAATCCGGTGACTCCCTGGATTCAAACAATGCGGTACGCCTTCAATCTCATGAAACCACTGTTCTTTGCCTCAGATGTCTGATTCCAGAAGACGTGAACAATCATATTCTCGCCTTCCTGGAGCAGCTTACTCGTCGTCGCACAGATCCGAGTCAGAACGCCTAATCAAACAGACCTATAGCGTTCATGTCTCGCTACCAGCAGATCGAGCACATGGAATTGTCAGGAAGTGGCACTTGAGTAAGTTGCTTGTCCGCCACCTTGCACACTGACTGATTCGTACACTAGCTGCATATTTCAGCCAACAAAAACTAGACGCTTTAGATACTATTGACCAGATTTCCGGTATAGGAGATGTTGAGATTCCAGAGGGATGGTTTAGAAGCGCACGGACGCAGGGGAAAGGGCAGCGAAGCAGTCGTAACTCGAGTACCACCACCCAGATTTCTCTTGATAATGCCTCTCGAACGCCGCCCTACGATGCCGACATGAAAAGCCCTTCCCCGCCCGCTCTGTCCGATCTCTGCCTCAATTCGTCTCCAGACCGCCAAAACACGCTATCTCCTACATTCCTGAACGCCACCCACGCCCCATCTCCTACCACAGGGAGTGCTGCGATCCATCCCGGTCATGCAAACCCGAGAGGTCAACTAGTACCTCTAGAATACCTCCAAAATGCTACGGGGGCCCGAAGAAATCCTGTCGACGAGCAAATTCTTCAACGTCTATCGACGGGCAGGATGTACGGGCCTGCTCGTGGCCAACGGTTCTGACAATTTTTATCATTAGTGGAGTGTGCGCCCTGGACGGTGGCACTACTTGGTCCACGCCGGTACCGAGATACCAGCTGGTCCCATTTTGGTTGCAACCCACATCATGTGTATGGACTGGTTTCAAGGACAATCCTGTTGTATTTTTTTTTCTCTTGGTGGGTATTTATAGATGGAGGGTCACATGATGTTACATTGTTCGTAGCTCGTTCAGGGAGCAATCCCGGAATTTCACGTTTCATTATCCTTTCTATTATCCATCATATCGTTACTAGATCACAGAAAAACCCTGTATAGATTAGCAGTACCGTATGTCTTCTGGTCCGAGCTCAAGCATCCGTTTGCTCTACTGGTTTCGGACCGACCTTCGGTTCCATTCTTCTCCTGCCCTGCACACTGCTCTTTCCTTGCAGCCGCACGTCGTCTATCCAGTAAGTCTCGATTATTGGCGGTAATTTGGCACGCACATGGCATCTGAAAACGCGTAGATCTGGATATTGGACCCAGAATATGTTTTCGCGCATCGCGTAGGCGTGAATCGGTGAAGCACTAATTATGGGATGAGTATATGCGTTAATTGAAGCTTCATCTTAGGTTCAACTTCCTTCTGGAGAGCATGCAGGACCTTTCAGATTCTCTTACGGGACTTAATCCACAGTCGAAGCTCCTTGTTGTCCGTGGGGCTCCTAAAGTAATAATTCCTTTTCTCATCAAAGAATGGGGAATCTCCCACCTCGTCTATGAGAGAGACACGGCAGGATACGCTAGGATCCGCGACCATCAGACCAATCAAATTGCTTCGGAAGTAGGCGTCAAAGTTGTAACGGCCTTGGGCCACACTCTGTACGACCCAGAGGAGACCGTGAAATTGAACAGCGGAAGGGCGACCACCTCTATGGCGTCTTGGCATGCGGTAAGAATCGTCTCATGGGGTCATCAGTGCTTCTACAGGGAATCCTTACCTTTCGCAGGCTGTCAAGTCTCTTCCAGAACCGCCTCGTCCGTTACCAGCCCCGACTTCATTTCCCTCGCCTGGCGACATAACCCTTTCGACGTTCAAACTTGATGCGGATCTTTCCACGGGACCTACCATTGACCTGAATGTCAGCCAAAGGATCGAAAAGATTACTTGTTACGGTAGAGTTCTGAGAGACCCTCCGCATAATCAGCAACGAATTCACGAAATATCAGAAAATATTACAGGACCTCATGGTGATTTTGGGATCCCTAGCCTGAAAGAACTCGGTTTATCGAATGCGACCACGTCGATACGTGGCGGAGAATCAGAAGCATTGCGCCGATTAACCGCTTACTGTGCTGATGGTGATCGTGTGGCTTCTTTTTCCAAACCCAAGACGAGCCCTGCGGAGTTTGATCCACCGGAGACAACCCTACTTTCTCCATATCTAAAATTTGGTTGTTTGGGCATTCATGAATTCTTCTGGCATTTGCGAGATACCCTAGCTCAATGGCATGGTGACGAAGCCAAAGCCAAAGCCAAGGCGACATCAAAGAGTAAGGGTATCAGAACGAGACAATTGCACATCATTAATTTTAGGAAGGACCAGAAAATCTGGAAGGGCAACTCTATTTCAGAGAGATGTACTATGCAGCCGAGTTTGCGCAAGGAGCCCATTTTATACAGATGCGCGGAAACTCCATTTGCCGGTATGACACCATTTTTCAGTCTGCTCCAATAAGTCGAAACGGGAATACGGGTAGATTCGTTGACTGGGACCTAGAGGTTTGCGGCGCCTGATTTGCTCCGAGGACGAAGTCAACTATTCCTTGTAGGATACATTTGACGAAAGTGGGCTGAAGGTTGTTCCGCGTCCTAGTGGTGATCCTCAGGCGGAAGGGTGGTTTTTGGCATGGGTAATGTTTTGCATGTATTTTGGGACGGTCCCTGACGCGTTATGTTTCTTCCTTCAGAAAGAAGGACGAACGGGCTTTCCCTGGATAGATGCTATCATGCGTCAACTCCGGCATGAGGGTTGGATCCATCATCTAGCAAGGCATTCAGTCGCTGTGAGTTCTATTTCTCCTGTTTTGGATTTTCCTTTGAACAAGCGCCTTGCAGTGTTTTCTCACACGAGGGCAATGCTATATTTCCTGGGAGCGTGGCGCAGAAGTATTCGACGGTGAATAAACTAGAGACGTGTCCACACTCTCGTCAGCGACGGACACTTGCCATCACCAGAATACTTACTTGACTGGGATCCATGTGCCAATCCTGGAAATTGGCTGTGTGAGTACTTTCCTCCTGTGTCTTTTTAATGCTCTGTTCGGCCGAAGGCAGCTCTATTTCAATCTATCAGGGTTATCCGCGTCGGCATTCTACAGCAAGTACTGTGAGCATGGTTCAGGTTTAAGGAAGACCATACTTGACGTTTTTGCTTGCAGACCGCGTTTATGGCGTAAAATCATTCCCGATGAAATACGATAAAACGGGCAAACTTATTCGAAAATTCTGTCCAGAACTGTCCGAGTTCCCTGACGACGTGAGGATTACTACTGTTTATTCTTTACTTCTAAGGTTGAACGGTCCTTCGCATTTTCCATGGAAGTTCATTTACACGCCCCATCTTGCTCCCCTGGAATTACAGGAAAAGGCTGGTTGTATCATCGGCCAGGACTATCCGATGCCTATGCTTGATGCCGCAGTCGAACAGAAGCGATGCATGGTTCGAATGAAAGCTGCATACTCACTCGGCTTACATGGGTCAGACAAACAGGTTTTGGACGGGACCGCGGGAAAACTCCTTCGCGAGGCATATCAAGAAGCTCTGTCGCGAGTTGGTAGCGACGTGGAAGGGTCAAGCAGAAGCGCAAGGTCGGCGACAGCAACATCGGCGATAACGATGATCAATGCGATGATTCGAGAAAATCAGGAGCGAAAGAGGACCAAGGGACTGGCGATGTAAAGGACCATCTCAGAGCACCAAACTCGAAACGACGAAAGCCTTGAGGCACATGCTTTTGAACATGAAAGAGTTGACCTTCAGTATGCGATTTTGTGTCAAGTAGAAATGTGATTTCTTTATTGGCGTGGCTTGATTACGTCAGCATTAATGTTGCAGCTCTGAAAGTAGGTAATCGTCTCATTTACTTGCTCGCTGCTCGCAACGATGTCAAAAGCTCAAGGCTTGCCCGCAGAGAAAACCCGTGGTGCAAACAGATCTACGAAGGTGGCAGGGAAGCTCAAAGTGCTCCCTGAACAACCTGAGCCCGAGCCTGTCAAATCTCAGGAAGAGGTGTTAACATCTGTTGGAGAGAGCGACGAAGGCGACATTGACGAGAATGATGATGACGAGGACGCAGAGGTGCGTTCGTGTATCTCTCAGATTCTTCACTTATCACATAGGCGTGTTTTTTAACAGGTGTACAATCAAATATCTCTCATTCCTGATGGCACTGCTCGAAGGGACGCGTTACGGTTGACGAAGAAGAAGGCGAAGTCACTACCGCGAGTGACGGCTTATGCTACCGCAAGGTGTATATCCGGCGTTATCGCTTATGCTGTCAAAACTGTACTGAACACGCTGAACAGTTCCTACCGCATGGACGACCTGATGAAATTCTTCAATGCTCGGAGGTCGGCGTATCATACAAATCCGAAGCTCATAGACGAAGTGATATATACTCCATATATATACGACCCACCCTCCAAACTGCCAGACGCGCATTCAACGCACTTCGGCTCTCACGGACAGACAGGTGATCTCCTTGGCATTCCGGAACTCCGTCACCAAGAGGATGGGGAGGATAGGGTTAAAATGAAACGGAAGAGCAAATTTGATACGACAGCGACGGAAGCGGAGATCTTTCTCTTCAATTATGGGACCGTCGTCATTTGGGGTATGACGGAAGCTCAAGAGAAACGTTTTCTATCTTCAATGTGCGTTTCTGCGACGTTCTATTACGTGCACGTTTACTGATTTTCGGACGTTAGAAAGCGATTTGAAATTGAGAAACTGGGTAAGCTATTGTTCATTATTACTCACATAATCGTTTGACTTACGTCTTGGTCCTTTCAGCTCCCGAGGATGTCGAGATGGAGGATCTGAATTATTACTATGCTAATTACAGTCGGTGAGTTGGCTTTTCTCTATGCTCGTGGAATCTTACTCACACCTCCTCAGAATATATAATGATGTGATAACTCTTCGGAAAGGTTCAGGTTACATGTATGCTGGTTCGCGAGTATGTCCCAACACCGTCTTAATGATTTGCTTTATAGGACAAAACTTTCGCTATCCCACGCCATATCGCAATCTGTGAAAATATCCTTGGTCAGTCTACCGGATTCGTTTCATCGTTGTGAAATATTAGGGTCAGCTTACATATGCCATTCTCGTAGTTTGAGGATTTAATTTCATCTACCATTGAAGAAACGAAGGATATCCCAGAGATTATTAGTGAGACGGGAAAAATCGGCATGCCTCATAATGGTACGTGAATGTCCATCTCCGTTCTGCCGCCATACCTGATGCTTAGTTTTCAGAGATTATGAAAAAAATTGGCAAGCTATTTTTGTTGCGAACAAGCATCAACTCCGTGGGATCCGTATTGGACTCGCCTGTGAGTGGCGATATGCAGGTGTTCATATTGATTGAAAGATTGACACGTTCTGTTTGCAGGAGGTCTTTTGGGTAGTTCCGAATGCCATTCTGAAATGCAAGCATTCTCATCCGTTTATCGCAGAGTTACCCCGATCTGCAACCTTTGTACGATGCTGCTAGGAGCTATCTTGAAATCCCTCAACGGATTGATCTTTTGAATACACGGGTCGAGGTGTGCACAGCCTTTGTTCTTTCCTTGCTTCTGCTCTAACACTTATCGGATATAGGTGCTACAGGATATGTTACAGCTCTTGAAAGAATCAGTCTCAAGCAAACATGCGGAGCGACTAGAACAGATCATTATCGCTCTTATAGGGATCGAGATAGGTCAATCATTCTGTTTCGGCATATTGTATGATGGTTCTCAATTGCTGCAGTTCTGGGACTCGTAACGATCCTGGTTGACTTAATGGCATCTTAGCTTAATCCCAGTTGCGGACGGACTCATTTCGGTCGTTATCCCAATCTTGCATAATGGACACCCCCGTATTTTATTACGCATAACCTATCTGTACTTTATCGGACATACCAGGTGTATTGAGTAATTCTCTAACAACTTACAACATGGGCGATGATACTGTGCGTATTCGCTTTAAGTAAGTCAATCTTGTCATTTTGCACTGTCTTTTGCGGCGCGAGAACCTTCCTTATCGCGATGACGAGAGCTGGCGTGCTGTCGAGCGGATCCCGACCCTGTCGCAGTTTTCGTCTGCCTGAAGCACAGGAACTCAATCCCCGTCGCACGCCTTGTCTCTGCAAGCGTCTTTTTGACGCCGTCAAGGTTCGTCTGTAGGTTCTCGTCTCCTGGCCGACGAGCATATGCTTGAGAAATTTTGTTATACAGCTCTGACAATGTTTTGGCAGCTGTCGAAGTAACGTAACGACCTAGAGTCTGGTGCATGAACTCGATTTCAAGAGTTGCCTGCCCGAGAACGAAAGAAAAGGAATAAATTAACTGCTTTCGCGTGCGGATGGAATTTTTCATGGTACTTACACGGAGCATTCCTCCCATTCCAAAGCGCTTGACTTGACGGAAGCAATGCAATGCTTCCTCGGCAAGGTCGTTTACGAGTAGACTCATGATGCGATCAAGCAGAGGCTCCGCCGCCTTGGTGACCTGCGCATGAACGCCGACGAGATACATCAGCGTATCGAACATGTAGGGTCGAATTTCTAGATGGAAATCAGTCGACGGATTCATCATGGCACTCTGGCAACGAAATGATGAGATCGGAAGAAAGGGCTTACCCGTAGGTTGAGGGGTCTCGTACCAATCCATATGGCTATCGAGGATGCCGCCGCGGAGGATGCTCATCGCCATGCTGGACTTGGGTTTCACGAATCCTTCGACAAGAGTCTTATCCAGCTCCTGCACTACCGTCATCAAAGTCTGCCGTATCGAGTAACTAATTCAATGCAATGGCCAGAGACACTATGAGACCTTACCTTCCTGTCTTCAGAAAGGGAAGTGCTGAACGCACTTTCCAGCTGGTTCATCATGCTAGGAACTACGACGGTAGACAGATAACTGAAATTTGATATCATGATCAACATTCGATTGTCCTAGAACGGGATTTTAGCTTTCAAGATCCTGATTAACATGGAAACAACCCACTCTGTCAGTCAAATCAAGCAATTCGAGATGATTTGAGACTGCAGACATAGATGGCTCAGACGGCAGGGTCGCGCCTGTCGTGATCGGGGAGTCGTCGGATGCCAGCAGTACCAGTCCATCAAGAAAGGCATAAAGGGAATCCAGGAAAGCCTTCGTGATCTTCGATACGAAGGCTTGGGGTATCGGATTTTGTTTCGTAGGTTTTATTAGAGACGTGGACCCGACGTCAAGGCCTCCCGCGATCTTGAAAGCAGCTGTGGTGAGATGCCGTTGGAAGATCTCCATTTGCTCGAGGTAATGTGTCGCAAACGGATCCGTGGAGTTTGCGAACCATTGTTCGAGGTAGTAGAGAATACCAGCGTCTATCCACAATTCAAATTATCAGAATGTTGACTTTGCACGGCGCATAAAGGGCAATACGTGCCACGGAGCCATGCGCTGATCAGGACGTCTTCAAATCGCCACCTTGCGCTGTCCAAAAATCCTTTCAAGCTGGAAGATACTTCGTTTGAGATTTCCATCGCGTTCAATTCGTTCACAGTCTCTTGCAGCTCTCCTAAGATTTTCAGAACGAAATGAGCAGTTGACAGAGAATGACTGTCGGAGGGTATATGCGAAGGAGGTGATGCGTTCGAATTCGGCGACGTCATCACTGCCATGTCTGATAATTTGAAGAACTCGGATATCAGGGATATATAAAGCTTGACAATGTCTAGGGCCATCGTGCGACTCTGCGTTGGACTCCGTCGCGTGGCAGAAGATGTCTGCGGCTAATCAATATTAGCGAGGATGGGGTTTATGAGAAAGCGCGTTGACGTACTTTTCTATACTTTCCTTCCATAAATCCCTTGGCGATTTTCGCAAAATTTGGGAGGGTTGTAAGTACGACCTCTGAGATATTCTTAATCATGAGCAGGATAGCCTGCCATACTGGCTCGCTAGAGGACTTGGCTATAGAAAGAGCATGAGCTTAAATAGCAAACGCGAATAGCCTTCTTTCCATACCAACGATATCTTCGGGTTGCATTGCTTCCACGGCAGCCAGTGAACTCTGCAACTGAGATGCGATAGTAAATTTCGAGTCGCCTGAGCTGGTGGACGCAGACTTCTCGATCGCCGCTACAGACTAATGAGCTGGAGAAGAGAAGGACGGAGATAAGCGCATACACTGAACCAATGCCACGCCTTCGTTATACACCTTGTTCATTTGGCCCAAGATATGTTTGTGTTGGCTATCGAAGAATGTCCAGATCGGCTCATCGCTGGCCTGCAGCTCAAACAATATCCTAATTTGCACCATTCAGCTTTGGGACAAACACGAGGCACGAAGGGAACATACTCCATGGTCTTTTCGTGCTCTTCCAGACTTCGCGTAGGGTCCTGCAATTGGGAGGCAAGGTCGTTCTTCAGTTCGCTCATCGCCTTTTCGACGCTCCCCCAGACTTTCTCTAAGATGCGTTTCTGCTGCTGATCACTAGCAGATGATTGACTATCTCTCGTGGTACCCGAAGGAAGTAGTTGGCTAGGACGAGATTCTATTAGAAATTTCCCTTTCTTGTAATCCCGAATGGCTACATCATAGCGACCCTTTCAAGGCAGGGAGATGAGCGACGATATGAAAAGGCTAGATGGCAGTACTCACGGCTTCAACAGACTCAATGATGAAGCTTGGGAGATTGAAGAAGAATTTCGACCTTTCGAATACGCCCAAAGTATTACGTAGTTTCTGAGCTTTCGAGGCGTTTTCTAAAACAGGCAGAAATACTTGATTCGATTTCGTAGCGGCCTCTGCATAGAATATGGAATCAGGCAGATATCGGTGTATAAGGAAGGTAACGTACGCTTAAGTTGCTCTCGCAAGGCTTTAGTTGCATATTCTGATTCGGGTGATAGTAGCCCCTCCTTCATTTCCGCGTACAGAGCTATGCGCAAGTACGTTGCAGTGGATAGGATGCATTACTTCGAGGACGAAGAGACATTACCATCGTTACCGGCCTTGACGGCTACGAAGCGGTCAAAGTTCTCCTCGACCAAGACCCGGATAGCTTCCGAGCGAGAATCAATTGAGGCACGCAAATGCGAAATGCCAGCGGCTAAGTCTTGATAGGTTGCATTCGGATGGACGGCCGAGAGAAAAGCTTTAGGATCAAACGTCTTAGAAGTGATAAGCACAGCGGCCTCTGCGTCGCGGTTTCGGGATTGACAGTCAAGGAGAGCCCCCGTCCAGCGCATAAAATGCACAACGTACTGGATTCCATGTCCATGTGTTTAACGCTGGGATAAAGGTATATTAAACATACTCAGAGGCGGAAAGGAAGCGCATATAGACGCACTCAATGTGTCCTCCGATACCCAACGGATCGCCCTCTCCGTCACTGTTGATACTCGTCAGGGCGCCCGCGACGGAATCTTCCAATTCGTGGTCGACGTCTTCCCATTTCCTGCGATCTAGCCGTCGAGATGGATACTTCTATGCAAGTATTGGCTGGAGCTCACGTAGGTGTCAGACTGGAGATGTTGTATGTCTTGAGTATCGTCGCC
Organism: Macrocybe gigantea; assembly: GCA_011319805.1. Lineage (NCBI taxonomy): Eukaryota > Fungi > Basidiomycota > Agaricomycetes > Agaricales > Callistosporiaceae > Macrocybe > Macrocybe gigantea. The sequence goes on along the minus strand of SJRY01000038.1, from coordinate 101,467 downwards.
TCATCTATGTCAAACGTCAACTTCATTTAGATTTCACTGACAATGTGAAAGGATCGAGGGACATGAAAGCTGGCAAGGAGGCTAGTCACTATTGTCGCACTGATGGCTTTCGGCAAAAGCGCCGTTCCCCGCATTCGGGATCCACCGAAGACACTCGTTGGAAACGTTCGCCTCTCATAAATACCTGAATACTCCAAACGGTCTGATTTTGGAAAACGCTTTGGCTGTGAAGACGGTATTCGTGGACTTTGAGCGAGCGACCTTCAACTGTTCAACTGCCTCAATTCAATTCTATAATCCAACATTCCGCCACACTGGGCACGTATTTTTTTCTTGGCGCCACCTTGCACTCACGATGTACGATTCCGGGTGAGATGATGTGGCATTACCATGCTGAGCTATGATACGTGAAGGGGTATAGAGAAAGGGCAAGGCATATAATAGTCTCTAAGAAGGACTGGGGGCCTATAATAATATCCTGGTCCGTCGCGAAGAAAACGGGCCTTGAACTTTCAAACCTGCAGTACAGTATTGAAAACGATGTCCCAGATTTTGCCTGTACGAATTCAATGCATTTTAATTAAATGACAGGGACGACGATGAATCTTACTCGTAACGCCGAACCCGAGCTCAAAGTTTTTGTAGTGGTGGCCGAGGTGGTACTTTTTCATCTCCCGCATGTAGCTAGGAAGCCTGGTATGGTGCAGTCTGAAGAAAAGAGAAAAAGAAAAGTACGTCTGCAGCAATCGGGTGGTTATTGGATGCCACGTACGCATAATGCATGCAATCATAAAGAATGTCTATGCGATGGCAGTTAGCTTGCTTGCACCTTGATTTCCTGAAAGTACGACATACAGAAGGCGAATGATCCGGAGATGATGCCATTTGCCATCGCTGGGGGAATAGGATATGGGCTAGGCGCGTAAACGGCGATTGTAGGACGAAGAACAAGACCGGAGGCATAACCAGTCTCAGCCTTGGAGAACAAATCAGAAATTGAGTGCAAAGTTAGAGACGGTTAAGGAGATGATAAACTCACGCATCCATGGGTAAATAATGATGGATTCCATGCATCAAGAAGTGCAGGGTGATGAAAAGAGAGTTGTCTGGTAACCATTCATCGAGGTGGAAGAGGAACCGATGAAGCGCGTACTCTAGGAGAGTCCAGATGATATTTCCGACAATGAAACAAATGAGTGTCTTTGCCACCGAGTCTGGGGGATAGTGGCAAGGGCGTGCCATGGAAGAGAAGGCTTCGAAAAGAACGGAGGGAGCGGAGTCGTCCATTGCAGAAGCGAGCGGGCGAATAGGTATATGGTGATCGGGCCCCAGAAGAGGGGACCACATACCACACCGTCCGGGTGGCGATCTAGAAGCTGCGCGTCGGAACGATGACAAACTCGATCAATAGAGCAGATGTACCTCTAAAATTTCAGGACCAAAGAGACGGGCGGGCTGCGGAAGATGGCGCGGCTGGTGGACCTGTTTTAGATAATAGGATTTGCTGTATAAAAAAAAAAAAAAAAAAAAATAGATTCGGTCAGCCCATAAATTGCGAAGGGTCCCGATCGCCCCCAAATCAATACTCACCTAAAGTTCGCATCCCAGACTTGTTTGAGAAGGGGCTTGCTGAGATCCAGGAATTGGTTCTGCTGCAGGTCCTTGGCGGAGTCGGTGTTCTCAGGCTCAAAGTCGTCTGTCACTTCCCAGTCTAGAGAGAACTGGCACCTCGGCAAGCCGAAGTATATGCTGTCGGAGGTTGGACGTACCGTCCCGAACGATGGTCTCTCCCGTTCCCAGCCTGCCGATGACATACTCCTCGAGGATTTCATACGCTGCTTCTGAATGGTCGTGTTCGGTCGTGTCCTTCATGATTTCGTCCACATCGCGTCCAGCATACTTCAGAATGAGGTCGTCCCCGCCTGGATGGTCGGGGAGGAACGACGTGACGTCGTAGACCTTTCCAGTGCGACTGAGCCAGCACTTGTTCGCGGTCTTGTGCTGGGCGACGTCTTCCGAGGTATAGATGCGGATGCGCTTGTACATGGTGGACAGACAGGCGAAACCCCAGACCTACAGCAGCCGCACTGCTAAATAGTCTCACCATTTTTTCTTACCATCACCAAGTCACATGATGTATGAGCGGCAGTCGTCCCCAGGCCGCATCCAGACGACAAGTCCGCGTTCTGGACACAAAAATTACATCCTTTTTCAAGTAAATCTATGGTCTCTTCACTCTCCCAATATCCTTCTCTACGAGGTCTCTGCTCCATTTTCGCAGTACATGCTTCATCACCTTCCCGCTCGCCGTCTTTGGCAGCTCAGGTGGCGCGTCGTCCTCTCCTAGAAACCAGACCCAGGCCGGAGCATTCTTCCGAAGGAATGTGGATTAAGCTTACATTTTCTCACGAGGATACGCATTCTGGGTCCTACCTGCGGGTTCATATATTCAGCAACAGTCTTGCGCACGTCTTCCCTTGATATGTTCGTTCCGGGCTCACGGGCAATCCATGCCCCAACGACTTCTCCATATTTGCTGTCTGGAACGGACACTGCCGCTGCCTCCCGGATGCTTTCATTAGCCGTCAATGCGTTCTCGATCTGCACAGGGAAAAGGTTCTGTGTAAGGGTAGGGTCAAATCATCATATCACCTTCTGCTAAATGGGAACATTCATTACCTCTCCTCCGCGAATTATGATATCCTGAATTCCCATGAGTGAGTTCACACGATAGATACGTGCCACTGTTACGAACCTTGATGCGCCCAACGACTGTGACCACAAAGTTAATGTCGGCACTTGTTTTTAAGAAAGAAATAGGCCTTACTTCTTAGGTATCCCTCTCCATCTATGATTGCTTCGTCACCAGTATGCATCCAGAGCAGCCCACTTTCATCCCTCTTCATTGCCAAGCGAGTCTGCTCTTCATCCTCCCAGTACCTTTTCGCGTTTGATGATCGATGAGCGGTGAATAGGTAAGTGATTACAACAGAATTACCCTTTCTGAAGCAAATATCCCGCGATGCACAGTTCACCAGGAGTGCCAATGGGAACAATATCTCCTTGGTGGTCAATGATCTTTGCCTTGACATGAGGATGAATTTTGCCGACCGTCTCCACACGTTTGTCGATGGCATCCGCTGGGACGGTCTGGAAAGATACCGGGCTAACCTTCGGTCTTGATATCCAAAACGCGCTCTAATGCCCAAATGAAACACTTGCCTCGTCTCCGCTAGGAAGACATCAGCTCAATATCGAGACAAGATAGCAAAAAACCCACTCATTCCATATGCATTCGTCAGCTCAGTCAAATTGAGTCGTGATATCAAGCTCTTCATGAGATCAATGGGTATAGGTGAGCCGGCAGCTATCCCAGTTCTAGAACATAAAGCATGAGAGCAATGATAATGTGCCAACAACTCACAAACCTGAGACGGCTTGTGTCGAGGCTCTCGCCAGCGGCTTGTCTCTTGTCTACCTCAGCCAATACCCCCAAGAAGTGTGTTGGTACTCCATGAAGCGCGGTACATTTCTCTTCTACGACGGCATTCACGATGGCCTCCGGATTGAATATCTCTGAAGGATAGACTATGCAGGCTGAGTGGGACCATGCAGCCAAGTTCCCTAGCACGAGACGTATTTCTGCGAGATAAGCAACGCTGTTCACGTAAGAACAAATTTGACGCGAGACTTATCAAAACAGTGGAACAATGGCGGAACATTGCCTAAACGAAGATTGGTGAACAGTAAACGAAAAGGACAACCCGCAGGAACGTACAGAGAATATCCTGTTCTGTCAGATACATGCAACGACCAATTGATACTCCGTTGTTGAGTAAATTGGAGTGTGTGAGCTGATGGACGTGTGGATTAGCTCCGAGTTTGGCGCCTGAAAGGCGTGATAACTGACAGAAACCGCCTTAGGTGCACCAGTTGTGCCACTTCAACGCGTCGTCATCACTCAAAAGGCATCCCGAGCGAAGACAGCGTAACAAACCTCGTAAATTGCAGATTAATGACTTCGTCACAATGGAGCCCACTTGTTAGTTCCCTTTGCATGTCCCGCTCTTGCACGTCTTCCCGCCACACGATGACCTCACGCCAATCAATGAGACTCTTGATGTTCACCGTCTCCAATTCTGAGCGGTACTCGTCCTTGTTGTCCACGACGATCAAGTTGCGCAGCTCCGGGAGATTGGGGTCCTGAATCGCACCCGGAGCAGAATGCCGGAGATCTGGCAATTGGTCAGAAAGCATCTGCACATAGGATGACGTGCGAATGCGGGGGACGACAACAAGGTGCTTAACGCCGACCAGCTTCAGCGTAGTTATCTATGAATTCGACGCGTTTCCGCGATCAGGACGAAAACCGTTCTTGGGGTACGCGTGAACGAACCAATTCGTGAGCACGATATGCGGGATTGATTGTGACCAGAATCGCCCCAATGCTGGCGCAAGCCCATTGAAGCATGGCATAGGCACTGCAGTTACGGTCTGGGATCACTAACCAAGAACAGGACACTCCAGCAGACGATCTCACCTGTTGTTTCCCATCACAACGCCGACTCTGTCTCCCTTCATCACGCCCATTCTCAACAATCCCCTAGCGAGGGCGTTGATATGCCGGTCAAACTCCTCAAAATCCCATGCGAGGCGGGTCGAGGAGCCCAAGTTCCGCGACGGCGGGCCTCCGTGCGCGCGCGGGAGCTCCTGCCTACAGATGAGCGCCGGGCTGGACGCGTGCGTGTTGAGTATGACTTCGTTAAAGTACTGCGGGAGCGTCCTGTTGTCGAGCGGGGGGTGCACGGGTCCTTCTACGTATGACTGCGTGAGCAGGTTTCGCCTGCTTGCAGCTCGACATTGAGTAGCCTTCAGCGCGTTGTAGAGGGCTGATTGACATCGCTGCTTCGCGACGTTCTGGCGCCAGATGCTGCGGCCAGCACCAAAGAATTGCATCGCGGCTGATTCTCCTTCGTGAAGGAGAGTGAACCCCTGTAGTCCATCAATTTAAGCAAAACGGGCGGCCCTCAGCAGATGTCAGGTGAGTTGGTCAGATGAGCATGAGAGCCGATCATTCTGGCGTTGTTCCGCCCCTCGAATTTCGATTTTTCAGAAACTTTGATTATAACTATCACCACGCCGTGAGGACGTCTAACATGTGCTAAGTTCCACTATCCGAAGGACACGAGCCGAAAACGTAATCCCAACAACAGCACGACGAAACTATCTCGTCTTCTCAAAAATCCCGCTGAATGCACGTTCAACGACGATGGAGTTTAGATATTCAAAAGCATGTTTTTTTTTGTAGGCGCTAACGGGCCAACCAACTTGCCCTCCACAAACGCGACAATACCTTAAAACAGGAGGCGTGGAGAGCAGAAATAGTGAATCTAAGAAAGCATGATCAAAGCGGACCAAAGATTCTCAGATTTCGCATCTTTCGACGTGAGCCCTACGAACGCATCTCAGCCAAATAACTTGCTGGGCGGAATAACATTGGCTCGGATCGCCAGACTATTGTAGGAGATGCGAAGAGTGACCAATTTCACGTCCGTCCCGGCGCTATCAGAAGCGTCCACGTCGTCCGAGCGAGGAGATAGAAGGCTTGATGTAGAGGAACAGCGGCAGGCTGGACACGTTAAGGGTGGTTGCCTTAAGGTGATATTCCTCTCGCGACGAGAGGCCTCTTAAATTTGACGATCGAAGCCTTTCGCACAGGACAGCCGCTTCTTAGCCTTGGAGAGAAACAAGCTCGATATCAGCGAGCGTCGTTAGAAGCGAGGGAGAAGGGAAGAGAAATAATCATGTTGACCATATGATAACTGTGACGAGGCGAATACCGCGGGTACGAACATACGTCGAGGCTTTAAGTCGATGCTCTGAAGGCCTTTTGCGAAAGCCAAAGGGAGCAGCGACATCCTAGGCTGTGCTACCAAGGCATCTACGTCTGATAGCGATCATTCGCTTTCGTAATCGTATTTGAGGGTCATGGCGTGTTCAAGAGAGGGCGAGCTGCACTTGTGAGAGACACCAATCGTTCGTAGGGACGAGGAAATATCGGAGTATTGACGTTGGACAAAAGGCATGTGAAAACTCGTGGCAGTCATGACCCGTAGCTGTATAGTGGTGCAGGAAATCGTCCTCATTGTCGTGGAAGATCATCAATAGATTAGGCCATGCCACCGTTGTCCACTTCAGAGAGAGGTGCCTCGTCTGTCTCAATATGTAGTTCCGTGGTGTAGTGGCCGAACAGTGGCAAGGAGGCATAGCACAGTCCTTGAAGTGACGACGGCAATATAAAACGCACATGAAATGGAAAGCAATGAAGGTCCGCCGTAGCTCCATACATAGTTTCTTGTACCGCTCAACCCGGCTGCTCGTGCGCCGAAGAGTCGGAGATCACTAAAGCCAGTCTAGATCTAGGCATGAAGCGAAAAGGCATCGCCCGAAACACCGTCGCCATCAATGATATCAAACGACAGCCAGCTCGATGCGGAAGACGGATTGTGCGCGCACCACCTATTCAAAAGTGATGTGATGTGGCCATGGGCCGCACTCGCGGTACGCCGGGACAACGGGGACAGGGGACTGCCTGAATGTCGATGATAAGCTCAAAGACCATCGCGTCCCCACACGTGCATTGTCCTGTACCACTTAGCAAACCGACCCATACGTCGGGAGGTCTATGACGTCGGAGCCGCATGAGTCGTGGCATGGAGAAGGATTATTTGGAGAGAAACACGTCGTTATCGCTTCAGTACCGTAGGCTGAAAGAATTGATCAATCGCAGGAAGTCGCCGCCACCATTGTGGTGTCCCAGTCAAAAGTCCAATCATCATCCCTTGGCCAACCGCAGTTGTTCAAGTAGACAAGGACAACGGGACAAGGGGCACACCAGCAAGTCGATGACGAGCTCAAAGACTGTCATGCCCCGACACGCACATTGTCCTTTACCACCGACGCCAGCCCTGGGATATGAGATGCGGAGGTATCGACCGAAAGGGTACATCGTCATTATCATGTCCGACAACGTCAGCCATGTTGATTTATCGTGGTGTCATCATCGACCCCGGTGTCAGCACGACCTAGCGATGCGACAGTGGCAAAGGTACGGTAGCCTGTGGGCTGAGCTGGGCAAGACGATGGGGACAGGGGATGCATGTGACCGGATGCAAAAGATGAATCGGCGGCCAAGATCCCACACGCACATTGTCCGCTTCGCAGTGGACGTTAAAACCGCCCGACACGAGGGGCCAATATTATCAATCAGGAGCATATCGAGTGTGTTCGAGGCGCGTAGGCGCGGTCGGTGCGCCCAGGTCGGAGTCGTGTAGCGATGGGCAGGAAAGAGCAAGAAGAGACACGCTCATGAAGACGGTAGTCAAGGGCAGAGAGAAGCTAGTCGCGGCTCCTGCCCCTTTTTATCGTCCAACGTGTCTTGGCGTCTTTGCTGCACGGGTCGCATGACGGGCATGTCAGCCTCCTTAGACCCGCATAGCGGATCATATGGAATAGACCATAGGCAACCAATTGTGCAACAATCAGCCTTCGGAAATTGTTCCCCAGTTACATCCACTTCACGCTGGAAAATCACGCCAGATGGCAGGCGCACGTCGTCTTTAGATGGCGATGAAGGGAAGAGGGAGTTAAATTACATTGCTATACTTTCTAGGTACAGTAGTAGTCATCTATTAATGATTTCCATAAGATGGTCTTCCGTGTTAAAACTCCACCGCAATAATGAAGATGGACGAAACTAGCCAAACCAAGCCGACAACCCGTCATAAACGACAAAGACGATCCCGCTGCTCGGCACAGCACGCGCGACTGTCATTCCGCACCCTGCATACAGCCCTCTCAACCCATGGGCGGCATAAACGTGTGCAAACGTGCCCGCGAACGTCTTTGGGTATCTTTTGGCTTTGCGCACCACACTGCTCACACCTAGCTCAGCCGACGTCGAGCGACGCAGTTCCTCTTCCGTCTGCATCGCACTTTTCACCGTATCTGCAGGGTAGAGCGCCAGGACGCATGCGGCTCCTGCGAGGGCACCAGCCACGGCGGATTCCCAAGGCAGCAGATCGACGTCCTCCCGTTTCGCGCGAGACGCTGATACAGAGAGTGATGTCGTTTGCCGGTCGTCAAGAGACGACAGCCTGCGCCTCTTCAGCGCCTCGCCCGTCCACTCCTTCACAGTGAACCATGCCGCTGTACCGCCTGTCTCTCTCAGAAGCGTGCCTGCATGCCCGAGCCACAGCCCGCGGATTCCATGTGCCGCAATCGTGGAGCGAATGATCGATATCGGACCTTCAGGATGGTAAGTCGGTTGGGGCGGAAGCCCGGGTCCGACAGACTTTGCAAGTAGAGTTGAGGATGATGTTTGTGGATAATGTTGGCGGTGCTCATGATCAGGAGTAAGCTTGGGATCAACGAGTGGGACGTCGGTGGTGAGGGGACTGGGAAGAACCGTATCGGCGGTATGATAGAGGTCACGGGCCGTGGCGTCGGATGAACCGTTGGCGGCACATTCATCATCTGCACTTGCATCTTGCACTTCACGAGTTCAATTGGCGTTCTGACGTACAGTAGCAATCATGTGGGCACAATGATAGAAAGGACAGCCGGGAGAGACGAACAGAATGAAGCTAGTGACGAAGCCGGCACCTGCGGCCGCCAACCCAAGCTGGGAGATCGTGAGTGCGCCTGGCTCGGGTGTATGTCCGATGCTTGATTTGTACGAGCGTATTGCGTTTTGGAACCAGGAGTAAGCGAGAAACAACGCTGCAGTTTCGGCCATGGAGCCGACAATAGGTGCTGGAAGTCCCTGTGCAATCCAGCCTTTATGAATGAGATTTAGAACGACAAGAGGGTTGACACGATACCCTATAAAGTCCCCGCAAGCCTTCCTCCTGCCATGTCTTCTTCAAACAATCAACTGGACCGCTGAAGCGCATGTCTGCAGGACTTTTGGAGAATAACATTTGTGACTGTAGTCGGACCTTCGCCAGGTCAAACGGATACTCAAAAACCTCGGAAACCATCCCCGCCACCTATTCAAAAAAAAAAAAATAATTCAAATTAATCACGACAACTCGAAAACATATCGAATGCTTACACTTCCAAAAGCAATATCTTTTGCAGCGTCTCGAACAGACATGGCGTTGTCGGTTTCTGGTTCCATTGGTGGACTGCAGCCAGTATAGTCATGGTAGATTTGTGCAGCATCATCCATACGCATGACTAGTAGGCCAAAAAATCGTCAACACGTTATATATCCATGAATCCCGGCGTTGACGATTAAAAGTACGAAGTTGTGGAACGGAAACAGGTTCTGCGTATTTGTCGGGCACGTGATCGGGCAAGCTGACACGCAAGTTCGGCATTGGAATTCGGCAGCACGGGCAACAGCTATGTAGACTTGGATTGCAGCAAGTGTATCCGCGACCATTGAGAAGCCCAAGGCTGCATCATTGGCACGCACTGTAGGTGTCACTCACAAGCTCCGAATGCAGCCGACAATCACAACGCCTTCAATAATACACTGGGTGATGGTTGTTATCCAAGATATCCTGAATATGACGTGAACGGTTATATATATGTGAGCAATAACCTTGGAACGACTACATTCACGTAGATGGTTTTTCTTTGGAGGTCAAGTATAATGTCATCCGACAGCTTGATACGCCCCTCCTTACGCGAAGGTCGCGTCCTTCATGCAATATCTCGATCAACGATTCTTTCCTGGGATATCGCTGTTCCAATTCTGGGCAAGGTTAGGAGGGAATGTCGGCGGAAAATCTGTCCTGAAACTGTGCCTCGGCGGTCTTTGAACACTATAGATAGAAGACGTGGAGGCGAGTCGTGCAGCGGCCACTCCAGTGTAGCGAAGACGGAAAAGATGCACTCAGTTTTATCCTCAAGAAAATTATCCCAGTAGTGCTATCAGCGTCAGTAGGACGCGGTAGATCATCTCCATGATTAAACAGGTCATAGATCGGCTCTTTGTGAGTCCCGTTTATGCTCATCGATAAAGTCGGACTGACATAGGCAGACATGCGACGTGACTTGAGAAAACTAATGACGCATTTACATGAAGCGATAAATCATACAAGTCATTGATGTAACCAAGAAGGGGTCTATGGCTTGATAGCGATCTTGAGCGCAGCCCTGCTGGCCATCTTGTCCAACGCCGCCTGGTAGTCGTCGAGCTTGAACACGTCCGTTACCATACCCTTTACGTTCACCTTTCCGCCGTCGAGGTATGCCACAGCGCGGGGGAAACAGAACGTCTGCGAGAACGAGCCGATGATCTAGCAAGTTTTTTTTTGAAACACACGCACGTTGAGCAATGAATGGTCGATGCTGAAAAAGGATTGGACACTGACTCTAATTTCATCTCCGAAAATCTAGGATGCACGGCGTCATGCACGGGGGACAATGAACCCAGACAAAGAGTCTGCTCACCTTGGATGGTGGCCAGTGCACGAGGGCCTTGTTCTCATACACTCCATAGATCATCAGCGTGCCGCCCCTCCGCACGTAATTAATGCTCTCGTTCGCGAGCTTCTCCACGCCCGTCGCCTCAACGACGACATCGAACCCATACGGATTATCCCCCCAACTTCTTCCACTGCGGCTCGGGGTTCTTGCGATCGAGCTCGACATACTCGTCCGCGGCGCCGAGCTTCTTCGCGATGTCCATCTTGATGCCCTTGTTCGCGGCGATGACGACGCGCGACGCACCGTTGAGCTTGAGCAGCTGCGCGAGGATGAGCCCCGTCGGCCCCGCGCCGAGGAGCAGGACCTCGATCCCGACCGGCGGGTTGAGCTTGTCCAGCCCGTGAATCGCACACGCGGCGGGCTCGAGCAGCGTCGACTCCTCGTCTGTCAAATTGTGAATCTTGTAAAGTTTCTTCTGCTGGCTGTTTACAACGGCGACTGAGAAGAAAGGCAAAAAAAAAAAATACCGAAGTTGGCTCACTAGACGATGTACTCTGCGAATCCGCCGTCCTGCGTCACGCCCCTCGCCTGGAAGTTCTCGCAGAGAAGCGACTGCCCGCGACGGCAGTAGAAGCAAGTGTCGCACTACGCAGGAGGACGAAGAAAAGAAAAGGGTCAGCACACGACTTAGAGCGATCATGATCGAAAACAAGGGGGGGGAAGAGAAGGTCATCGACAATAAATTGAGTGGCTGTGCCAGGCACTGAGCCAAGGCCCAGGTAAATGGAGAAAAACTCACAGTGAGACCAACGTCAGCGACGCAGCGGTCGCCAATAGAGAACCCTTTGACGTTCTTGCCCATCCTGACAATAGTTCCGATCGCCTCATGTCCAGGGATCAGCTGCGTTGAAACGTTTCAATTGAGCATTCCATTCTAGTTGGACGATAAAAACAAGGGGGACGTGCCGGAAATTTGGAAATGAATTCTCCCTGGGCAGATGGCAGGTGTCATCTTTTCGTTTTCACCGAAGACGACGCAAGAATTTCACCTCATGAATGTGTTGATCAGTGCCGCACACGCCTGATTCGCTGCGTGAGAGATCTGCCGACTCGACTGACATGTCAGAGGACAACATACCACAGCAGCTCACTAACGCCAGCGGTCAGGAAGCTAGAATGGAGACTAGCATGGCCGCAAAGCGCACCTTTCAAAAGCACCTCGTCATCGCCCACCTGAGGGATAGGCACTCGCCTGATTTCGAAATTGCCAGGCTGGACACGGGTACCAAATTCACAACCCTGAGGAATGGGTGGACAAAGCACCTACGGAGCTGTACCAGAGCGCTTTCATCGTTCCGTCAGTCATTTTCAGCGTCGGCAAAGAAAGAGGATGTATCGCGGCGGTGGCAAGCAACTGCGGGTGGTTAGTATTCGGGACAATTTCAGCTGCCGGCTTGGCGGAACGCGGGCTTTTATAAGAGGCGGAAGGACAGGATCAGGGTTCACGTGGAAGTGGGGGCGGTTGGGACGTGATATCCCCATGGAAGCCTTTGGATGTTTTTTTACCATCTCGCGCGGGTACAGCGCTCACATTACGATTTCTATTCAGAAGGAAAAAAAGATCATGAGTAAGGAAGAATTTCAAAGCGCCGAGCAAAGAATAACCGAGGCGTCTTGAATTCATTTCAGGCCGTTCTGAACCACCGGTGATGCGTTCAGTTGGTTAAATGCCTAGCCAATGCTCCATGCCGCATTTGTGCAATCGACCATGTTTCTGCGATGCATTGCACGTCTTTAGTCAACGGCTAAAACTCTTCAACAAAAACATGCGGACAGCAAGGCCCGGAACTGTGGAGCAACTGTGGAGCCATGTCATACTGCGATGACGTCACACAACTTCCTTTGCCCAAACAGTAGTTTGCAACGAATCTCGCGATAAGCATCACGCTCACCAAGCCCAAGTACATGAAACGGGTAAAAACACAGCACCCACGATAAGTCCTTACATTGCCAGAAAATGAAATCAGACGTCACGTCGACCAGCCCAAACTTTGATTTCTCCGGAACAAATTCTACTAGAAATTTGTGACGAGGGCTGACCATTTCTTTTATCGAGCCGAGCATGAAAATGATTTGTGGAGCACCAACGAGAACTCGTTTAATTCAGCCGCACTGTCGGCGCGCACTCCACGTCCCAATCGGTCGGCGTTAGCTCCTTGACACGTTCCCTGAACGCCGCCAGCGTGCAGAATTCGGGAGAGCCAGATAGATGCTTTCCTTCTTCGGCACAGATGGGCAGGACCATGTTCTTGTTCTGGTACCGCATCCTCACGACTGATCGTACAACAATTTTAAGTATACCAAGTCTGAATCGCATAGAGACAGAGTAACTCACAATACTCCGCCGTCGGTTTCGTAGTCTTGAAAGAAGAAAAGACGCTCTGCGACCGAGATTCGGATCCATCGAATGCCTGCCTCTTGAACAGCTCAAATGTGATGGAGGCTGTGAACGCGGGCCATCTGGGTAGATCAATAAGCGAGTGAAGCGAGAGAAATTAACCGTGCAACGCACTGTTCATCGAAAACGTCCAGCGTGGAGCACAACGCCGCCAAAGCCGTGTCGTGCGTCGTGTGTAGCAGCAGTTTCAGTGGGTCTCGGTCGCCCTTGTCAACCTTATGCTGCATCTTGCGAGCGAGGTCGTTCAACAGTCGGCCCATCCCAAGTCGCCTACCTTCCTCTGTCTTGTCTGTTGACGCCGATCCGCTCCGTCAGTCTCGCTCAGCGGCCTATAAATTTATCAAACCTGAGCATCTCACACCCTAGAACACCTAAATTAGCATGCCGTGACTTGTCAAGTCAAGAAGATCCCACCTGCAAACCACTCGTCCACAACTGCTGCTTCCTGTCGGGCAAGAGCGTTCGATAATACACTGCAGAAAACACAGAGGGTCCGACGTACAATTGTATCCACGATAGTTTTATTCTTAAATTCTGGCGGCACTTGAATGCCATGCGCGATGGCCGCACGAATCTGTTGAGTCAGTTCAGAATGAGATGCGCAGCGTTTCCTGAGTAGGACGGACCGTGTCCATGACTCCTGATGCTCTGGGCTTTCCGTCCACTCGAAGCCCATTTCCATTGAGGTATTTGGCAAGTTGCCTATCAAAACGTTCCAGTATTGGGTTATAAGCAGTAGCCGCCGCTGAATTTCAGTGGATTAGGAGGCCACATCGAATACGGCACCCATATGAGAGTTGAAACCCACCTTGTGCGAACCCGAGTTGCAAAATCTCCAGTCGCTTGCATGTGTATGTGTTGCCCAATAGGTTTTCGTCTTTACTATTCCTGTTAATACATGGGTTCGCAAAGCGTCAAAAAATGAGTTGCAGGAAAAAAATACCGAATTAGAATAGTAGGGCGGGAATCAGCCTGGCATTTCTCTGAGGGATATAGACCATGAATAATTTGCTGAAGCGACTCTATTGTCCGTGGTATATTTGTGCTCCTGTCGATGAATGTGAGAATGGAATAGTCTCCTGACACAGAATGATTTATGCTTACCGAAAATAAATGTGTTCCGGTTTTGAAAGTAGATCAGGCAAAAAACCTAGCCTAAGAAAGCGTGAAAACCATCTGGGTGACTCTAAAACGCTGCTTACCTGTCGACGTATAGTTTTCTTAGATGCCGCCCAAATAGATAAGTGGACTATCGCGAAATGTGAGGACGGCAAAGAAATCTCCAGGAAAAAGCGTACCTGTCTTCCAACATCCGTCAACTCTCCCAAAAGACTATAGGAAGCGGTCAGTACCGCTCTTGGTGGGATGGAACGTTTGCAATTCAGATTGACTTGCCATTCACCCTCCACAACAGACCCATCGACGCGCTCGACCATTTTGGTGGTCCGAAGGTACCCATCGTCCCCGCCCTCCGCTCCATATGCCATCGCGCGAAACTGCGTAGCCATCCTGCACATAATCCAGTGCTGCGCTATGGACGCAGGTGGGTCAGCCAAGCGGATTCCGACAGGCGTGCGCTCGCCTAGATCGGTTGTATGAGCAAGATACGCATGACACAGCCCAGTAACCTACGACCAAGAGGGGGGACGCACCATGACGGACGTAAATGTGCACTTGTTTGAGTTCCAGGCCGTCCGGAGCGGCTGGGTATCCTTCAACGTCCAGAGGGACCTGTGGAGGCCGATATATGTATGCAGCCGCGGCTCCGGCGCGGTCGGTAGTCACAGCGGAGGCGGTTGAGCGGTTGGAATAGCCGAACAAACCCATTCCCGACGAGTCGTTCGAGCTCAGGTGATCGAGGGCGCTGGCGTTGGCGATGTAAAGAAGGACAACAGTCACCAGGATGGGAAGCAGACCACGTCGAGAGTTCTGAGAGACCATAGAAAGATGGAGTGTGAGGATGACACACGCTTCGGGCTACCCAGAGGGTATAGTCGTTGATGGTGGTATGGGAGAAATGAGCGCTTCCCTGTCCAACTTGGAAAATGACAACTTGAATTTCACACGGAGGACATCTTCCATTCATGGCAGGTGAAAGGCCAAATGTGCTCAGCGCCGACAAAGACATCTAAACTATGTATACATAATATCATACAACACCCAGGATTGTCCATCATACTGTCGATACTGTAATTGACTGGACAGCGGGCTTCAAGACCTCCACGCTACCATCGTCACCACTTTGGGTACCGCTGGTATTGTTAGTTCTGTCCTGAGATGACTGCAGCGTACAGGGATAAGGGTTGAAAGCACATGTCAATTCTTACATACTTTGCTATCGATGCTGCTCGGCGGAGCTCGCGGCTGGGTAGAACGGTCGCCATCAGAGATGGTTTCTGTGATGACATAGACATCAATCTGGGTGCGAGGCTGCACACAGCCATTGTTAGTTCGGATGGAAAACCAAAAAGTGTCTGAACGTAACCTTCTCTGACTGCGACTGCGAACGTCCTAGCAATGCGTCCCTAAAGCGCGTCGGCCGGAACTGCGGCACTATGGGAGAGTCGTTCTCGTGGTCGGCGAGGCGCAAGATTTGGCGAGAATTGAGGCTAACGAAACCCGTGAACAACGTCAAACGCCAAAAGCTCAGAGACACGAGCGTACGAGCAAAGGAATGTGTTTGCATAAACTGCGTAACTTCCCATTAGTAAAAACGTAGCGACGATGCGGAAGGCGAAACATACGACGGCTGATGAGAAAGCAAAGGGCAAGATAGACCCACGTCCTCGGTACGACGAGGTACTAGCAAGAATAGCATTCAGGCATGCTGCAGAGTGTGGGTGTGGTATAACGTACAGTGACCAAACATGCGATAGAAGCGATGCTGTCGCGTGCAAATATGGACCTTAAACGTAGATGTGATTCCATTTTCCACTCACCTTGTCAGTAAACCAGAATTTATAGAAAAGAGAATCAGATAGTCGATAATCTCATCAGTTCTGGACGCAGTAATTAGCGCCGTTCACAGATGCAGTATAATCTGCAACGGCCTACTGCTTGAACCCGTCCGCTTCTGATGCAAGAAATAGCAGAGGGAGACGGCGATACCAGTGTCGCACAAGGCTGCACTGCTGAGACGAAGGATGCTTGGCACCTGACAGAGAACGGCGTTGAAGACCAATATCTTGAGCAGCGAAAAATCACGAATCACGCACCTTGACACTCTGGAAGCGAGCAAATCGCTTCAGAAGCAGGAATTGAATGGCAGAGACTGAATGCAAAAATCAGCGGTGTCCATGATGGAAAAGAGACTCACGACTACCTTCCCCGCTTGCTGAGTGGTGCACAAAATCTGTCAACTGCAATGTCACCACTAGAAGAAGACAGGAAACGCACAAAAATGCAACAAAGCAAGTAGCAGCTGGGCGACGTCCAACCGTCAATGCGTCTAGATTGAGAATGTCGAACAAAGAATTTCACACTCACGAGCAAGCCTGTGAGAAAGTACTTGCGCCCGCTGACTGTGGGCGTACGAGAAGAAGTCAGTTAAAGAGGATATGCCAGCCGAGAAATCGGACGTACGCATCCAAACGCGATATGCCAGGAATCTGCAAAAATGGCCGATCTTCAAGGCATCGCATGAATCTCCAGGGATGCCTCACTTACGTCTCGGAAATCCCGGAAATAGCCATCTGCAGTCAAAGTCAGCATTTTATCCCAATAGTGAGGTCGAATAACTGACGGAGAGCGCCAGTTCGGCCTGACGAAAGAAGTACTGTTATCCAGGTCCGCCGACTGACGAAGCTTTTTTTTTTGGCTTACATTGAGACTCCTGAGGACATGCGAAAGAATCAGTGGCTTGGCCATCTTCGATATATATGCAGAACACACCAGATTGCACGCCCTGACGGGCCTGTCGTGACCAAGTAATACCTTCATGGTGTCATCAACATGAAAAGTAGGTGCACATATCATTCAACGCGTACCAGCATGCATGGCCCACCAAAAACACGGATACAGTGTCCAGAACGCTGATAGGCAGCGATAGTAAACGCAAAGCATCTTATAAATGCAGCAAGGTGACTGATGTACCAAACGGCAATCACCTTGCAAACATGGTAAGCATTTCCAGTCGTAAAGCCAATATCTACGCTCACCAAAAGCTTGACGAGCAACGCATCACGATGAAAGCGCTGAAAGTACTTGTACGTCTGCGTGAGCGTGATGCCATAAAGCCTGTGCAATAGTTCCCAGGTCAGATAGACTCCATCCCCGCGTGCGGTTTCTTTTACATCGACGAGAAGATCAGCCCGAGCAGTGTCATTCCCAGCGCGACCTCCTCTCTCCTGTTCCTATGAACAACCGCCATCGTTAAGTGTTCGGTCGAGCTGGTTACTCAAAGAGCGTCGCAGAGGGTGGGAGGGGAGAAACCATGCAGTGGAGTAGCTTTGCGCTATTTCTTTCTTTCTCATAAAACTTTCTCTCAGCGGCGAGTCAAGATTCCCCATGGTCCCCGATGGGAAGTCTAAAACTCGTCGATCTTGGCCAACGCGCGCCCAAGCAGAATAGTCGGGAGTCGGGCACGTGAGTGTTCGCACCAAGAGTTTGGGAAGACGTCTGACCAAAGGAGTGTTGAGAATTAGAAGCCGACGTTTGACAGAATCACACACCCGGGAGAACTGTCAATACAAAACCGGTAATTCGTTCTTTTCAACACCAGACGAACGAAAAATAAAGCAGTGCATTGGTCCAAGACACCCCAGCGAGAGAGTAGGTATATTTCATCATTTCTATCTCAAAGGTGTCACATCATCCTTTTCCTAGAAAATCTCACGCGCTTGAGACAAGAACGACAAAATAGACTGGCATTTCACGGAGATAACATGCGCATGCCTGGATTGCCGATGCGGAGCGGACTGCCTTTGCCTAGTTACCGGTCCGGGTGACAACTACATTGCGAATCTTGTATGTGGTTGTTCCAGTAGGCCCTGGTGAGCCAGAAGAGCCTTCCATCTGAGATGTTTAAACATTAGGAATGAGGTCTTGGAGGGATAAACACAGTGTCACCGACCTGAAGATTGACAATCCTGTCCAGCCAGCAATTTAATGCGACATGCATGGGAGGTGAAAGGAATGCTCACAGCCACAACGGCTTTCCGACAAATCCCTGTCCGAATTGCGTCGCACGCAGAACGTTATCCATATAAAGATCAATTCTAACGTCGGCGTTGTTGGACTCGGCAGTGAGTACTGCTTTGAGCGAGTGGAAGGAAAGGTCTCCAGGCCAGCTGACAAGATCGGATCGTACGATAGATGACGTGTTGAATGTATTAAACCAGTTGTCGTTTGTTCCCTTCCATTCACCGATGTCGGCCTCGGGGGCCAGCTATTGACAGCCTGTTCCAATATTAGGAGCAGACTGAGGAAGGTTAATTAAGTTGTGCATACTGTCAGCCTTGAAGTTCAAGTCAGTCAACTGATGCCGACAATTTAGGACAGCGAGTTGTACTGACCAGAATGCGGGCCACGTTCCTCGTGCGGTTGGTGCGCTGAATTCACCAGAAATAGTATATCCGTTTGCTCCTGTCACTGTTATTTGAGCTTTAGCATGGACAGCACCACTACATGTTGCCATAAGTATGTAGGAGATTGGTTTTCGTATGGGTGCGCGCTGACCTAGCATAATGGATCGCCGGATGAGGATTGGAGGTGCTCGTCGGTGGAGATGGATTTGAGGTCGGAGTAGCAATAAGGCTTAGAGTGTTTGAACTGACAACAATATTGCTATGATCCGAAGAGCTGCCTTTCATGCGTGCACCTAAGGATGGAGCAGTACTGTTGAGAAAGATGAGAGTATCCAGTATAGATTTGACTTACTTCCATTATGGTCGGATCCCAGGGATACAAGTAGTTCCAGAAGCTCTCAAACGTAGAGTAAGATGAAAAAGAGGTCGATGGAATAACCGTTGTCGCTGCATGGGCAGTAGGTCCGAAGAGCAGACAAACGATACTCGCAGAGGCAGCCAATTTTTTCACTCCACTAGAAAGAAAGACGCATATGAGCGCAAGGCGATGCTGTGAATCGGATTAGCTTACCTGGAGGCCATGGCGGTATTATCGGCAAAAGTGAGAGATCATAACTGGTTTTATATACTCGCCGAGGTTTGCATTGTTCCGAAGCTTATTCCTCGCAACCTTCACCAGCAAAACCTCGGAACAATGGATGAGTTCTGCAGCGTCAAACCCGAGTATCATGAGACTTCAGAAGACGGAGACATTGGCTCAATGCCTTCTGAGCGGACCGCTTTACATGCAACGGTGGTCGTCGCGCCACCATCGAAACCGGGCCGTCGAGGATGAACTGAAAAGTCAAGAAATCACGAGACCATGGTGGTTGATAGAAAATCAGTCTGGCTAAATCCATCTCATGAAATGGCGAGAAGAGGATGGAACGCGTGAATATCTTTTGCACGTGACGTCATTTTGTTGCCGAGTCGGCTGTCAGAAAACTTTCTCGAGGTAGCGCGGACATTTTGGGCCAATGTCCATTTGGTCTCTACGACCCGTCGCGTCAACTTGGAACAGAGGAGCTCGTGTTCTTTACTCAACGACCACCGGGGCAGCGAAGACACAGGCAACAGTAGACAACAAGGCATTCTCCAAACTCTTCTTCTCCCAAAGACCTCATTTCCGTTATGGACTGATCCTGCGAAGAGCGAGAAGCCTTTCCAGACGCGTACCTCAGAGACGCTTTACCGGTGGCAGGTCAATAAGCATTTCCTAGGAGCCTCTAGAGCTAATGCTCATTCGTGCTTTTTTAACAGTGGGAAAATGCCAAAGGGCCTTGTTCGTGCTACATGACGGTCCACCATATGCGAACGGAGACCTGCACATGGGCGAGTAATGCGTATTTTGACCCCTGGTAATTACTGATGGCTTTTCTAAAGGCCATGCATTGAACAAAATCATCAAGGATATCATCAACCGATTCCATGTTTTGATGGGACGAAGAGTCCAGTAAGAGAACGTTCGACCATTCTTTGACACTATATCAACATCAATATGCAAGTTATATTCCAGGGTGGGATTGTCATGGGACTCCCATAGAGAACAAAGCACTTCAGGAACTCGGGGTATGACGACCTTGTCCGGAGGTTGTTTGAGCTAACGGTCATTGCTTGTGAAGAAAGACTCAATGTCTTCGCCACCAAATGTCATCCGTCAGGCAGCAATGGCTACTGCAACGCGAGAGATCCAGTCACAGAAAGAGCAATTTCAGCATTTTGGGATAATGGCGGATTGGAGCCCGGCATCAACATATAGAACTTTAGGCGCGTTCATTCAGTAATGAAAAGATCGCATTCTTCCGCTGACTTGCAATGAAGACCATGATATGAAATTCGACAATTGAGAATATTCCAAAAAATGCTTGAAAAGGGTCAATATATGCATTATAATCGCGCGTCGTCACTTGCTGACTATGGTCCTAGGCCTCATTTATAGACAGTATAGACCTGTTCACTATTCTCCTTCGTCCCGATCGGCGCTAGCGGAAGCGGAACTCGTTTACAGAGATGACCACGTTTCTCGATCTGTGTACATTGCATTCGAAGTTGATCGCGAATCTCACGTGGACCATCCACTGTTCTCGGAGTTGGTGGCCTCGGAGCATTCAATCAGCTGCTTGTTTGGACCACGACGCCTTGGACATTAACGGCCAACATGGTAAGGTGTACATGTCCGTTACCGGCGAGTCAGGAGTATCGAATACTTATATTCTACCATTAGGGAATAGCTGTACACCCAAAGCTGAAATACGTGTCCTTCGACAGACGGAGAAGCACGACGCGATGTCCAATGTTATTGTAGTTGGCAGGGACAGGATGGATGCACTGGCGGAAATTCTAGGACCTGTGGAGATTCTGGCCGAAATCGAAGGTGGGCACTGACATTGCCATTCAGAAAGCCGTGCTTCTACATCTTTATAACACCACAGGTTCGGACTTGGTTGGCTGCCTATAGGCCCTTGTTTTCAAACTTTGTACCGCCTGTGCATCCACTCAGGGTCATTATTGCTCCCCATGTGACAGCGGAATCGGGTACAGGTCTTGTCCACTGCGCACCTGCTCACGGAGCCGAAGACTATCAAGCATTTCTCGCACTTGGACTTCTCTCATCCAAGTCGGCCTTGGTATGCCACGTGGATGGCGAAGGCAAGTTCAGAAGTGAAGTTGCGGATGTCGTCGGTGAAGATGCGGCCCAGCGTCTGGTTGGTCTCGAGGTCCTGAATGAAGGCTCGACTGCGGTTTTGGATTTGCTCAAGGATCAGGGTTGTATTTTTGCCGTCAAGCCAATAACGCACCGATATCCGTACGATTGGAAGACGAACAAACCTATCATCGTAACGTGAGTACTCTCCTTCGGCAACTTCGGAGTCGTGCGTTAATTCGACGTGTTGTAAGGGCTACGTCTCAGTGGTTTGCGGACCTTGGTAGCATCAAGGATGATGCGTTGAGAGCTCTCCAAAGCATTACATTTTTTCCTCCTGTTTGTCAGTAAATTCTGTTAATTTTGCTGGCTCTGTCATTGATTTGGGGTGTCGATAGCTAGAAACCGCCTGGAGTCTTTTATCCAATCCAGAACAGAGTGGTGTATCTCTCGCCAACGTGTATGGGGTGTACCCATTCCGGCTGTGTACCACTTACCCACAGGCCGCGCTGTCCTCAACTCCGTTACACTCGATCATATCCTGTCCGTACTCGAGAAGAAAGGCGTTGCATACTGGTGGGACGGTCCAGTTGAGGACTTCATCCCTCCTTCTCTGATCAACGAAGGAGAAGCAGTCTCTGAGGTATGGGTCAAGGGCACGGACACAATGGACGTGTGGTTCGATAGCGGGACGTCATGGTCGATGCTGAAAGAAATGATTGAGCAATATCGTCAGGAGAATCCGAGCCGCAAGCACCTTGCAGACATCTGTCTGGAAGGCTCAGATCAGCATCGCGGTTGGTTTCAGAGCCAACTCCTCACAGCTATGGGAGCCGCTGCTTCGCCGGACGAGCGCGTCAGCCCGTATGGACACTGATCACTCATGGCATGGTTTTAGACCAGGATGGAAAGAAGATGAGCAAGTCTCTGGGAAACATTGTCAGTCCGCTGACGATCGTTTTTGGTGGGAAGGTTGGTTGCTCTGACTCTCTAGCGTAATACGTCGATTGCGAAGCGCGCTACCTCTACAGGATAAGAAGAAAGAGCCTGCTTATGGGGCAGATGTGCTGAGACTGTGGGCAGCGACAGTTGAGTACTGGCGCGACATGTCGATCGGGCCTACGGTCTTGTCGCAGGTTGCCGAATCGCTTAGGAAAATTCGAAACTCGTTGCGTTTTATCTTGGGCAATATCAGGGACGATAAGGGGCGGGGAAGCTTCCAAAGGTGCCCAAACATGGAATGGGTCTAGTACATTCTTCCTTGCTATCTTTGCTGACTCTCAAGACTGATGGACTCTGCCAATTTTCCAAGGCTGAGCGCTACATCATGCATGAACTATATAATCTTGAGCAAACGGCGCTAGATGGATACTCGTCATATAATTTCCCCAAAGGTGTGTTGTTTTGTTTTTGACCAGAGCACTTTGCATTGACGGGAATTTCTGGCAGTCGTGAATGCGCTGACAAACTTTGCTAACGTTACACTATCGTCATTGTATTTTGACATCACCAAAGACTGTCTATATGCCAACTCCGTCACAAGTCATGAGCGGAGAGCGGTTGTAACCGTCTTGGAGACAGTACGCCTGCATTTCAAATACATTGCTTATTCAATACTAAGCATATGGTAGGTTTTAGATACGATGACCAGTGCTCTTGCGCCCATACTGCCGCATCTTGTTGAAGAAATCCACGAAGTCCGATGTGCAGACGGCTCCTCGGCATTCATGCGCAAGTGGACGCCTCTCGTGAGTTTCTGTCAAATTTGTTGTTGAGGGTTAGGTTGAACTGACTCCGTGAAGCATGAACTGTGGAAAGATGCCGACGCTGCGCAGGAAATGAACGAACTGCTCCGCATCCGTGGTGCAGTTTTGGGTTTGCTGGAGGATGCCCGCGGGGACAAGTGAGCAACATCCCGCTTTCGTTGACAACATATTTTGACTATGATATCTGCAGACTCATTAAGAGTTCACTGGAAGCTGAAGTTGACATCGTGATACCCGTTCGGACGGCAACAACACCGTCATAGACTTGCTGAGGCGAGAAGGTGGGTGATGCATATTCCTGGGATCTTCATGGGATTTGAATGCTTTTTTTTTCCGAATTGCAGAACAATTCTTAAAGACGCTATTCATTGTGTCGGACGCGGTTGTGATAGAGGAAGGGGATCTAGGCACCTCATCTCCAAGTTGGGTTTACATGAAGGATCTCCCTATACCAGGCATGTTGTTTCGTTTCTTATTCGATACACGGGGCTAACGTTTACCGTAGGTTCTGATGAGGGTATTGTTGTCCGTGTCCGGCCAACGAGCCTGCACAAATGTCCGCGGTGTTGGACATACACGCGGGAAGAACACGAAAGGTTGTGCTCCCGATGCGCATTAGTTGTCACAGAGATCACCCGTTCCTGATATATTACATAATCAGCAAATCAAAGATGATCAGCTCCGATTTGGATAATTTTCAGCAATCGAGGTCGTCGAAGAGCGCGAGTGACCATTTTGCCATGCCTTTCTCCGTATCTGCTGCTGCTACGCTGCTCCTGTCGTGTCTCGGGCATGGCTGTCGCTCGAACAACAGACGCCATTGTAATCAGTCACAGTTGTTTATCTTCGCTTAGATTTGATTATTGCATGAAGAAAATTTTTTTGCAAGTCCTCAACGGCCTCGGCGCTGGCAGAGGCGATCAGTGTGCTGGGCCACCGTTGCATTCCCGTCTTTTGAGAAACAACTTATGCTGGCTGCGCGATATGTTGCAGGCCATCTGACCCGATATCCTTCCATTTTCCGGGCTTTGCATCTGATAAGAGCCAGATCGAGTCGCCTTTCCAGGCTCGAGTCATACCAAACACTCTCCTCCATCCTCACCACACACAGACACTGCCTATCGCAGCAGCAACGCACCATGTCCTCCTCGTCAGTCGACAGCGTCGTTACGTCGCTGGCGAACCTCTCCATCAAGCCTGTCGCCACGCTTGCGCATGTGGAAACGACGTCCCCGCAGGCATGGCGGGATGCCCTTGCCACGCACCCCTCCGCGCCCAAATCGTTCGAGCTGATCAAGACGCTCGTGTACAAGCCCAAGACGGCCAAGACGGCCATCCCGATCCCCGTCGTCCTCGTCGCCCGCGATGAGTCCGAGACAAACTCGACTGCGATTGGAAAGAGGCTGAATCTCAAGGAGCTGAGATTGGCGTCCTCGGAGCTCCTGTCAGAGTTTTTCGGGCTGGATAAGGATTCCCGTACGTCCTATGAGCGTCAAAGCTACTGATCACGCCCTTGAATGACCGCTTACTCCAGTGTCTCCGCTGGCTTTGGACAAGGAAAAATTCTCCAGAGTGCTAACAGTCGTCGATTCCTCGATCGCTACCTCTTCTTCGCTGTTCGCCATACACGCACTCTCATCTAGTTCAACCCTCTTCTTGTCTGGCCCAGAGATCACCTCTTATCTCAAGTCCTTGGAGACTGACGACGCGAAGCTCCAAGAGATCGATCTGCACAACCTGGCGGGAGGCTCCGTCGTCTCCGCCGCCCAGACTTCGAAGTCCCCGGTCAAAGAAAAAGAAGACGCGAAAATTGAAGGAGCCGTCCAGATCGCTATCGGTGTCAAAAAGGAGGTCGACTTTGCCGCCTGGTACACTAATGTACGTGTCTCCATCGACGAAGAAGTGCCAAGTTTCTGACTTGTGCTTCTATCAAGGTCCTGCTCAAAGCAGATATGCTCGACTACTATAGTGTCAGTGGATGCTATATCCTGAAACCATGGTCGTATAGCATCTGGGAAGAGATCCAAGGTATGTACTTTTCATTTTGACATGGACACTACGGCTCATTACAGAACAGACTGGTTCAACAAGCGAATCAGGAAGATGGGTGTCCAAAACTCGTATTTCCCCATGTTCGTCTCTTCAAAAGTGCTTGAGCGGGAAAAGGATCATATTGAAGGGTTCTCCCCGGAAGTCGCATGGGTCACACGGGCGTGAGTCTCGGAATTCACCCTCATGGTATATGTTTGACAGCTTTTCACCTGCCAGCGGGAGCTCTGATC
This sequence comes from Macrocybe gigantea, assembly GCA_011319805.1. Taxonomy (NCBI): domain Eukaryota; kingdom Fungi; phylum Basidiomycota; class Agaricomycetes; order Agaricales; family Callistosporiaceae; genus Macrocybe; species Macrocybe gigantea. The sequence goes on along the minus strand of SJRY01000038.1, from coordinate 76,313 downwards.
TTGAAGAACCCATCGCCATTCGCCCGACATCTGAGACGGCAATGTATCCCTGTTAGTGCCTTGAATGTGTCCACTCTCCATGAATTGCGGATACTGATGTAGTAAACAGACTATGCTAAATGGATCAAGAGCCACCGTGATCTTCCTTTGAAACTTAATCAGTGGAATAGCGTCGTTCGCTGGGAATTTAAGAATCCTCGTAATGTTACTTCTGCCCACTTAAGAGCGAAGCTGACGGCGACCTTTTGCAGAACCATTCCTTCGAACCCGAGAATTCCTTTGGCAGGAAGGTCATACTGCACATCTCACCAAAGCAGAGGCGGACATCGAAGTCCGAGAAATCCTGGAGTTGTATCGCCAGGTGTACGAAGATTTGTTGGCTGTTCCCGTCATCCCTGGCATCAAGTCCGAGAAGGAGAAGTTCGCGGGCGGGCTGTACACCACGACACTAGAAGGCTTCATCCCGACCTCTGGTCGCGGCATTCAGGCTGCCACGTCCCACTGTCTTGGTCAAAACTTCTCCAAGCCGGAGATGTTCAACATCTTCGTCGAGGACCCGAACGCGCCGTCGGAAAAGACTTACGTGTGGCAGAACTCGTGGGGTCTTTCCACTCGCACGATTGGCGTCATGGTCATGGTTCACGGCGATAATCAAGGTTTGGTGCTTCCCCCACGCGTGGCGAGCATCCAGGTCGTCGTCGTCCCTTGCGGAATCACGGCGAAGACGACGGACGAACAGAGGACGCTGATCAACAGTGCTTGCGACAAGCTGGCGCAGACTTTGAGTGATGCGGGCATCCGGGCGAAGGCTGATCTTCGTGATGGATACACCCCTGGATACAAGTTCAACGATTGGGAGCAGAAGGTGATGCTGAATGAACTGACCTGCGTTCGCTTCCCTTGCTAACATTCCTTTCTCTCAAAAGGGTGTCCCTCTTCGTCTTGAAATTGGTCCTAACGATCTGACGAAGAGCCAGACTCTCACTGTCCGTCGCGACACTGGCGTGAAGAATCCAGTATCCCTTGTCGGGATTGCGGACGCTGTGGACAAACTTCTGAAGACCATTCAAAGCGACATGTTCAAGCGAGCGCAGGAAGAGTACTTTTCGCGCCTCAAGAGATCACGAAATGGGATGATTTCGTGCCTACGCTCGACAACAAAAGCATTGCTGTCATCCCTTGGTGTGAGGTTGAAGCCTGCGAAGACGACATCAAAGAGAGAAGTGCCCGATCGTAAGTCAAGACAAGCGAGACATGCTTTGCGTCGTGGTGGCTGATTCGTGCTTCTGCTTTGTCTCTGCAGGTCGGAGCCCACAGATGAGCGTGCCCCCTCTGCTGGGGCCAAGTCGCTGGCTATTCCGTTCGACCAGTCGCGCTGGACTCCTATCGAACCTGGCAAGACGAAATGCCCAGCATGCGGACGCGATGCAAAGAGGTGGACAATGTTTGGAAGATCATATTAGACATAGACAAACCCATGTCAAGCTCTTGTGGAATATCTCTTGTAGCTAATGCCGGAACGTTTATCACCTTCCAAAAGCGGCTACCATGGACCCGCGTCGTGTTACCTTTGTCTCAAGCACGTGACACGACGCGTCGGTCTTATTTGCTATTATTTATTTTGTCTTCGTCGCACGTGATGTTGGGTACTTGGGACCTGAAAACGGCTCTCCGCTCTGCACCCGACGACATCCCAAGAACAGAGCAGAACCACCAGTTTGTCGAGGATCTACTCCGCCTAGAGTAAGATGTCCTCGCATATTCCCGTAAGGACAAGTTTTTGCGACATTTTATCGTTGTTTTAATGCTTCAGAAGACACGTCGTGTTACACGAACGACCCGTGCAACCACGCTCAAGGAAAACGAAAACGCAAATGTCAGAGTATCTCGTCTCGCTACGCGCACAAAGCCCATCGGTGCCGCCACTACGTCTAATGCCGCCGCTGCCACCAACGCCCCGAGATTGACTCGGGCGACCGCTGGGACGGTGGCCTCGCGAGCCAGGACCATCCTTGGCGACTCGAAGCTCGACCCGCAGGCCGGGAAGCGGAAACGTGACGTGCTGGCAGAGTCTAGCACGATGCTTGCCAAGGAGAACGCTGCCCGGCGAGCGGGGGTGAAGGACGATGGCAAGAAGGAAAAGTTTGATGGCGTAGTGCTCAAGAGCAAGACCACCACCGTGATCCGCCAGCCCTTGCGCACCGTCAGCGCTGCGTCCAGACAGACCGCCAATGCCCAACTGGTGGCTACCACCGTGTCAAAGCCCACAGTGCTGGAGAAGGTCAACGAGCAACATAGTATTGCTAGGGTCGAGGATCCTAATGCCATGGTGATCGATCCGCCCGTGCAGCTCCCGAGCATCACCGTTCGACGGTCTATCATCGCGAAAGAGAACAATGCTGCGGCGGTACGTCGTTCAGATGCTTATCGCCGCGCGTCGGCGCGCTCCGTCGCGGTGGCGCAGCGGCAAGCCACGCAGGATGATGAGGCAGATCGTGTGTTCAAGAAGCGTCGCACGTCCTCGGATACTCCGGAGGAGGACGTGGAGGCGCTGGAGGAGGCCCGCTTGAGAGCAGAAGAAGAGGAAGCTGCCACAAAACTCGTCGCTGAGATGGAGACTTTTGCGGAGGAGCCGGAGGCAGATCCGGAGACAGGACCATGGGACGACCTCGATGCCGATGATATAGACGATCCACTCATGGTCAGCGAATACGTCGTTGACATTTTCAAGTATTTAAAACAACTAGAGGTGATGCCTTCTCCCTCTCTTGTTCTCTTTCCGTTGTTCATGATCACACCAGTTAACAACAATGCCTAATCCACACTACATGGAGAGTCAGAAGGAGCTTGCATGGAAGATGCGTGGCATCCTAACCGATTGGTTAATTCAAGTTCACGTCCGGTTCCGGCTGTTGCCAGAGACATTATTCCTCTGCGTCAACACTATTGATCGATTCTTGTCCGCTAGGGTGGTCTCACTAGCCAAGCTTCAGCTGGTCGGAGTAGCTTGCATGTTCATTGCCGCCAAGTTCGAGGAAGTAGTAGCACCGTCGGTGACCCATTTTTTGCTTTGTGCCGATTCCACTTATACAGAGTCGGAAATTTTGCAAGCGGAGAGATACATCTTGAAGACGCTGGATTGGAACCTGAGCTACCCCAATCCCGTGCACTACCTCCGTCGGATAAGCAAGGCGGATGACTACAATGTGCACGTTCGAACGCTCGGCAAATATCTCCTCGAGATCGGTTGTCTGGAGTGGAGACTGATTGCTGCCCCTCCCTCCTTATTGGCTGGTGCTGCAATTTGGCTAAGTCGCCTCGTCCTTGGGTATGAAGTTTGGGTATGTGGTTCCTTGTGAACGGATTGCTACTCTTGCCTCATTGTCGCATGTAGTCGCCGAACTTGGCCCATTATTCTAGTTACCCAGAAAGCGCATTGGTCCCAACAGCGAATTTGATGCTCAACTATATCCTCAAACCTATACGACACGAATCGTTCCACAAGAAATATGCAGGAAAGCGGTTCAGCAAGGTTAACATTTGAAGCCATGCTCTCGTAGACACTCGTTGACGCTTTTCATAGTCAAGCATCGTAATGAGGGAGTGGGCTCTGGCTCGATGGTCAGAAGGAACCCAAGTAGATCTTTCCAAAGAATTACCGGAGATCAAAACCCAGATACGGCTTGCCCGACAGGCCGAAGAATTGCGTCAACTTCAAGAAAGCTCTGAAGACCTCGTTACGGCGGAGTTAGCACCGCAACTCGGCCGTCGACAGCGTCGTGCTTGCTAGGATTGCCATCTGTGCCGCCTGGTCGCCATGGACCCTGTTGCGTTGGCCGAAGATTTATGCCATGTTAGGCGCTTCGGACGTAGAGTGTTGTGTCCGAAGGTGGTCTGTCCGTGCTTCGTATTCTGCGCTGCATCCGTATTTGCATCCGTCCCACTTTCCTATTCTTTCTTCACACCTGCATATTCAACATCTGTTGTTCATTCAGCAACGCTCAGACCTAGCATTAATCATCTTCAATTCTTGTAAAGCCTAATCATCCCCACCCTATCCTCCCTCCCACTCTCAACCCGTCCCGTCTTTGTTCTATTTTCTACGATTTCATTCTTCTCTTGAATACCGACCTTTTCTTCCTCCTTGCTCGATTTGTTATGGATCAATGTTTTCCATTTTTACACGCTTTCTTGTCTCCGCAAGGGACCCACTACGGCCACACCTTTGAACGTTCTACACCGCTTTTCCTTCCGTTGGTTATGTAGATACTTGCTCTTTTCTTCAAGTTGTACCACTCAACGGAAACCACTATTTATTATCAAGACACAAGACCTGTACGCCTGCATTTAAACATATGTAGCCGGTTCCTGTCCGTCTCACTCCCTAGGCAACCATGTTTCTTTTCTCAACAGATTATCACTTATGCCATATATGACTTGTTTCACAGCGAAGAAAAAATCTATATTTCATTTCCTATGCCTCCATTTTGTCCTCTTTCTCCCAACCAGGATTTTTCTGCAGAATCACAAAGCCTTCCAGAACGTGCGCAAATGGGATATATTCTTCTGTCGCAAGTTCCGAACGCTCTGTTGTCCCCAAACGGACAGGTGTCTGGTGTGTCTGGAAGCCGGAGATTGTTCTTGGCTTGCCGGCTTGGCCCACAACATCAACAGCCTGAAAAGGAGGGGGAAAAAGTCAGGATGGAACAGGTACGTTGAGGCGGATTCGCATTACCTGGCCCACACGGACAGTGACCGGGAAACTGTTAAGCTCCTCGTCCAATGTGATCAAGAAGCGAGGATACATGGCCGTCACGAGGAAGTAGAGCATCCAATGGTACTTGTCAAGGATGACTATATTCCGAGAGGAAAGCCTGAGCATAGCTAAACGGGAGACGTTAATTAGGAATCAGCTTACACCCTTTAGCGTCCGTAAATGCTGTCAGAGTGGCAAGTAGACCGGCGACGGCGGGCTTGTGCAGGATGTTGCGGTCGCAGAAGAATGGATTAAGACCGATCGTGCCCTTGCCCATGTGTACCAGGCCTTGAGCTACGCGGACCATGAAGAGGCAGTCAGGTTCCTTGTAATAATACCCGGCCAGCTGGCGCAACATCTGCGCCAGCCTTGCGTTGTTCGTGCCGGCGCCGATGAGGCCCATAGCAAATATGGCATTCAAGGCGACTTGCAGGTCGTTGTCGTGGCTGTATTTCGACAGCGTGTCGAGCAGAGGCAGTTGAGGGTTAGAGGTGCTCACAAGACCGATGGCGAGAGGGACGGCTTTGCGGATAGTCGGTTCACCATAGTGCATCTGAAGGACAGGAGCGTCAGAACTCAGTGAGAGACCACGCTACAAAGCTCCACTTACAAGGTGGTTGAACTGTCTCAACGACATTTCTCCGCCAATGTCCTCTCCCATTGCGATCAAAGCAACGGCAATCGTGGCAAACGATTGGAACGTGTCATCCCTGGGCGAATCGTCTTTCGAGTCCTCCTTGCCCTCTTCTTTCTTTTCCTCCTTTGTTTCTTTGGCCTTGTCCTTCTGGGGATTGATATGGTCGTCGCAGTTGTGCAGCATGGCTTGCACCTTCAAGACATTGCCAGTGCCGGCAAATGCACAAGCTTCCACAAGGATCTGTGCAGTCTTCGAAATTGGGTGATCAATGGCTTTCAGAGTCTCCAGCGTGCATCAGAGGCATCTTGCAATCCTGGACATGGAGGGTTAATATGGATCTCAACACTGTAATGCGGTCCGGCTCACCAAGGTATAGCAGACCCAAGCCGAGAGCCATGAATCTTGCCCACTTTTCATCCAAGACTTGTCCTCTCTCTCTGCCTTTTCCATCAACGTCTGCAAGATGGTGCCAGTGACTTCGCCGTTCTCGCTTCCGACGAAGATGAACCCAAGAGCCAATGCTGCAAGACTGGCGATTCCATCGAACAGAGTCGTCGGCGACGTGAGGCAGGAGGAAAGGCAGGATATCTTCTCGATGCGAGCCGGCGTATGCTACACCGATGCCCATGATGGCGCTAGTTCTGAGAGGCACGGATTTGTTCTCCGTGTACTCCCCGAGAAGAGCGAGGGCCGCATCAGCTTCAGTTCGAACGCCGGTGTTCAGGATGCCGTTGCGAAAAGGGCGCCTGCCTGAATCAAAATCAGAATACAGGAAAATAAGGCAGACGGTCTATTTTCGCACTTTGATATATTCTTCTGAAGAGTAGGTGTATCGATCGACGTGACTCAAACCGACGTCGGTGTCCCAAAGCAGACTGAGACCAAGGGAAGCAGTCGCGCTGAGCATGCCTGAAATTAATTGAGCAAGAAGTCCACTTTTCGACACATCATGAGTAAATCGCACCATGATCTTTATTCTTGTATACCCAACTGTTTCCTCCATCAGCCTCTACCATAAGCTTATCATTACCGAAACCCGCATTCACAAACGCATTAACGAATGTTCCTGCCAGATTCCCTCGCGCAGAATCGACATTTGCCGTTGTTCCCGGTCCTAGGAAAAGGTATATATCAATGCGAGAACAAGTGACGGATGTTCGATAATACGAACTTGTATTTTCAAGATGCGACTTGTACACATCCTCTAAACTCTTGGGCTCCAACACTCCGAGTTCTTTGCCAAATTCGCGGAAATGCGTACTCAGTCGAGTGTTGCTCAAACACTCCACAAGGTCCTCTGGGAGCTCTTCCTGGAAATCGACATCCGCATCCGCATCCGCATTGTCGTCTGCTGGAGGATGCAACCATTCGATTGGTATTTGAGCCCGAGCGAGAAGGAAGGCAAGTTGTCTTTTCATTAACCTGGGGATAGACAGTCAATAGAGGTGGATATAGGCGGGCTGTCGGACTGACGGATTGCCTGGTGCATTGAAATCTTCACGAACGAGATCTTGGTCGCCAAGGCGGATGGCGAGTTCCAGCGCTTCCGGGAATTTGTGATGTTGGATATAGATTTTGTGCGCTGTCCGCAAAAATGAAACATCGTCTGGTGGTGGTAATAGGTTAACGCAGCTGCCGACAGTCAATTCGAAGATCGCTCAGGAACTACATGAAGGGAGCATACCGGATCATATATTGGCAAACTCTGCCAAAGGTGTTGTCGTCAACAAGCTCTGCAATTTCATCCACGATCTCCAATTCTTCCAACAAATCCACTGCATCTGGCTCCGCGTTGTGTCCGAGAAGGAATACGGCACATTGCTTTGCAAGAGCTCGAAGGTCATCGATAGTACTTGGAAGCGGTTGTTCTGGTTTTTGATCGGTTCCTGCCTCGGTGGATGTGGCCTCCTCAGTCCGTATTGTGTATTCTTCGCCGAGTTCGGCCGCAAGATGACGAACATATTCATGACCCCAGTTTCCTGGATCAGCAAGGGGAGAGTCTGCAGGACGAAGGGCGGAGGCGAGAAGTCGGTATCGCAATGTTCCACGTGGTTCAGTATCAGAGTAAGTCATCGCAAGGACGGAGAGAATATCTGCAAATAAGCTCTATGGTAATGGTGAGATGGAAACTACAATGAAACTAATTTCGCAAGACTGGACCTTGTCCTCCGATGGCGGCCATGTCTCGTAAAGAGTTTGAAGGTCGGGATAATAAGGGCGGAGGAATTTTAGTGGTTTCGGCACGGAGGTCATGGACGAAGTTGATGTCCGTATGAGCGTTCGGAGAGTTTCTAACGCTGGTCGGTACAATTGAGTATTGGGTTCCTGCGCCAAGGTCATTATCATTCCGGAGACCAGGATTACGGGGGAGGTGTACCCGAAGACGCTCGATCAACATCTCCAATTCGTTCTTGAGCTGGAGGTCTTCCTCCGACTATACCATAATGTCGAATTCATTCACGGTGGGCAACACAAATGGGTGAAGGATAACAGACCAATTCCTCGCCCTCCTGCTCCTTGCCATCGAGCTTCGGTTTAGTGGATTTTGAAGGACCCTCTTGTTTATCTTTATTCTCGTCATCTGGCTTGTCCTTCTTCTTTGGATCTTCGGACCTGACTTGGATGGCGAATTCTGAGGACTGTTTGGACATGGCTGGATAAGATAGAGCTATACGATGACCTGCACAGAGATGAACGCGACGCGCGTCCAGGTCAGTTTTCCCACGGTCGAGACCCTGCATGCCTTCCATAACGAGCCACATTTGAGTCGAATCTGATTCTGACCCAGCAGACATAGACATGCCAGATCTCCAACATCTCTATCTTTAAGAGAAACGAGGGTCTCTTTACTCTGTATGCAGTTGACCTTTTGAATGTCGCAGCTGTCTCATATTAGACGCTTTCGCATACGTCTATTAGATCTAATAATTTTTTTTTCCTTCGTCCATTATTCAAATTTTAAAATACAGCAAAGAGACTCGCGGCCCTCAAGGACCGATAGCCAATACCTCGCAGCTTCTCTGAGGAACAACTAGCAAGAGAATGAGGTGATGTCCGAAATTTGCATGGCAACACGTGCAGTGGTAGGGTCTGGATCGGCACTTGCTTCGTTGGCTTGTTTATTAACAGCACTTGCACAGCGTGAACCAGGCCTTCCTCCTCCGTTGCACTCCCCAGCAGCGAGTGCAGCAGCTATTCTTCGTTCCTTTCTGGCTGGCCATATACTGGATTCCAAGAGACCGAGCTTGAGCTCAGTGGGAAATGAGCGAAGGAATCCAGATCACTATTCCAGGTTCGAAAGCGGTCTGTATTTCCCGTCCTCCACGGCACTCACCCTTTCACTTTCCCCAGACTTTGACGATGACGATTACAGCTCTGCTCCGACTCCGTTTGGTCGCTCAGGCGGTGCTTTTGGCTTCGGAGGAAGCTTTGGGGGATCCGCACTTGACTCGCCCACCTTAACGACGCCTGTCGCGGAACGCAATGAACAGCGCAGCTACTTTCCTTCCCATTCCCGCATGGACTCTGGAGCATCGGTGGAATCCACCGGCTCTGCGACCACACGACATGCGAGCCGACCCTTTGCACATTCGTCACAGTCCTCGATAGCGACCACCAGTACCGCTTTTCCAAGAAGCCTTCACTGGCTTCAATCCGAAACGCCTTCAAGAGCGGGAAAAGCGTCGGCAACGATCCTCCGCCCGTGCCTTCCCTTGACCATCATCCGTATCCTATTCTGAGGAACCCGTTCAATCGATCCACGTCTTCTCTCAACAATCACGTTTCACCTGTCGCGACTCGTGGGCCTCTCAGCTCTCCCTTCCCTCGACCTCCCACGCCCGGCTCGGTAGTTCGCAGCCTCAAGGCCAAAACGCATTCACATGGAAAGTCGCATCACTCGCAAACGGGCTCAGTATTTCACGCGTCGGATGGCGGAAGTGACTATGGTCATCATTTTCACCTCGTCACCCCCTCCTGTACCTCCAGTCCCAACAATTTCGGCGCGTTTTACGGCAGTGACACACCCCCGATTTCAGATATCGAGGAGGACAGAGTTGTGATAGATCCCAAGACACCTGCTGATTTCGCACTACATGCAGTGTTCATGAGATTTGCTACAATTGCCGAGAACAAAATCGACAGCTATCTACGTCAGAACATGGTAGGACGTCCCTACGTCGAAATCAAACAACTGATGCATTAAAATGCCGTTTACCAGGAACCGGATCCCTTGTTATCTGACTTTTTAGGTCCAGGGGTCGATCCAAAACTCGACGCAACACTTCAGGATCTCGGCAAGATAGCTCAAAAGCATGCAAAATCAGTCTTGGACTCGATTATGCGCTGGCGCAGGAGTCAACAGGAGAACGTCGGACAAGACATCATCAAGCTACAGACTTCGCAGGTTTCTGGCTCGAACAGGCTGTTCCGACTGCACGATCTGCCCGCTATACTCAACGGACGCAAGTCGCTCGCTTCGATGTATGTCATGTGCCGGGCACTTGGAGCGGTGTTAGAGTCGATATCGAAGGACGCATTAGAAGAGGCGATGGGGCATGAGTTGGAGGAGTCGACCTTCGACCAGTTCAGAAAGCCGGATTTGAAGCTGTTGGCCCAGTCTGCGAATCATCGTCTGAATGCGGAGTTGCTGGCGATTCTCCTTGGCCATCTTTCTCAGCTTCGGTAAGCGGCTTCACACCATGTCAAGACTGGCAAATTCATGCACCCTCGTTCTCACAGCTTTGTGAGCGTCACCGACCGCTTTTGGCCGAATTGAGCCCGATCGCTGCTGGTCAAATTCCGAAAGATTTTGATTCGAGATATGAACATCTTTTGAAGGGGTTGAAGTATGTCCAAATTAAGGTTCGTACATCCCAGGATTTGCGTACAGCGCCAGTGTACAAGTTTTCCAGGTCTGGCCGCCAGAGACGTTTGAGGAAGGAGCCGAATTCATGGAATCATTGTCCATGTCATTCGTGAATGCCATGGCCTGCGTTTGAAGACAACCTTCGCCGAAACCCTGACCTGTATCCTTCATCCCATCAGCAAGGTATGTCTGTACGCTAGAGAGCGACCTTTGTGAATGCCTAATGTATGCGTAGACTGCGCAAGCCGAGACCAACAATCCACAATGGGCTAAGGCGATTGAAGTGATATATCCCAAGGCCAGAGAGATGATGACCAAGCCTCGCTATTGGGCCGTTGCATTCCCGCTGACTATCACGAGTCTGTGCGTCGCTCCGCAGGGTTATTTCCTGAAGCATTGGATGCAGTGTTACGAGGCTGCATGTTCAAAGTTAAAGGTATGCATCTCACTTTCTTCAATTACACTCATATAGATTTACTTTGATAGGAAAAGTCCCATCGAGTCATGATCATGAATGGAATCGTCAGATTGATTTGGACCTACCTTTATCGATGTCAGGAAACCGCCTCGACGACCACTAGCAAGCTGGAAACCTTGTTGAAGCACTTTTTCCCCAGCAATCGCACCTCCATCTATCCCCCTGAGGATCATCTGGAACCTCTTATCTACATCGTCCATTTCATATTCACCCGGCATCTTGATTACGGGCAAGACCTTTGCCTAGAACTCATGCAAGAATCCGCCATCAAATCTCTTCAGCAATCTGGCAACATTGGGGGTGCACTGGCGCCTGAACGAACCTTCATTGCTGTTCAAGCTCTTCTTCTTTCCCTTCATTGCATGGAACGGGACATATTCTCCCCATCATGGCCGTCTAGTGCCGATTTTATGGCCGTTCCTAACGCAGATGACTATCCAACTTCCTCGGAGTTTCTTCCAGCTTCTATCTTGGCGAAGCCCGGGATGAAGGAATTCATTGACCGGATCGGTTCCACTCTCGCGGCGATCGCAGTCCATTGCGGCAATGCCGTCGGTCATATGTCGGTCTTTGATGAGCAGTGGGCATACGCACGACTCAACCCAGTGTACGACGAGCTACACAACTTTGCCACTCGGCGCCATCCTGACGGCAGAGTCGTCGCGTATCCGCAGAATCTGGTGTTCTTGGTGTCCTTATTGCAGACGTGCTTCCAGTCCTGGCCTAGATGTCTCCATCCGACCCTTGCGACAACGGACGCGATAGACATGCTTCTCAGGGGTGTCACCCATGTCGAGCCATCCCTCGCTGAGGTTTCGCGTCTTGCGCTGAAGCGGTTTATGGCCGATCGTACCTATGCATCTACTACGCTGGCGAGGTTCACAAGCTTCCTCTTTGGCTCCTCACACGCATCTCATGATGGTTCTGGACTGAAATTGATGGTGGAATGCTCCCGATTGTTGGACCTATGGCTAGGCATCGTCGACGGTTGGGCTCATGGATTGCTGCAGCGCAGCAAAGAGTCACTATCCGAGGACCAACAACTATTTTCGAGGCTTGGAGAAATAGAAGCTGGTGGCCTGTTCCTGCTGACGCATGAGTCGTCTTCAATCCATACGACGGGAGTCAAAGTCGTCCGCATTCTACAGCGTATACAGGAACACATCTCAACTCCAGATCAGCTGAAGACGGGTTTGCTGTTCGTTGAGCATCTTCATGGTGAAGGGATAGACAGGTCCTATCTTTCTGGCTACGATGAGCTGCTGGACAGCTCGGAAACCGCGAGATTGGAGCAATGGAGACAGTCAAAACGGGCTGACGTTGCATTACGGATTGCGGACAGTGCTCATGAAAAGATCGCAAGTTGTGGCGATATGTTTTTCCATCGTTCCTCCGTGCCACCTGCAGCCAATCCGGCTTGGCAGTTATGGCATTTAGGGACACCATTATCGCTGCAGTTTCTCGATACCATCCTACTATTTCTCACCTGGCCGGCTTGAGCACACGTGTCCCTGCAGGTCTTCCGGCCCGGGTTCCAGGGCAGGAAAGGGATGGGAATAAACTTCTCAAGGAAAACAAGCACTTTGTCGACCAGTGGTGCATGTGGGTCAAAGTGCTTTGTGCGACCGCCGTCCTTTCCGAATCGTCTCGCCCTGCCTTGACACATCTAGGAAGGGATCACACACATCTAGGAAGGGATCACACGCGCGCACCGTCGGATAGCACCTTTGAACGGGAGCGGCTGTCGACGACCAGGGGTCTCTTCAGATATCTGACTCCATTCCTTGATTCCGAATACACCATATTCCGCGATGCCGCTGTTTTATGTATCAGCTCTCTTCCGCACAACGCATACCCGCAGTTGCTTGAGGATCTCAATCTCCTTGCCGGTCGTCAGTTCTATGATGATCCGAGGGGTAAATCCATGCCGAACTCTAACGAGGGAGAGGCAAGAGCTAGAAGCACCACGGTGTTCACCGACCGTACGCGTCGTCAAGAACGCTTGCATTCAGCCGTGGCGCGCATCTACTACTTGACAGCTCATAACCTTCAGCTTCAGCGTTCCGCAGGAAAGCAAGCGGCCCTTGCGAACGTGTTGAAGTTTGTCCGCAATACACAAGCCTTTCTTACATCTCCGGAGATGCGGGAAAACCACACCTTGCAGCGACTTCGCCGATACTTCTGCGGAATTGTTGAGCGTCTCTTCGACGGTCTAGCCACTCTGAAGGATTCTGATAGGTTCATTCCATCAAACATGCACCTCACGCTTTATAGACTCTGTGAAGAGTGGTGCCAACTTGGTCCACAATCTGAAGGTGCCCGCCAGCGTTATATCCTGATGCAGAGAGCAGCTGCCTCTGCACATGTCCAGTCTGGCTCCGAGAGTCCGAGCGACCGGTTCAAAGCAGAGACGTCGCTGCTTTCGCACGCCGCAGTTGGTGCTCTAGCTGCATTGTGTGTAAGTATATTTCACAAGTTACGGAGTTCCCTGGGATTGATTAATTCTTCGGTCATAGCAAAAGGCCCTCTTTCCTCCAGAGTTATCGTCTGGTTCCCCGATCGAACGGATTGCGCCCGAATATGTCAGGCCTCTGACCCCTACCGCCGTCTTGGAACGGTTGAGTGCAATACTTTCATCTTCACATGAACGAACTCAGTCGCGCGGCAAGTAAGTTTCAGACTTGTACCCCTTGACGCATTGCCCTGATTCTTTTTTATTCCCTTTTAAGGAAAGCGCTCAGGTCCATTTTAACATACAACATGGGCAGCCAAGAGCTACTTGACGAGTCACTGAAGCGAGCCTTCGTGTTGACAAACGACTCGGACAATTCTAACAGTCGCTTCTTTGAAGTCATCGGTGAAATCGTCTCCAAGGGTGAAAACCACGGTTTCAACTTCAGCCAGATCGTCTGCCTTGGCCTCTCCAATCTGCGACATCCGTCCATTGACATCCGACGTCAAGCATTCAATATATTAGAGTCCATTCACCATCAGAACTCTGGGTTGCTTTCTATGTCTAGTTTTGAAGCCATGGTTGGAAGCTTCTCATTCGGGACGTATATTCATGCTCATAGGCTTATCTCCGACTTCCTTGCGGGCGAGCATCCTCATCCTGCCACCGAAATCCTGGCGCAATTCGCCAGCTGGCTTCCTCAGCTGCCGGATTCGGTCGCCGATACGAATGTGGTGCTACTGATGTTGCAAAGCCTGGAACAATGGATCTCAAATATCGAACTCATGCCTGAAGACAGATCAGACTGGACGCCCGAAGCTTTTTCAGCATTGTACCATCTCGTCTCGTTGACACTCCGCTACGGTAGATCTCATGCAGAGCAGATTCTGACACTATGGTCCAAACTCGTCGACTCGACCCATGTGGCCAACGGACATGCTACAGTTCGATTCCTGATCGAGCAATCTCACAAAGTTGGAAGCACCATCTTCATTAGCTGTGCTGCTAACATTGTGTCTTGTCTATGTCAGACGCCCGTTGGAGCACAGGTTTTCGAGGAGCTCTGCTCCGTCATAGAGTCCGACAGAATGCTTCCGACAATCGAGCACAAATTGACCTTTCCCGAAGCTCGAGAGTTGGAGTTGTGGGCTGATCTGGACGCGTTATTCGCAGAGGAACCGCGCCTATCGTTAGGATCTGCTCAATTCGCCTGGCTGTTTTTGAGCGACGCTGTCATCCCCCGTGCTTGGGATATGAAATTGCACCTTCCCGTCCTTCTCCATGCCCTTTTCACTCATCTTGACTATCGGGTATCCTACGTGCGGCAGCGTGCGAGACGAATGCTTTTCCAACTACTGCGTTCTTGGGTTCCAGGGTACGGCGAACTCCCGAACCGTGCGTTCATCTCGGGGAAGACCTCGTTCAAAGACGTCGTGTCCAAATTTGAGGAAGAAGCATCAACGATGTACTGGAAAGAAGATGAACCTGTCGACAAAACTGACACAAAAATGAAATGGTTCACTTCACGTGTTCTTGAATACCTGAGTCCACTTTGCCCTTCTTTAGCGGATCGGTGGGGATCATTGACGCTGATTTGGGGAACTACCTGTGCCATCCGAGGAATAGCATTCAGGTCGTTGCAAATTTTCAGAGCGCTTATGCCGCGGGTCAAGCAGTCTGACTTGGCGCGACTGCTAGGTCGTTTGTCGAATATCATCTCTGCTTCAGACGAAAACATTCAATCCTTCACAACCGAAATCCTTTTAACCATCACTTCTCTTACCAACGTCACCGACATAGACCTATCGTTGGTGCCTCAGCTTTACTGGTGCGCGTGTGCGTCATTAGGCACCACTGTTGAGAAGGAGTTTTTGCAGGCTCTCAGTCTGTTGGAAATCTTGCTCACTAAACTCAACTTCGATGACCTCCGAACTATTGAACTACTCATGTCCCAACGCCCTCTGGACTGGGAAGGCTCTGCATCCCTACAGCCTGCTCTACTGAAGGGTCTGCGTTCTTCATCGACCTCAGCGCAAACGATGAAAGTCTTGCAAATGTTATCTAGATTCCAGGATGATCGCCTCATTGATCCCAGTGGAGGACGGGTCCGTGACCTCTACACGGCCTGCTTGCCTTGGTGCTTGCAAGCAATGTCATCTGATGGACCAGATGACGCGCTCAAGCAATTCGCGGAAAACATAGGCAATTTGGCTACGCAGGAGGAACGGCCGAGTATACAGAAGATTCTGAATTCGTTCGTGAAGAATCACTTCCGTACCAGAGACGACTTCCTACGACAGTCTGTCGCCAGCCTTCGGGAACATTATGGTGCAGACAATTGGGCCGATGTCGTAACTCTTTTGCTTGGCCTTGTCCTCAATAGTGAACGCTGGCTGCAAATCCAGTCGATGCAAATTCTCAAGGTGCTTTTCCAGCATCGCGAGACTCGCAGTCCAGTCGATCTTCTGGGTTCGGAACTGCTCATGCCGCTCCTGCGGCTCCTGGAGACAGATCTCGCACCTCAAGCTCTTGAGGTCCTCGAAGAACCAATGACAATGTCCGGCGGACCATCTGCCAAGCATGTTCTCCGAATGAGCATGAATGCACGATCTCTCTTGAAAGACAGAGACGCAGACTCCGTTACGACCGTCTTTGGTGTTCCGGAAGAATCAGGATGGTCAATAGCACAAGCCGATGTTCAACAAGAATCATGTCGAGCAAATGTCATGGCAGTGTTCGACACTTGCTCCATGGCGACAAGACCTTCTCGTATTGATTTCGAGCCCGAAGCCGAATCATTGGCATCAGTCAGGGAACCTTCTCGAGATTTGGGTGGGCTAGTGAAGGATCTTCATGACTTGACGACGTTCTTCCAAGAGAAGAAAAGTTCGACTTCGGGTTTCTCATTCCCCACTCCCGATAGGCGCCTCGAAGCACGCGTAGCTGCCATACTCGCCAAATCCACCGCATCTGAAGCAGTTCCACAGACCCCCTTCATGAGGGATGTTTTCCGTATTGAAGGGCTGGGCGCTTCTTCGGACAACTCCGACACCAATTCTGATTCTGATTCTGAATCCGATGCATTCATATTCGATTCTCCCTCTCTTTACCGCAACACTCCAAACGGGCATGGGTACCATTAATTATTAGCATTGTTTTCTGGGCACCAGCATTTGTTTTCGAACCTAGAAGTACAGGTATTGTATCATAATGTAATACTTCTGCAGCTATGTATACATAATCTTTCCATATGTAACAAGGAAAATAGTAGAAAAAGGGTATAATAAAAAAGAGCATGCCAACATAAGGGAGTAAATAGTTCCACTCTTTTAACATCGTTCAAAGACTTTGTAGAGATCTGGTAGACTTGCTATCTGGACAACATCACGGTCAAGCAACGATTTGGGTGGTGCCAGGTATCGACGAAAGGCTGGAAAGAGCACATGCTGTATCTGCCATCGTTCAGCTTTTTCTTGAGCTTCGTCTTCGTCATTTTTCCCAGGTGAGACGAAGACCGTGCCAGGTGTGTAAAAATAAGCTAGTTCCCGAAAGAACGTATCGAAACATTCCATTTCCGACGTCCAATTTACCTATAAAGCAAAATTCACAAGAATTCACACAAGACATCCTCGTCTTAGTGTGCCAACACACACCTGTGGTCCGAGTCGCATTAGAAACCCAGGCAAGTTGTCCAAATTGGGCGTATAATCTCGCAGCAACAGGGGGATGCTCTCGAGTAAACCAGAATCCGTTATGTCGAGCGAAAAATACTCCGAGAGCATTTCCCGCCGCATCATAAGGACGCCTACAATGCGCTAGAAGAGAATTATTCACGAAATGTCAAAGGACGGGGCCCAAAACAACATACGTCTACAATCTGCGGTTTCGTCAGTCGACTGTCTTCTGTCGACTGTTCGGCATTCACTGCGATTCCGACCAAAGTGTGCAACGGAGGCGGCGGCTGAAGTTTGAAACGGCTGATATCACCAAATTGCCTGACCCCCAGTTGATAGAACAGTTCCTCGCTTGAAAATCATCAGAGTATCGGCAACGTCAGGGCAGTATATAAACGTACGCCAAGGCGCCATGATTGACCAGATAAAGATTCGTGGAGAACTGGATCAATGAGAGCGATCTGGGCAGATCGACGATCCCGACAAAGGTATGATTCTCAAGGACTTCTGCGAGCTCTACCATGTCCTTTTAGTTTGCATTTTGCTGGCAGGGAGTATTCATGGGACTTACGTTTGTGTTTGCCTTTTATGAGGTTCTTGCGTAAACTTTGAACAGATGTCAAGTAACATTCTGATTCCTTGATTTCTCGGGCTCTGATCGTATTAGAGCTAGGACCGTCCTGTTTGCTTCCCTGAGAGAAATCTACATGGGCAGGGTTGACGACCGGAAACATGGAATCCAACGTTCTGTCCTTCAGTGATGTTCGTACTTTGTGTTGAGACAAGACTTTCTTTTTGACTTCGGACACTGTCATCTCGTCGAATCATACCATCCAGAGAAGAATTGAGCAACCTACAACTCGGAGTGGGGACCGGTTCTATGGTTTGGTCTTCACGATTCCGATTCTCATCATCCACTTCCCTCTCCTTACCCTTTCTCTTTCTGGAAGGCTGGGTTTGACCCTCCTCAATGCCACCTGTCAGAAGTGTCTTTTGAGATAATTATTACCATGTTAGGAAACATAATCTCTTGGCTTTCAACACTGACCTGATACTCGAATGTCTTGGAGTGACTTTGAGCGGCCAATGTTTCTTGTAACGTATCAGAGACCTTCTCAATGATGGATTCTTCATTGAGGAAATGAACTTCGCGTTTAGTAGGATGAACATTAACATCGACGGATCTGGGATCGATATCTAAGCTATTTGGAGGTTAGTGCCTGCAAAGTCGACAGCAAAAGATAGACAAGCCTCAGATAGATAAAAGGCGAGGCACCCTTCGGCAGGACCCCGTTGTAAACGGCTTCAAGAGCTCGTTTCATTCGAGACGACTCCACTAAGCGATCTAATCCTGGTTAGCTTCAGATGCGGTATGTGGATAGGTGCGGCTCACGATTGATGAATAGTAGGAAGACCATCTTTTTGGCTTGGTAATTGGCGTTTGTAAAGTACGCCTCCGCAGTCCAAGATTCCGGATCATCTTTTCTACTCGTTTCACCGTCACAGGACCGATTGGTTGAAGATACTGTTGCGTAGAGAAGTTCCTTCGTTACAGAATGCCCATAAAGCAAGCGGATGGTGTGCGACACTTCAGATGCTGACGGGGTAGTTAGGTCGGGCGAAGCGGATCCTGCCTTGCGATTACGAATGAGCAGCTCTCAGCTAGACTAGATGGTTTTCACTCTACCTTTTTGCAGACGAAGGCAACTTTCGGATTATGGACGGCGTACTTTGTCAACACATCGAGAATACGTGCATACTCCTCGGAAGCACTCCGGGAAGCCGAGAGTCGTGTAGGGGTATTATAGAAGAGGTCTTCAATCTGGAACAAAAGGAGTTCATCAAAACGCGTCAAAGGAGACACAGATTAATACGATACTGTGACAGTCGTGCCGTCATTACCAGCACAAGGTTTTGGATCTGCGCTCTGCCCAGGTTTGGGTTCAACCAGGACGCCATCCAGATAACAGGCCCTAATTCAGTAATGAGCAAAAATGTCACTATCTGCCCCCTTGAAACATACCTCCAAGCACAACTGTCCGATTTGGTCTTTGTTGTGACAGTCAAATGAGCGACGTGCGAAATGGATGCGAGAGCTTCCCCCCTGAAACCGTAAGTTCTGACATGTGATAAATCTGAGTAAGTAGATATTTTTGAGGTCGTGAAGCGTTCTGCGAGGATTGGAAGGTCTGTTTTCTGTATACCAGATGAATATTTGCGTATATATAATGCGGAAGGAACGCACCCGAATGCCACATCCATTGTCTTGTATTTGTAAAAGTTTCATTCCTCCATCTTTCACAGTAACACGGATTGAAGTTGCGCCAGCATCCAGAGAGTTTTCGATAAGCTCCTTTAGAGCAGAAGCTGGTCGGTGTATGATCTGTTACAGACCGAGTCCGACGACACTGAGTTGGTCATTGTAGCTTGTCTCTCACCTCTCCAGCCGCTATACGGTTGATTAAGGACTCCTGTAGACGTCGTATGGGCAAAGGCTCGGGCGGCTGAGGAGAAGGCGACCTTGCAGCCATGGACGTTTCGGTCAGAACGCGTCGAGGACGCGTCCCAAATTAAGATTGGCGTTACGTAATCATACATGCTCCTGCTACGGAGTGACTATCAAGCGGCTTTACTTCCATCACCTGGCTGTCTCTCCGATATGACTGCTCTAGCTGCTACACAGCCCTCAATGCATTCTTTTTGGAATCCTGCGGACGATAAATATCGTGGAGCCGTGGTGGAAGTGAGACTGTCATTGGGATCTATCCAGATGCGGCTTACGAATCTCATGCCTTCAGGATCTACAATTGCCGCCTGCTTTTTGCCTTCCATTAGGTGAACCTATATCTCGTGCCATCGAAATGGCATATGAGCGCGATTTCTCTCACATACCGTTCGCTCGCTACATCCTGCATCAAACAACGTTCTTCTAACGCCCACCTTGACAGTGTCTTGGACCGACGACGAAGACCATTGGGCTATATTGACGTTGTGAAATTGAAGGAGAAGTGGGAAGCTGGTCGAGCCGATCCCGTGGGTTTTGTTGAACCCAGCTGTGCAGCCCGATAGCTCACGTTTGCCCAGAATGACAAGGTTAGCGCACATATGACGAGATTTACAAGGTCGTCATCAGAGCCATACACCCTCATCACTCCCCTATCTCCTCTGTCGGACTTGGAAGAGTTCCTGAAAGCAAACATCTTTGCCTTGGGTCAGCTGGACATGTTTTATTCAATAGTTCGCGCTCCAACGATTGACATCTCATAGTGACAGACAATGACCGCAAGTTTGTCCTTGGGGTAGCTACCGCTCAAGACCTGGAGAATTTCGTGTCACGGCGGGGTCTCTAAACACTTAAATTCTACGTTTGCTTTTTCTATGGTCATAGCGAGCTGAACGTCGCAGCCTGTCATCATGTAGGACTTGATACCTGTATTTTTATGGTCACATTTATTAGACATCATGCGGGATTTCAACAATCCGGAGCACTTCAATGCATCAGGCTGCCCCATTCTCGTATTGCTAAGTGGAAAATACCAGCGAATGTTCATTAATGGTACAATATCGATAAAGTCTACACCAAATACAAGCCGGAGTGGTAGCGGTCCAATCCGACATCAACAGCCAGAACGACAAAAGGTCCGTCTCCGCACTGCGAGCAAATGACCTAACGATTGGTCAAATCACTGGCACACGCCGATGTCGACAAACGAAACACTTACCGAATATGATCAAAGGACCCCATGCAGCCAACAATAGAGCGACATGTTGGCTTCCAAACGGCATCGGTGGTCTGTCCCTGATCACATCCACCAGTGTGCTAAGACTAGCCAGTGTCTGGATCAATGCGAAAGCTCTAGAGGAAACGATGAGAACGCAAGTACGAAGACCTTAAGGGCAGCCTACCCAGAGAATACGATCAATCGAACTATCGCCGGCGCAAGGCTCGGTGGGGGTCTACGGCGTGCTCGGCGTCTAATTGCTGCATCGTATTCAGCTCACTTCAGTATCCCGGCACAGATTCACTGCGTCACGTAAAGCCACGTACGAGGGAAGAAAATTCAGAATCCAGGTCGTCTTGGCCATTGTGATCCATTTCTTTGGCGTATGCGTAGTCGGACTTGTTATCGAGGTCCTGGATCCACTGATATGACCCTCTCTTGTCGTCATCACCTTTTTGATGCATAGCCTCTAAGGTCTCCTGCCATTCCATCATCTGATTTGTCACGTAGTCTTGTTCTGAGATGCCATCAGGATCGACAGACACTGTGCCAGCACCAGCGGGATTCGCAAAGGTAGGAAAAGATGACGATACGGGTGAATCCAGCACATCCGATGCGGCGTCTTCCGACAGCTTCGACAACTTCGAGGGATTGTGCAAGCCGCTTAAAGTAGACGACGGGGAAGAGAAAGGCAAATGGAACTTCCTCGACGTTAGAGTCGGGCTGATGGGCTCGCGCCGAACTTCGGGACGAAAACCTAGCGAAGGAGATGGCGTCGAGATAGCTCGTGCGATGTGTGCTTCTCGCGGGCGTCTGGGAAGCGGCGTGAAATTGTCCAGATTGTCCACATCGTATTCGTCCGGATTGAACGATCGCTGTATATGCTTGTTCGTCTTCCAGATGCGAATGATAGACATCACCGACAAATAGAGGCATGGCAACGTTAGGATAAAGGGCATGCCGGCATATGACAAAAATCGCATCCTAATTCAATGAGAAGACTTGAACTCACAAATCGGATGTGATCTCGAAGACGTACCATAAGGGATCATGATAATCGCAATGCAAGTCGTCACTAGGGCTTACGGGATGAAATTTGGCCGCCACAGCGACCTGCACGATTGTCGCTACAATGGGGAAGACAATGACAGGAAGGGCATAGCTGTGGCGCCATGTTAGGGTGCTGCCATTTGAACAAATGTCAATGTTACCGCACGGTTGATGAGGCGACGAATTTGCCGTACCTTTGCCCGTCCTCACCCCACGTTTTCGGCTTCAAGACGGTGATACTTGTTCCCATTGAAAAAGCCGCGGCTACCCCAGTCATGATGAAGGTTCCAAGCCCTATAAGTACCGTTTGCGCTAAGAATAAAGAACGTGTCAGCATAGTGAAGGAGCATTCAAAACGAGATGGGCGGCGAACCAATACAGAACGACTTAGGCATGCGGAAAGGATTCATCTCCCATATCATTCCTGCGTAATCAGTGTAAGGCGGTGACCGAGAACAGTTCCACTGGGTGTCAGAACCAAAGCACGCACCCAAGCAGAATATGCCCTCCAGCATTGTGCAGCCGATGCAGTAAAGAACGGGGGCCCAATACGTCCTCACCGCCCGCGCAAATGCGAGCAAGGTCACCCAACAGCTGATAAGACCTACCGCGAAGAAAGATGTCAGCCGGGTCTTCCTGGCAACCACACGCTCCCTTCTTACCTGTCAAAGACAGGCAGAACCAGACGATTTTGAGGCCGAGGGAAAGCATCTTGCCAGCTGGGCTCTTCAGGTGAGAATGCTCTACTGGGTCGGATCGCCGGGTTCGTGGTCGGGCTCGACCTGGAAGACACCTGGCGTTCGACTGAGGCCTCCAAGGTAGAAGAAAGGAGGAGCAGTCTTCATAAACCCTTCAGGGAGGCGCCAGAGTCCTGTGAAGCGGATCCATCATTTTTTTTTCATCCGGGTTTATTACAACTGTTGATGACTACGATCTAGAGTGGAGACGACGTCGATTGGTTCTCAGCATCTCTGACTCCAACACATGCATGTGCCCACAGTGAATCGGGGGATGGCCCATCAGGAACAACGCGAATGGGTCCAGTTCCAGCAAGAGTTTAGTGGTGGGTGGCCTCTCGCGAGTCAAACGCGGATGTCTTGGCACTCTTCAGGCCAGCTCGAATTTGGCATTCCGGCCGGGGTCCTGAAGCATCCTAGTTCTCTGCGGGTGTTTTTGGCTGTCTGGCGTTAATTTTATCCACATGTGAGTGGTTCTTGCCGAGAGGAACCGAATATCTCCATAGAGTCTACGAAAATGATGAGGTGCGAAGGCAGTGTCTACATCCACGCACGCTTCTCATCCAAATGGGCTGCTGCTTACCACTTTGTTTTTGATGCATCAGTCGAAAGCTCGGCGTATAATTGATTCAAGCAGGTGGCCGCCTTTAATTAGCCGGAGGAATCACTTGCCTGGTGTGATGGATCGCTGGAAGTAGAGAAGGCGACAGGAAGCAAGACTATATCTGTCGAACAATGCATCATTATAGTAGGGGGGATGGCGTAAGGTTGAACCTAACAAGAAATTCCTCGACTATTGAAACAGAACGTCATCCATGCCGTATCCAAGTTCGGAAGATTTAAAGGTTTGAGGACACGCTGCTCTGCGGAATTCCCGCATTTACAGCGGAGACACTCACAGAGAGGTTCAAGAGAAGGGAAAAAGCATTACATTTCCGACACTCGGCAGCGAAATCCAGTCCCCGCTTGCGGAACTCAGGATAAGCGGGCGTGTCGTAGCGGTATTAAAAACGTGCCCGTCATTCGGACTGCATTGGCTTGCAAGTTCGACAAGGTGCGAACGGACGACATTATCGTCAATTTCATTCACAGGTCGGTGGTCAAATTGCGTTCACATTTTTGATTGTTGCGAGCGGAATGCTTTCCACAGGATTGGAACTAGGCAATGCTTTGTCGAACGACAGGCGGTCGAGTCACACTACCACAAATTGCAAGGCTACGCACCGCGCACTAAGCGATGGGGCCTGTCAAGGGCCATCATGTAAGGAGGCTGCCGAGTCTAGGCGCCTTGCAAGAGAGGACCTACGTGTATTCCGTTGATAGGGAGCGGTGTTGGATGGATTTGAATATTTTCCGAATTATTCCGATGGTCAAGCTAGAGGTTGACATGAAGTTTGACGCTGAAAGTTGACATGTCGCCAGACGCGGCTCTCTCACGTGCAGGTCGCGTGCTTCTATTTCATGACATGCCTGAATCCGGTAATATGCAGTGCTGATGATGTCAAGCCGTTGCGCTGATTTTGTAGTGCATTTTTATACCCCATGACGGATTACATTCGACGACTTGTCTCCGGGAACAAAGCCCGGTTCAAGGATAGAGACCTGAATCTAGAACTAGGTCAGTGAAGTTCAAGAAAGAAGGCAATATTGCGACGAACTGGCTCACCGCGACGTTAGACCTCATCTACTTGACTGACCACATCATCATCATGGGGTTCCCAGCCGTTGGTCTGGAAGGTCTCTATCGCAATCGTAGAGAAGATGTCAAGAAGTTTCTGGACCATAGGCACGGCAAAAATTACTGGATCTTCAATTTTTGTCCCATTCTAGAAAACTCCTATGACGCCGAGTTTTTCGAAGGAAGAGTCAGTCGGTACCCATATCCTGATCACCAGTGAGTCGGAAATTGCCACTAGGTGCGGTCAACCGATGTTGACGGTTAAGGCAGCGCTCCACCTCTCGCCATCATGCCCTTACTGACGCGTGAAATGCACGTCTGGCTGGACGGGGCCTCAAATCGCGTAGCCGTCCTTCATTGCAAAGGTACCGTCAAGACGTTTCCTATGTCAACTGCGACGTAATATAACAAGAATGATTAGCTGGGAAGGGAAGGTCAGGGACTATGGCTTGCGCTTACCTCCTGACATTAGGCACTGCTCCAGTTCCTCCTCAGCTAAAACGCAGCTACAGCAAAAAAGAATGGGCTAAGAAACGCGCCCAAGATGCAATGCAAGCCGTGCCTGGTGATATTGATGAGGCGGGAGTGCGGTACTTAGATCGACATGGACAGCCATCGGCCTTACAGACCGAGTCGTCGGAGTTGGCAGACGAGTCCGTTGGCGTTCAATCGATGGCGTCTGCGACGCAGCGAACGAGCCCCAGCCCATCCTATGCCGAGTCGCTGAAAAATGTTCTAGACTTGCTCACTTCGCGCAGAATGAGGGCACCGTCTCCAGGCAAGAAAATCAAGGACGGTATCAGCATTCCTAGTCAACGTCGATGGCTTTATTACTGGGCCTTGCTTCTTGCAGACGAGGCTCCGGCAAATTTTTGGGCTGATCCAACTGCGAAAGAGCAGACGTTGGGGTAACCAGAGTGTGGCTGAGCGAAATAAAGCTTCGCATGAAGGAGTCATCAGCTATGACGATGAACCTCGTGTGGGCAGCGAACTACGTTATCGAGAAAACGGGCAAAGGAACCAGGATTTTCACTCCGCCAAACGGCAATCCTATCTGGGCCTCGCTGGCGAGATACGATGATGAATTGGTTGAACGGTTGGAAACGTGGGAGAGACATACACGAGACCCGAAAAATATGGGAAGGCGCAAACCAGGTTCGGAACGTATGGGAAATGAGGTACTTGCGGATTTTTTTAAAGATGGCAGGTGGGACAAATCAAAGATGGTCCGAAGTTTTGCGCGGATGGCTCCCTCTGGAGAGAAGGACGTGATTGAAAGTGAGGATGAAATTGTACGTCTCGTTCTCCTATTTGCAGTGCATATGCGAGAAAATAAATACAACCACAGCATGGAAAGATCATGTCTTACACGATAAGGCCAGTCTCTGACGAGAGCTGGGCCGACATCAGGGAAGAACTGGAACAGGAAGAGACGTCAGCGAACAAACCGGAAAGTACATCGGAAAGTTTTCCACCATCGAAAACTGCCTCTGTCGGTGACTTCACGCAAGAAGCAGCAAAAGAGAGAGGAATCGTGCTTGACGCTGCACGTGAAGCTCGCGTGAAGCTATATATGGGCCAAGTGTGTGATCGTGAAGTCGTCGAAAGGACTTTGCTCAATCCTTTCATAGCTGTTCATAGGCTGGGTATGGTTCATACCTGCATTCCATATGGTTCAAGGACAAACATCTAGCAAGTTGCTATTGACGTGCAAAGACATCGACTTCCCAATGGGGATAGGCAGCAGCATCGTGGATTTGGAAATTTCGTTGGAGTCTCTAAAAGGCGACGAAGCGGAGGTCTTCCGCCCGGCATCCAGAGCGGTAGCTGAAGGGAATGGGCGGAGCGGGACAATGCTAGCAACGGACCTGGCCACAGGGACAGAGAGAATGGAAGAGATGGTGGAGGCGCGGCAGGCCACAGAAGACTGACAAGGTGTCACGGTCACGAAAACGCGGTGGGGCATCACGTGTCATGCGCGTCTTAGTTATTTATGCTTATTTTGTTGTCGGGCAACTCCTTGCTCCATTTTTGGAGCTCGCTTCTCTTCCACAATCTGGCTTGTCGAGCCGTCAATATCAGCTCTGTCTGCGTTGTACTATTCCTTCTTTCATTCTTTCTTTCCATCTGTCTCGAAACCAGAAGTCATGCCTACGGTACCGGTAAGTTCTATTCGATACAGCCTTTTCTTGATCTCGACATCGCGACTCACTGAACGTCCTCCATCCCAGGTCCGCCGTACGACGCGGATTACGCGAAGCACCACGCAAGCTAACGAAAACGCCAATGCACGCCCATCCAGAATGATCACTCGATCCAAAGCCGCCGCTGCCACCGTTCAGAAGGAAGTCGTTTCTCGCGTCACTGCTCCGACGCAGGCGTCCAGGGCCAAGACTGTCACGACTGAGAACGCCGCAGGAAAGAGGAAACGCGACGTCCTAGTTGAAGTGACGGGCTTAGTTGCGAATAAAAATGCCAAGGGCAAATCCTCATCGAGCACAGCGAAGGGAAAGGGGAAGGGGAAGGCCAAGGTGGCAGAGCCAGAGACTAAACCAACCCTGAAGACCAGCACGGCCAATGCTCGCGAAAACGCAGCCGTGAAGACTGGCATCGTCACCCGGAGGGCACTGCGTCCGACGAGCACGGTGCCCACCGCCTCCGAACTAACAGCTATTCCGGAGATAAACGCCAAAGATAGCGAACCGCCTGCTCCTTTGAAACCCCGCTCTCCTGTATTCACTCGACCTCCCGAACCTCCGCGACGCGTCGCCGATGAGGCGGAAGATGAACGCGCAATCAAGCGGCGGCATACAGCGCAGCCACTGGAAGAGGAATTTGACCTGTCACAAATTGAAGCTGATGATATTGCGATAGAGCTTCAACGAACTGAAGCGGAGGAAGAACCGAGAGCGAAATTATGGGACGACTTGGACACGGAGGACTGGGACGACCCATTCATGGTCAGCGAATACGTTGTTGAGATATGCCAATACCTGAAGGAAATCGAGGTACGGCTTCTTTATCTGGAATATGGAACGGGACGTCATACTGACCCTTCTGTAGCTTAATCTCCTTCCCAACGCTAATTATATGGACATGCAACCCGAACTAGATTGGGAAAAGCGCGGCATCCTCGTCGACTGGATCCTTCAGGTTCATGCACGATTCCATCTCCTACAGGAGACACTCTTTCTTTTCATCAACATTCTCGACCGTTTTCTTTCCCTCCGCCCGATATCGCTATCGAAACTGCAGCTCGTTGGCATGACGGCTTTCCTTATTGCTGCAAAATACGAAGAAACTTATTCTCCTTCCGTCTCCGAAGTCGCGTTCTTATCTGATGGCCAATACACCGCTGAGGAGGTGCAGAAGGCAGAGCGATATGTCCTAAAAACCATTGGATGGGACATGAGATATTCTAGTCCCCTGACGTTTTTACGCCGAGGAAGCAAGGCCGACAACTGCGACACAAGGGCCCGAACGATTGCCAAGTACCTGATTGAAATCGGTCTCTTTGATCCTAGTTTGGTAGCGACGCCTCCGTCGCTGCTTGCAGCCGCCGGCCTATGGCTCGGAAGGCTGGTCCTTGGCCGCGTCGAATGGGTGAGAACACTCGCCTTTCGACAACATTGAATGACATGACTTACTACCTGTTATAGACGCCAAATTTGGAGCACTACTCGACGTACTCAGAGGCAGAGCTGTTGCCCACCGCTAACATTATGCTCAACTACATCTTGCAAACTAACCAATACGAATCGCTGTATAAAAAATATGCCCACAAGCGTTATCTCAAAGTACGCGTCTTTTTTTTCTTTTTTTGTTTGCTTTTTGCAATGCGTGCTGACGCGATCTCGTGTATCTCGTTCAGTGCAGCATTTTTATGCGCCAATGGGCGATCGAGAGATGGGGCGAGGACAGCAAAGTCCGCCTCGAACGTGAACTACCTGTGCTCAAGGAAGAGCTCCTTGCGGAGCAGGAGAGCTGAAGCTGGAGATCTTGGGAATATCCTTCCATCAACATGCGCCTTTTTTTGCAGTCATTTGTAGCATTTTTAACTAGTTCCTAACGCATTGCCGGTGTACATTATTTACTTGCATATTTACATAAAATAAAATAAAAGTGGATAATATGGGCATCTGGAGGCGAAACTGCGATTGACTCCTCAAATCGTACTGCGGCTGTTTTGCTAGCTGATGTTCATCGAGGACGCAGATGAGCGTGCTCAGCAGCCTTATAATTACACCAACCACCAACCACATGCTAAACGGACACATGATCACAATGTTCAGAAGGATTGTCCAGATCCGATAGCCATCCGAATGGCAACGCATGACAATCATCTGGCAAAGACTTTTAAAAACACAATGCAGCATCTGCACATCTGCCTTGCCTTTTTCCCCTTCTTCTCATTCACAAGGCTCTCTAGATTATGGAGAAACGACTGTTTCTGCGCAGGGGTTTGCTCCTGGCTTGCGCCAATGGTATGTGCGTGGTAAGCTGTGCCGCTAAGGGATCTGGTGATGGTGCGTGAATCGCGACGCTCTATTTCGGTTCGGACACATAGGAACAGAGTGTCGGCTCCTCAACAGTGGCTCCGGTGCTGCAGTACGGAACGCCGGAATCGGTGGGCCTCCTCCCACAGCCGCTGCTCGATCTCGAGAAAAACATCACCGGCTACCTCACTCCGGCAAACTACGGCTCGTACACATTCAACAAGGTGAACCCTCTGTACCCAGGCGCAACGGTCATGTGAGTAGATGACCTCCGGTTTTTTCTCCTCATCCTTTCTCATTCCCCTTCAAAGCGTAGGACATCAGAACACCATCGTGTCCCACTTCGCGGTGGGCAAGGCGCTCAAATATGCGAACGCAGCTGGGAAGGAGTTGCCTGTCGCGCAACAGATTGTGACGAGGAAAGACACCATCTACGACAGTAAGTCACTGATGCTCGACCGTTCGGTGCCAAAAGACGCAAGCAACGTTGCCAGTGGCATCCTTGACGAAAATGTTCGTGACGATCGCCGCGCTGCAGCAGTTGGAGAGGGGCAACATTGCGTTGAACGCTAGCGTAGCAACGTACTTGCCAGATTTCGCCAGTGAGCGATGACTCGATTGCCTCCAGCGCGGCGAACGAAAGCTGAGGACGCGACGTTTGAAGCAAACGGGAAGGCTAGTGTGACGATTTTGATGCTTCTGACGCACACCAGTGGATTTGACGCCGATCCCGTGCCTGATCTCCTCAACGGGTGAGCTGGACTTTTTTTATAGGTCAGAGTAAGGTATGCAATCCTCCCGGGATTCATACAGGTATTCGACCTATGAGGAGAGGAAAAAAGCCGTCATTGAACAAGCCCTGATTAACCCTCCAGGAAAGAGATACCTGTATTCCGATTTGAGTTGCGTCAAAGACTTTACCTAGGAGGGCTGTTCGATGACATATTTTACTAGACTTCATGAATCTTCAATACGTCTTGGAGGCCATCACTGGTGTTCCGCTTAACCAACTCATTCACGACGAGTTCACTGGGCCGCTGGGAATGAATGATACTTGGTACAACCGTGATAACCGAGACCTGCCCCAGGACCTCCTCGCGAGGTTGGCCGCGACGGAATACCAGATCGAGGTTTGGGATCGCAAGAACCTCAGCGGCCTCAGCCAGTCTGGGGGACAGTGAGTACATGTTGATCAGTGGCATTCGGTTTGACACGCGGCCCGATTCCATTACAGGTTCATGACGAGAACTCGTGGGCTTTGAATGGTGTAGCAGGACATGCAGGCATATTTTCGACGGCATATGATTTGGCCATATTCTGTCAGGTGAGTATTGATCGAGATCTCGGTTGCTTGAAGGTTGATGAGGACACAGATGATCTTGAACAATGGCACGTATGGCGGAGCAAAGATCATGGAGCCGTCCACAGTCGACATGATATTCCACAACTACAACATGGCATTTCCTGGGAACGATCATGGACTAGGTTTCGAGCTGAACCAGTATTACTGGTCGGGGCCGATGCAGAGCATGTTGACAGCGGGCCATACAGGATTCACTGGAACCACGATGGCCATCGATCGACGTGCGTCTATTTTGCTTGTCGCAGAGGAGTCTAGTCTCAGAGCATGCTATGGACAGCAAGCGACACGTTTTTCATCCTGTTGACGAATCGGGTTCATCCGAGTCGGTCATGGTCGAACATCAACATCGCACGAGAAACGGTGGGGCTGTATGTTGCGCGAGCTTTGGGGAGACAAGTATAGCTTGGCCCAGCCACATCGTGATTTGCATGGCATCTAGAACGGTTCATGTGATTCTGAATTAACTCTTGTCATTCGTCAAGTACTTCGACTTACCTTGGTCTCTGGACCGAAGTTGAGTATTTCCGACAAATAAGTAGTAATGGCAGAGTGGTTCATGAGTTTTTAAGGGGCTTCAGCGAGACATTGAGCGTGCAACCATTACAAAACGGTGAATCAGAGCACGGGCTGTGCTTCAGAGGATTGCTGCCTCTGGACTCTTGAATTCCGCTTTCGGCAGACTAAGAAAGGACTCCCCAAAGTATTCGAGGCCACGTGACTCCACACGACATTCACGACGTCCTGGTTGGGGCGCAGTCTTGCTCACCGGACGACGCGAAAGGACGAGGCTGCAGCCTGGCAGTGCGACGGGGTCGTCGAGAACGACTCCCGAGATGGCCCAGAACGCCGATGGGGCCCGGAGAAGCGCGGGAGCGGAATAGGCTGGGACGAATTGATGGACGACGCCAACTCAGGCCCGCCCCAAAGAAATGAGTGGGCTGTAATAAATACCTGTCCAAACAAAATTCTTTTTTCCCCAGCCACGGTTCCCAGCTCCCTTCTCTTCCTCACCCCCTCACCCCCATGTCTTCCGTTCAGTCGCGCAAGACACAGCTTCCTCCCACCGCGGCGGAGAACCCTCTGAAGGTTGCCGACGACACTCCCATCGACCTCAACATTCCCGACAACTATGTCCAACACACCTTGAAGACCGAAAAGGAACTCCCTCCCATCACCTGGGCCAACTGGTACAAGGAAACCAATTGGCTTAGCTTGGCCATCCTCACCGTCACGCCTCTTGTTGGCCTCGTTGGCGCATGCTTTACGAAACTCCGTTGGGAAACATTCTGGTTCTCGATTTTCTATTACTATTTCACTGGATTAGGTTTGTGAACAATATCGTCCCGACTTTTCTCTCTGGCGCCTGACAGCTATCCTAGGCATCACTGCTGGATACCATCGTCTATGGGCGCACCGCTCTTACAATGCGACTAAGCCTTTGCAATACGTCCTTGCTATGGCGGGTGCTGGTGCTGTTGAGGGATCCATCAAGTGGTGGTCAAGGGGCCACCGTGCCCACCACAGATACACAGACACCGAGCTCGATCCCTACAATGCGCACAAGGGCTTTTATTGGAGTCACATCGGCTGGATGTTGGTCAAGCCGCGTCGTCGCCCTGGCGTCGCGGACGTCAGCGACTTGACGAAGAATCCCATCGTCAGGTGGCAGCACCGTCACTACATTCAACTCATCCTCACCATGGGCTTCGTCGTCCCTACCGTTATTCCGTGGCTGCTCTGGGGTGACGCAGCGGGTGGCTTTGTATATGCGGCCCTCCTGAGATTGCTCTTTGTGCATCATGTATGCTAAGTTGATACCCGTATGAATCACAGAGCTAACCTCTTGTTTCTTCTAGTCCACGTTCTGTGTCAACTCTTTGGCCCACTGGCTTGGTGAAATGCCTTTCGATGACAAGCACACACCACGCGACCATGTCATCACCGCACTGGTCACCATCGGTGAAGGCTACCACAATTTCCATCACCAGTTCCCCATGGATTACCGCAATGCCATCAAGTGGTATCAGTATGATCCCACCAAGTGGTTCATCTGGATCTGCCAACAAATAGGTCTGGCAAGCCACTTGAAGGTCAGAATACAGTCTTAACTTTATCGAAAATGGAGCCGTGCTGACTAGAGTTAACAGGTCTTCCCTGATAACGAAGTTCGCAAAGGAGAGTTGACGATGCAACTCAAGAAGCTTAGGGCAACACAGGACAACCTAGCCTGGCCCAGTGACAGCAACGATCTTCCTGTCATCAGTTGGGAGAGCTGTAGGCGTACGCCTCGATTTTATGTTCCTCATTCTCACGTATCTTGTAGTCCAGGAGCAAGCTCAGAAACGACCATTGATCCTCATATCTGGTTTCATTCATGATGTTTCTGACTTCATTGAGGAACACCCGGGTGGTGCGCACCTGCTCATCAAGATGATTGGCAAGGATGCAACTACAGCTTTCTTCGGTGGTGTTTACGATCACTCGAACGCTGCTCACAACGTGAGTCTACTTCCTCTAGTGAACCATGCCTGTTTTGATGTCGGGTCCAAAGCTTTTGGCGATGAAACGTGTCGGTGTTCTTCACGGCGGTCATCCTCACGGTCAGGACGAACAGATCATCCCTCCAAGTCAGCGGCTCAAAATTGCACGATACCATGAGCTCAGTTCAGCATACGGAAGCAGCACGGCGTATTCGGATGGGGAAGGCATGTTATACTGAGCTTCTCTATGAATTCTTTGCAGACAATTCTTCATGGCACGACTTGACTCTCATTCGCATGCATATCATCTCACGTCTCTGAGCTTGCGCCTGTTCTGCTCTGCTTTTCTGATACACTAAGCCCCCGACATGGATCTGTTCCTTGGGGAATTCGAATTAGTTTTTCGCTTGTACATGCTTTAGATGGAGAGATAGAGATGATGGCGAGACCAAATGTTATGAAAGTAGATAACAAGAATGAAAATCCTCCGAATACTGAAGATTCTCCTGATATCTATTTGAGACCGTACCGATTCCAGTATTCCTGCATGCCATCGAGTTCATTCTGCATGCAACTCCTTTCCAGCCAAAGCATCAAATCCTTCATCTTCAATATCGACTTGACTCGTCCTTCCCCGACCAAGCCTTCGACTTCTTTTACGGTCGAGCTTACGCCGTCCTGACCGACCTCCTGGCGGTCCAGTGCCTGAACAACGCCGACGACCTCGCCGCCGTTCTTTACAACCACATCGATGGCGCCCCGGATGGCTTTGCCGGACGTCATGACATCATCGAGAATCACGACCTTCTTGCCCGAGACGGGGACGCCGACCATGTCCCGCCTTCGCCGTGGTCCTTGACCTCTTTTCGGTCATACGCGAATCCGACGTCGATGTTGTGCGCCGTGTGCAGGACGAGGGCCGTCGTCGCGGCGAAGGGTATGCCCTTGTACGCAGGCCCAAAGAGCACATCGAAGGGAGGGAGCGGGTTGGAGGAGGACGCGGAAAGCGCATCAGCGATCGTAGATGCATAGGCATTAGAGAGCACCGCAAGGATGGGGCCCGTCGAGAGGAGGCCGGCGTTGAAGAAGTAAGGCGACTGGCTGGAAGGACGGATGCTCTTCGATTTTTTTTTTCTTTTTTTGGGAGGGAGGATTGTAGGTGAGTGGCACTCACCGGCCAGATTTTAAAGTGAAGGAGCCAAATTTAAGCGCCCCGACGGACATTGCATGCTCTATGAGCTCTGTCTGGTATGTCCGCAGGGCCAATGTAGAGGAGGACATCGTTGTCGACAGCGGGGTTCTATGCAGTGGATTTTTTTTGGATGCCTTTATCTTATCTTATCTTGGTGCCAACATAACCAAAACTGTGAAGCCCACCCACGTTCGACGCTTCCAGACATCGATGCCTCCAGACCGTCAACGATTTTCCAACTAGCTCCACTCCGGCTTGCATGTTGCTGCCAGCCCTATTAGGCCAAATCTTCTTCCTGTCCGGGAGGCAGTCGCAGTCAGACCCAGAGAAGGCGCGCGCAGAGCGTGAGCGCGACAGTGACGCAACAACGGGCCGGGATGCTGGCGAGCCCAGCGCTGCTGCCAGCGCCCGGGCAGAGCGCGCGCGCCGGGGTGAGAACGGCGAGGCCGAGGAGAATGCCCCGTATCTGACGATCGACGATGAGCGCGACGAGAACGAGGTCATTCGCGACCTTGAGGAGGAAGAGTACCCCGCGCGCGTCCAACAGCGGCGACGACGACGGCCGTCAGCAGGTCGCTTCTCTCGTTTTTCGTCTCGCTCGAGCTTCCGGGCGGGGCTGGGCAGGGTGTCAAGCTGACGTCGTGGTGGGACAGGTTTAAGGCATTCTTGAACCCACCGACGGCTGAGCTAGACTCCGAGGATTACCTTCCACAGTATAGGTACCTACCCATTCTGTCTGGCATCGTAATCCCATTCTCGATTCTCCTCGAGATCCCAGGACTCACAGAACATTGGTACATCAAGACGGAAAACAACATTATCATCGACATCAAGCCCAACCCGCCCATCCTCGACGCTGGCTTAGCGATCAGCATGGCATGCGCAATCATCGCGAATATATGCTTGATTGTAAGATTCCTGGAGAAGAGGATACAACTTATGACGATTTGTTGCGTTTTTTTCCTGACTATTCACGGTGAGCCTTGCTGGGGAGATTTGCTAGACTAAAACGCGGCCGCTAATCACTTTGGCAGACATCCTTAACATCATCATTGTGACTACCTTCGGGGTGAAACATCGCTTTAACGATGGGTTCACCTACGGTCAAGCTTTCTGGATGACGATCTGCTCGACTTCTGTTTCTACATTGGTGAACGTCACCTTGCTATTTGACATCTTCAAAACACGCGATTTTGCAAAAAGCGGTTTGTTCGATGTTCAGATTTTGCAGAATGCTGTGAGCTGATTGATGGAGGATGAACAGGTAGCGGACTCACAAGGAAACAACGTTCCTTGGTGATTGCCGTCATTGTCCTTCTTTGCTACATCGGCTTTGGTGCACTCATTCAAGTTTACCTCATCAAGCTAACCTTTCTTAATGCCCTTTATTTCACCGTCGTCACTGTGGAAACTATCGGTATGTCTTGACTTCGCTATATCTCAGTATCTAACCGTTTAACACTCTGGTTTACATCAGGATTCGGCGATATCGTACCTATTTCTCCCGGTGCACGCGTATTCACCTGCATCTACGCCGTCTTTGGCGTCGTCAATCTCGGTCTGATAGTTGGCTTGACGCGAGAAACTGCTTTGGAGGGCACAGAGGTCGGCTATCGCATGCGGGTCAAGGCCGCGCGGAAACGGAGACAGACCATGCAGTGGGAGCGACGAGTCGCCAACCGCTGGGTATCTGCCATCGAATGGCGTCTGCGGAATGCCGATCAACCCATTTGGGTCCAAGACACTGATTTCAAGCAGCACCAGCATTGGTCCATCATTAAATTTCTAGAGCGAATATGCCCTTTCACCAGCCTGTTCAGGACAAGGTCTCGCGGATCCGGGATTCATTGGCATGAGCCGCACGGGATGCATTTGAACATGGAGGCGCTGACTTGGCCTGACTTGGAGGCGGCCGCCCTGGAAGCGGGCGTTCCGCTACGTGATCTCCTCCCGCGCAACTTTCGCAAATCAGCATCTGGGAAGCGCTCTCGCGAGAAGAGACGCGAGTCTGATGCGTCTGAGAGTGAAAAAGGCGCGAACAATGCTCTGCCTGGGACCCTCCCCGAACCAAACGACCTTCCGCTCACTCATCGTCGGCTCGGCAGGATGGTGGTCATGCTAGCAAACTTTGCGTTTGCGGTCAACGAGTCCTCTTTCACGGCCTACGCACACGCGGCGCGGACGCCGAAACGCGAGACAGATAGCGAGACTTTGGACGGTCATTTGCACGAGAACCGAACGGTCATGGAGCAGTACGACTCGTTGCGCGAGAGTATGCAGGAGGCGGAGAGAAAAGCATTCTACTTTCGCTTCGTCTCCGTTTGGACTGTGTTCCTAATATTCTGGATGGTAAACGCCTAGGAATCACTCTATTCGCGCCGAAATCTGACCCTCTGGTACCTAGGCCGGATCTGCCATTTTCACAGCCACAGAAGGTTGGACTTTTGGTGTTGCCATGTACTTCTGTATGTTCTGTCACCCAGCCGGCATGTTTTTCCACTGACCTGACCCCTTGCTATCAGGCTTTATCTCTTTCATGACGATCGGTTATGGTAAGGACCAGCCACATATCATGAACCTGCACCTTAAATTTGCCTTCAGGGGATTACACCCCGAAAACACAAGCCGGACGTGCGATTTTCATATTCTGGGCATTGTTAGGTGTTGGAACGATGACAATCCTGATTTCAAGTGTGCCTTTATCTGGGCTTCACCTCGCTGTGGCTCACACCGCCTCTTCTTCTTCTAGTCATCACGGACGCATACTCATCGCGCTACAAGAACTTATTCTTTTCTTCGAAGTTGATCGAAGCCATCAGACGATATCGAGAACGCGTGGTCTCATCCCGAGCTTCTCAGCGCGACCAGAAGCGTGCTCATGGCCGCGCGGACGAACGCATCCTGAGTCTGGAGCAACCGCTTAGTGCCCAGACAATTGACAGCGCGCTCTCCGACTCGCAGCAGCGCACGGCGGAACGGTTGGAGGCGCTTCCCCATGAGGTGTTGCGCCGTGCGAGGACGTTCAACGAGAACGTGAAGTACCTCATCGAACCGCCGGCGAACGTGTGGCATGAGCCCATCCCGCCCGGTCTGGTGAGGTTGTTGAACGACGTTGCGGGCGTGGAGCGGATCAGTGAGCGGATCAAGGGGGAGCTCCTGCGCGATACAGAAGCTCGACATGTGAGTGCTGACGGACTATCACCAGCTCTACCAGACCAGTTGCTAACGTCTGCGTGTAGAGGCTGTTGGCGCTGAGCATCGAGAGTGAGTACGGAAGGTGGTACTGGCACCTCTCTTTCGTTTTTGACGGTTGGAATACAGATGCTCTGTTGCAGCTGATCGACATTGCGGAGGACGCCTTGGATTCTCTTAGGGAGCGCAATCGACTTGCTCAATTACTCGGAACCGAAGTTGATGCACAGACGTCTGGATCTAAAGAGGAATGAGGCGCCGTGTCTTGAATTACGACATCAAAACAGTTTTCGCAGATGTTGACCACGATCCGATAAGTAATGTGTAACATACAAGGTTGACCTGCATCGTGGTTGACTGCCTTTGGCTTTTTGGTTTCTTCCGAACTCCGGTCAACGATATACCCCCGGTCTTTAGTTCGCATTTGTAATGTCAACTTTCGTCTCTGCGTACAGCACAAATTCAGGCTCATGCAATTCTTGTCATTGTCCCCGTGCGAATAGCTCAATCGTGGACATGTCGGACAAGAGATCCTCACCACAATTTAATCAGGGACGCTTCTCCTTCCTTCGAACGGATTTTTCAAGCTTGCTTGCCTGTGGTGTGATTCTTTTAGTCCTGCGTACAAGTCTGCATTTAAGAATTCGTTATGCGCTCGCCATCCAGTGTTGTAGGATCCCCAGTTACATTGTGATGTCTACTCTTTCACACACTGACTTCTTCCCATGCTTCTAAGAAGATTGTCTTTCCTTCTTGCCCACATGCAGTTCATCACGAGCGTAGTTTTCCGTCTGGCCAGCTCTGCAGCTTGGGGATGTTTTGTCCAGCAGTGGAAGATGCTAAGTAATGCGAGCAGTCGAATCCCTTACGAGGAAGGTAAAGGATCTGAGTCAAGATGCGCGGAGGGACTTAATTTGGTAGGCCCGTATTGGGCGCTTATTTATACACGTGATCGGTACGTACTCCACTTGCCGACGGACACATCCATGCCGTACGGCCTCTCTTTGTCCCTCTCATGCCCGCGCTCCCAACACTCCCTCTCAAACCGTGGATAGCCCCATCTCACGAGTATGTCGCTCGTGCTTTTGCCTGTCGAGGGGTTTCGTCAAGATATCCGTGGTTTGTTCGGGGTCGCGGCAGTTTCTAATGGCAATGGTGCCATCCTGGACCAAGTCACGAACCCAATGCCAACGAATGTCGACATGTTTCGACCTTTTATGGAATACCGGGTTCCTGGCCATTGCGAGCGAGCCGTCGTTGTCACCAATCATTAAGGTAGGTGCTTTTTGTTCAAGTCCGAGCTCGTCATATAACTGCCTCAACCATACAGCTTCGCGCGCCGCCTCAGAGAGCGTGACGTACTCCGCTTCGGTCGAGGATAACGCGATCATCGTCTGCTTCTGCGACGACCATGTGATTGCTCCATTTTCGGCCAAGAACACATATCCGGAGGTCGAACGTCGATCATCTGCGTTTGCGAACGCAGCATCAGTGAAACCGTAGAAGGTTCCATTGTCCTTCGTGGCATGGTAAGTGATCCCGAAATCTTGAGTTCCTTTTAAATATCTGAGAACTCTTTTTGCCACAGTGTAATGGGCCAGCGTCAGGTTTGCCGTGTACGTAGCAAGTCGGCTCACGGCATACGCAATATCTGGCCCAGTTGCAGTCGCCAAGTACTGCAGGCTCCCGATTAACGTCGCGTACGAATTGCTTCGGTCGCCGTTGCTGTTCTCAGGATTAGGCTCGAGCTTTATGCTCTTGTCCAATGGGGTTGTTATGGGATTAACATCTTCAAGTCCTTTCCGTTGAAGGAGCGAACATATGTATTGTTTCTGCGAAATCATTATGGTCTTGGGTGTTTGACTGATTTCGATCCCGACAATTTTCGCAGGATCTCCAAGGTCAGTCACCTCGAATGATTCTCCGAGCTGGTGTTTGACTGTCACCATTAAAGGGTTGCTCGTCGCGAAGAGGAGCAAATCATTGACCCAGACTGTTATGATTTGCAGTTCGTTGTCCCGTCCCCGGATGTACGCGCAAGGATCCGAATATAGGTTTACGAACCCTTTTTCTTTGAGCTGTCGGTCCAGCTCCTTGTTCCATTCTCGGCCAGACTGTTTCAGTCCGTAAAGTGTCCGCAAGAGAAGGCAGACCCTTCCTGATCCATCATCATACCCTTCTGCCTGTCGCATGTACACTTTCTCCTTTAGGTATCCATTCAGATATGCGCCTTTTACATCCATTTGCTGGATTATCCAGCCTTTACCTGGGACCATTGCCAGAATCGCGTGAATTGTCTCAAAACGTACGACCGGCGATGAATTTTCATGGAAATCAAATCCCAGGCGTTGCGCGCACCCTTTTGCCATGAGCCTCGCCTTCCGTTTCACCAGCTGGCCCAATTTATCATATTTTGATGTGAGCACCCATTTATTCCCAATTGGTTTTATCCCTTCAGGACAATTAATAAGTTTCCAGGTGCCCATCTTTTCGAGCTGTCGCATCTCTGCGTCCGCGGCAGCTTCCCATTCAGGCCAGAGAGGTGATTTTTTTGCTTCGGCAAGGCTTTTCGGATCGTCACCGCCCATCGGCGACTCAGCATATGCAGTGTATGTGACTTCAGCAGTTGTCGCGAGTGTTATATGGACCTTGTTGTCATCCTCATCGGGAAAGGGATTGTTAAGGTACCTGTAATTCACAGGAGCCTTATCCCTGAGCTTTCTTGGGCCTAGTTCAGCTGGTACGTCTTCCTCTCGGGCTCTTTTCTTTTCTTTTTTCTGATTTCCCATTTCCTCATTCTCTCCCGCTTCTCGCGCGTCGCTCTTACCAGCTCCCCCTGAAGCACACTCCCCCTCGCGCGATACAGTGGGAGTGAGGTCAATTTCAATGATGGTTTCATCAGGTGGGGTTTGTTGGGCTGGCAGGTTTAGGAAACGGTAGTTCCGAGAGGTCAGCACTTTTCTCGTCTCTGGATTATAGTAGAGAACTGATTTCGAGCCATCGCAGCAGCCCATATATAGCTGTTGCTTTGATCTCGGTTGTAGTTTGGGGGCTTTTTTGTGGCCTTGGTTTAGGATCCACACTGGAGAACCAAATTCACGTAAGTGCACTATGTTTGGTTTGTGTTTCGTCCAAAGCTCATGAGGACTTTTGTTTCCTATCCGTCGATGATACGTGCAGTTTCGGACATACATTGCATGTGCCACGGCATGTTCCCAAAGGAACGTTGGAAGGTTTAACGCATCCATCATAGAACGAGTGAGTTCGAGGAGGGTTCGATTGAGTTGTTCAGCGACTCCATTTTGTGACAGTGAGTTTGGTGCCGTAAATTGTATTTCGATGCCTTGCTCACTTGTCCATGACTTTAGATCGTTGTTATTGAACTCTCTCCCCTTATCGACTCGAAGTGCTCGTGGCTGCATTCCGAGAACCTTGAGGCACGTAAGGTAGTTTTTGACGGCTTGGATGGCGTCGTCTTTATTTTTTAGGAAAGTAAGTGTTCCATGCCTTGTCGAATCATCAATGAAGCTGATGTAGTACTTGTTTCCATTAATTGACGCCATTCTGTACGGTCCCCATAAGTCAGTATGGGTAAGTTCTCCCGGTTTCGTTAACCGTTTTTCCGGCTTCGGAAAGGGTTCACGCGTCTGTTTTCCTTGTGTACAATGCTGACAATCAGGTTTTTCAGTACGCGCGTCGATGTTCAAGCCATCAATGACTTGGTGACATTGCATTTCCTGCATCGTCATATACCTGATATGTCCCAGACGGCGGTGCCATTTTTCCCAGCTCTGTGCGGGTTCCTCAGCTACAAATGTATGTGGTGTAGATAGTGTCTTCGAGGCAGAGCCAGGTTTTACGATTTCGAATGGCATTTTGTATAATCGAGTTCCGATTTTCGTGCCCTTTGCGATACACTTCTGATCTTTCGTTCGAAGTGAAATTTGGCCCCCTCCTCCCGTAAAATGTCCACCGGCATCATCCCAGCATGTTAGAGAGAGTAAGTTTTGTTCGCCAGAGATGTATAATACATCCTCGAGTTTTATAAAGTGGGCATGTCCATTGACAATGGACTTGAGTTGGATTGTGCCCTTTCCCTCTGCTCGAGTTTGTATTCCACTGACACCAGTGACCATGGTTTTGAGTTCTTCGTATTGTACGAAGGCCTCTTGGTCATTAGTTATATGCGAGGTCATTGCTGTGTTGGCCAGCCAAACATAAGCAGAAGCGGAATTGTTATTGCCTACAGTGTTATTGTACATGGCAGGATTGTCCTCCCCGGAATACATGAGGACGTCATTGTCCCCAGCATGCATAGCACAGCACATAATCTCTTCGATATGAGCTGTAGGCTCTGTCGACTCATACGTCGACTCTTTTTGCTTTTTCTTCCCCTTGCGTTTATCCTGTCGGTTGTCGTGCTTTTGCTTGCCTTGATTACGGCAATCTCTGGCAATGTGGCCAAACCAGTTGCACTTGTGGCAACGGACTTGGCCAAGCCACTTGCAGTCTTGGGTACGATGGCCCCGAAGACCACAGTTGCGACAGGTATCCTGCGAGGGGTTAACACTGCGGCCTTTACCTATCGATGCCGCAGCTTGATATGTGACATGCACGCTATCCTCCTGTCGGTCCTTTCGACGGAGGTATTCCTCCTTAAGTATACCTATAAACTCCTGGGAGCGGATGTGGCTCTGCTCGTCGTTGGCCTGTGAGCCCTTTTGTCGATGTACATAGGGATCGGTGAAGTTATCCCAGGAGGCCGGTAAGGAGGATTGTATAATAGTCTTGAATTGGGTGTCGGTGATGTGAAACTCATCTTCTTCGACCATGCATAAGTGCTCCCAGTTCTCCTTCAGCTTATTGAGGTGGTCGATGATATTGTCGCCGTCCTTCGCCCGCATGGCGAACAGCGAGCGCTGTAGAGCGTTCGCATACTGATTGCCCTTCGATTCGTTGACGTTTTCGAGGCTGAGCCATATTTCGCGGGCGGTTTTGAGTCTGTTTGTGTTAATCTTCTGGCCGCTCGTAATATTGTTGGCAATGAGGCATTGCGCGTAGCTGTCATTGTGTGCCCAGGTGTCGTATTCATCGGGCTCCTGCTCCGCGCTCAGATAGGTGACAGATGTTACAGACATCGCTCAAAGGACTATTCATTTTCCTATCTTATCTTTCCCACATC
Organism: Macrocybe gigantea; assembly: GCA_011319805.1. Lineage (NCBI taxonomy): Eukaryota > Fungi > Basidiomycota > Agaricomycetes > Agaricales > Callistosporiaceae > Macrocybe > Macrocybe gigantea. The sequence goes on along the minus strand of SJRY01000038.1, from coordinate 34,357 downwards.
CCTTATCTCCCCCGTCATGCTGCGCAGCGCGCAGCCATCGAGTCATCCCACTTCTCTAGTCATTCTGAGTCATTTCCTTCCAGTCTTACTCATCCGCAGTCCACAGCATTGCGCAGCCCATGGTCCATGCTCGAGTACTGTAGTGTATATAAGGACTCCCAGATGTACCAGTAACGCTAGGCTTAATATTCCTTTTGCCATCATCTCAAGACCACTCTCGCACTTAGTCTGCCCGAGTCCTTCTGAGATTTGTCTAGCCTAACAAGATATTAAGCCTCGTCAAGACTCACTCAGACTCACACACACACCACGTCACGCTTTATCAAAGACTTGATCAACATTCGACGACAAGCGGTTGCTGACCCAGCGAGCACTAGCACGAGCGATGAGAGCACTTGGCTCAGAGAAGTAGACCAGGCATTGCAGTCCATGCCATTCGCAGAGACAGTCCACACCACCCGCAGAAACACCAGCAATCCAAACAAACGAAAGAGAGAGCGCATGCCTACACCAAGTAGCGACGACGAAGAACAGGCATTTCTGAGAGAGTTTGCCTTCACCACCACAGACAAACCCACTGAGATCCTCAGCGAGGGAGCAGCACAACTCATTGCAGAACTCTTCCTAGAAGGAGAATACGGGATAAGCCCAGAAGAGCTGTGGTCAGACCAGAATCTTCTTGCTGAAGAAGAGGACGAACCCATCTGCAAGAAAACGAGAGAAGAATGAACACAAGCCTGAGACTTTAGGCAACAACAGATCGAGAACTATAATCGCCGAACACAGGAGGAAGACATACTGATACAGAGAGGGCACGACGCACAGAGCATATGACAGAACCAACGAGAATGACACCAGAGTCAAGGACACACAGGAACGAAACCGCCGAACCCCTTCAGAGGACCAATCCGCCGAAGCACTGCATAAGGGAAGAATCGCACCACCATGGCGAAAGTAAGCAACAGCGACTGGGACGAATACTATCGGTGGAGGGAGCGAAAAGGATTACCAAAGACAAACGGACCAACCACCGCAGAGTGGGCCGATTTTGAACAAGCTTGTAGAATTGCAGGAGTCGACCTAGACTACTGGAAAGAACAGAGAGAGGAGTGAAGACAGAAACAACTCCAAGAACAGCAAGCCCAGGTACAAGCACAGCAGACCCAAGAACAACAGATCCAGGAACAGGAAAGCCAAGACCAAGAGAACGACGAAGAAACCCCCAAAGGATGACGACAGAATACAAGGGAATCATCGCCGACCCGAAATCCTTTACAGGAGATCGAACGTCCTTCGATATTTGGTGGAGGAAGATGAAACTCTACATAACCGCACATGGGGACCTCACGGATACACAGAAGATTGGAGCGGTCCTGTCTAGAATGACCGACGGACCCGGAGCCCACTGGGCATCAAAGAAGATCGACACCACTACCAACCAAAGCACATGGGCCGACTTCATAACCGAGATAGTGTTACAGATGCCGCCCAAAGGACTATTCAATTTCTTATCTTATCTTTCCCCCATCCCTTATCCTCCCCATCACACTGCGCAGTGCGTAGCCATCGAGTCATTCCACTTTCCTAGTCACTCCGAGTCATCGCTTCCTTAGTCTTACTCATCCGCAGTCCACAGCATTTGCGCAGTCCGTGGTCCGTGCTCGAGTACTGTAACGTATATAAGGACTCCCAGATGTACCAGTAGCGCTAGGCTTAATATTCCATTTGCCATCGTCTTAAACCACTCTCGCACTCAGTCTGCCCGAGTCCTTTAAGATTCGTCTAGCCTAACAGATAGAGACACGATTCAGCAACGTCATGTCGCCATCACAAGCAGGAAGCAAACTATTCAACATCAGACAGGGAAACCGACCCATCGACAAATTTCTGGATGAATTCGTAGACCTCGCAGGGAAAGCAGGAATGACAGGAATAGCCCCTCGTTTCCTACTCGAGAAGAGCTCAAACCGAAGGACAGCAGAAGCCATACACTGGATCTCCACACTTCTAACAGATGGAGATGAATATATCAAGACAGTTCGAGCGATTGGATGAAACATCGATGAACACAGAAATGTGATGAGAGGAAAATTCACGAGCAATCAGCACAAGACCGGAAATCCAAGCCGAGGAGCAGGACAGGCCATGGAAGTCGACAAAGTACGAAGCAATAACTGCTTCAACTGCAATAAACCAGGACACATCTTACGAAACTGCCCGGAACCACGAAAAGGAGCAGCAAATGTCACATGTTTCAACTGTGGCTTAAAGGGACACTATGCACGGAACTGCAAGAAGAAGAAGAAAGGAAAATCCCGGGTCAGAGAAGTGAAAGAAGAAGAAGGAGAGGACGAAGAAGACAAGGATGAAGAAAGCTCTGACAAAGAGGGTTTTGCTGAAGGGTCCGAATAAGAGGTGCTAAATTGCGACCCATACAATTGAAACAGACTCGCTTCGATACCGGATGTAGATCATCCCATACTCTGAAATACACCATTCCCGCCAAGCGATCTGAAGCACCAAGGAAAACCATCCAAGGGGACAAACCACCAAAGAGGAAAGAACTCGCAGTACCAGCAAGAATACGAACGCGAAAAGGAATCACAATGATAATGCTGGAAGTCGATAGCGGAGCAGATAGGACCTGCATCAACACTGCGATAGTAGCAAAAACAGGACTGAAGACACGACGAATCAAGAAGATTCCCATCATAAATGCGGACAGATCACCCAACCGCCAGAAAACAGCAGACTGAGTAGCGGAGGTCCACATCGACATTAAAGGACACAAAGAGCACATGGAAGCCATCGTACTCGACATCGGAAAAACCGACATGCTACTAGGACATGACTGGCTTGTCTACCACAACCCAACAATCAAATGGAGGACAGGAGAAGTTGTCTTCGACAGATGCCCTAAAACGTGCAAAATAAACCACCAGATGATTAAGATACAGAAGGTGGCCAAATCAGCGAAAACCACAGCCAGCGACAAGACAGGAACCCAGATACCCCCATATCTGATCAGATTCAAACACCTCTTCAAGGAGAAGAACTTTGATCGCTTACTAGACCACAAAGAATGGGACCATGAAATAAACTTAACAAAGGATGCACCCAAAACGATACCGAGCAAGGTTTATCCAATGACACAGAAAGAACTAGAGGAACTAGATGCCTTCGTCGAAGAAGGATTACGAACAGGAAAAATATGCCCATCGAAATCGCCTTACGCAGCACCCTGCTTCTTTCGCAACAAGAAGGATGGAAGCAAACGACTCATCTAAGACTACTGGGAGATAAACAAATATACAGTCAAAGACAAGTTCCCACTACCACGCATCAGCGAGCTCCTTGACGTATTACAAGGAGCAAAGTACTTTAGCAAGATCGATATCATCTGGGGATACAATAATGTGTGCATCCGGAAAGGGGACAAATGGAAGGCAGCCTTCCTAACAGCAAGAGGACTCTTCAAACCGACAGTCATGTATTTTGGGCAGTGCAACGCACCAGGCACTTTTAGCCGAATGATGGCGAGCCTCTTCCAAGACCAAATACGAAGAAGAGTGTGCATAATCTATATGGATGATATCATAATCATCGGACAAACATGAGAGGAACTCCAAAAGAACACCATAGAAGTCATGGAAATACTGAACAAGAACGACCTATTCATCAAAGGACCGAAATGCGTCTGGAAATCATCAAAAGTCCCAGTACTAGGATACATCATAGGAGAAGGGAAGGTAGAAATGGAACCAGAAAAGATCACAGCTGTACAATCCTGGCCAACCCCAAAGACGAAGAAAGAACTACAAAAGTTCTTGGAATTCACGAACTTTTACCGACGATTCATCAAGGGATATGCAAAGGTCACTAAACCCCTGACGGAGTTGACTGGAAACAAAACATTCCAGTGGACAGACAAGCAACAAGGCGCTTTCAAAGAACTGATCTGACATATAACCTCAGCACCCATTCTAGCACTACCACAGACAGAAGGAAAATTCCAAGTCGAAATGGACGCCTCAGGATATGCCATTGGAGCGGTACTATCACAACAGCAGAAAGGACTATGGCATCCGATCGCATTCATCTCGAGATGCATGACCCCAGCAGAACAAAACTACGAAATCTATGACAAGAACTCCTTGCAATAATGGTGGTACTGAAGACATGGAGACAATACCTCCTAGAAGCTCGAGAGAAGTTTGAAATATTGACAGATCACAAGAACCTATCATACTTCCAGAAGCCGCAGCGACTCAATTCGAGACAGATTGGCTGGTACCTGAAATTACAAGAATATGACTACGAACTACGACACGTACCAGGAAAGGCAAATGGAAAAGTGGATGTCCTGTCACAGATGGCAGGATATGAAGAAAACCTAGCAGAGAAGGACGACATACAAATGATCAAAGAAGCAGCATTCATTCGACATCTGGAAGAGAATAATGAACGAGACTTCGAATTTATGATGTTCGAGGACGAACACCCACGGAAAGAAGAAGCAGAAATTAATGAAACAATACAAACAAGAGGAATCACAATGATCGAATCCTCAAGGATAGAACAAATTCGACAATGCACATGAAGGGAGACAATCGTAACAATAGGACTGAAGGAAAAACCACACTGGTTCACAGAAGACGACCACATCATATACGTAGGAGGAAAAATCTACGTTCCTCCAGACAACAAACTGAAGGAAAACATCATGTTTGAACACCACGACACACCCATCGGAGGACACCCAGGGCAATACCGCATGCACGAGCTTATAAGCCGCACCTATTGGTGGCCATCAATGCTAACAGACATCAAGAAGTATGTCAATGGATGCGAAACATGTCAGCGAAACAAAATCATCTGACAAAAGAAACACGCACCCCTGCACCCGCACGAAGTCCCACAGCAACCATGGGAAGATATCGGAGTAGATCTCATAGGGCCGCTACCCAGCTCGAATGGCTTTAATGCCATCGCCGCAGTCACAGACCGCCTGACCAAGATGATCCACCTAGTTCCCACAAAGACCGAACTCACAGCAGAAGGTCTCGCACGACTATACCGAGACAATGTGTGGCGGCTTCATGGAATCCCACGAAAGATCATCAGTGATCGAGGACCCCAGTTCGCAGCACGATTCATGACAGCACTTCTAAAATTACTCAGAACAAAGCAAAATCTATCAACGGCCTATCACCCACAGACAGATGGACAGGCGGAGCGATCCCACCAAGAAACGGAAGCCTTCCTCAGAAGCTTCACAAACAACTTACAGGACGATTGGGCAGAATGGATAGCAATCGCAGAGTACCAATACAATGACAAAGCACACCAGGGAACGAAGGAGACACCATTCTACCTCAACTATGGAATGCACCCCTGGAAGGGAGAGCCACAGATGACAGAAGGGAATAACCCCGCAGCAAAAGACTTCGTCAAAAGAATGAACCAAATACGAAAGGAAGCAAATGCCACGCTGCAATATGCACAAACACGAGCCAAAGACAATTAAGATGCGAGACGAAAACCCGCCCGTGAATACAAGAAAGGAGATAGAGTATGGCTAGAAGCCACCAATATCACAGTCAATCGACCATCAAAGAAGTTATCGGCACTCCGATACAGACCATTCAAGGTGGTTGAAAAGAAAGGAGCCTTGGCATATCACCTAGAACTCCCAGCATCATGGCAGCTGATACACCCCGTGTTCAATGAAACACTGCTCATGCCTTACAAAGGACCCCGTTTCAAGATACAAGAGTGACCATCACCACCACCCCCTGAAATCATAAATGATGAAGAAGAGTATGAGATAGAAGAGATCCTAAAAAGGAAGAAACAAGGGAGGGGATGCTATTCCTGGTCAAATGGAAAGGATACGGACACGAAGAGAACACATGGATCAAAGAGAAGGAACTGGGGAATGCGCAGCAAGCTCTAGACCACTTTCTAAAGAAGACTGCGAACCAGGATAAAAGGATCACGACAAGAGGGAAGAAGACCAAAAATCACACTTCATGACCACCAATGCCCCATCAGCATCGACAGCAGCGAGGGCAGCCGTGCACCTACCCCCAACCGCCCAAGCGACCTCGAGAATCTGGCAAGGATTCTCAATGCTAGCGACTACATGGACCCCTTGCCATCACACTTGGCGCATATATGCGCTATGTTATGACCGTCCGCACACCTCTGGACCAGGCGAACCCCTGATGGGACCAGCCCCACTGCAGCTGAACATATCGCGCTTCGCGAGGCAATGGAAATGCTTCGCACAGAAAACCGGCGACTTAAACTCCTCGCCACCACACTCCATCACATCCGCGCCTATAATGAAGAGCTCATTCATACATGGGCCCCGCATGCCGTGACCGCCTGGGAGACCAATACCGGGTGGGGACAGCTGGACTAAGGTTTTTCACGAGGACGCGAATCTACAGAGAGGGTGATGTTACAGACGTCGCTCAAAGGACCATTCATTTTCCTATCTTATCTTTCCCACATCCCTTATCTCCCCCGTCATGCTGCGCAGCGTGCAGCCATCGAGTCATCCCACTTCCCTAGTCATTCTGAGTCATCTCCTTCCAGTCTTACTCATCCGCAGTCCACAGCATTGCGCAGCCCATGGTCTGTGCTCGAGTACTGTAGTGTATATAAGGACTCCCAGATGTACCAGTAACGCTAGGCTTAATATTCCTTTTGCCATCATCTCAAGACCACTCTCACACTTAGTCTGCCCAAGTCCTTCTGAGATTCGTCTAGCCTAACAACAGACCCATCCATGTAGGGCAAGACTTTGCAGAAACCGAGTACTCACCTCATGTCCTCTTGCCATGTTGTCCAATTCTTGTCCGTAAGCGGCTTCGACAGCCTGGTAATCAAGCTCGCCTCCCGAGCCTCAACCTTAGTAATCCGGTGCCATGCTGGCACAGTTGCGGTCATTGGCATTGTCGTGGTTGACAGTCCGTCGCCGTTGGTCATGATGGGAGTAGACATGGCGGTTACCATGATTTGTAAGCGATGTCAATAATGGCTGATATAGCCAAATAGGATGCGATAGCCGATGAGGCTAGGTTGTTGCTGGTGCACGCTCGATGTTTGTGATGCTCGACTGCCTTTTAATCAGTTAAGGCCGGGGCCCATAACCTTTTGTCCAGCAGTGGAAGATGCTGAGTAATGCGAGCAGTCGAATCCCTTACGAGGAAGCTAAAGGATCTGAGTCAAGATGCGCAGAGGGACTTAATTTGGTAGGCCTGTATTGGGTGCTTATTTATACATGTGATCGGTACATACTCCACTTGCCGACAGACACATCCATGCCGTACGGCCTCTCTTTGTCCCTCTCATGCCCACGCTTCCAACAGGATGAATAATTAATGCAGAAGGGGTCCTGTGGAGCAGCTGAACTGCCATGTCACTAGTCATCACTGTCGTCGTTGTTCTACCGTGGCTTCTCTCTGCAGCTACTATGTGCATCTCAACATACAATCTACGGTTCGATTCTCAGCCAGATAATATAACTGTCCAGGAATCCTTAGATGCGCTCCCTGACCCGTTGGTGCAGCCTGCATTTCTCCAATTCACTAGAGAACAGCCTTGGAGCACATGCCGCATGCACGTCGTGGAACACCTTTTGGGGATGGCATTGTCATTGCCAGTTCGTATTTCTGAACATTAGTGTTTTCGCCCCTGCAAAGTTGACTTGGAATCGCAGGTTTTCAAGAGGCCCTTGTGAGACAAGTCAATGATCTGGCTCAGCTGTTCGGCGATGACTATGCCTGGGTAGCTTGCTCAGTCAGTGGATGCAATCACCTTGAATCTGATCAGAAGCTCTGAAGATAGGTGTGGGTCGTGACGATGGCATCGCTGCAGGTGAATTTAGTCCCATATTCTACAGCAAGTAAGGCAGGATTCCCCATCTGAAGATGATCTATCTTATATCCTCTCAACTTGATTGTCATGTTTCAGAGAAGCGGTGAAGCTACTCTCAAACGATTCCTTCTGGCTGTCGTAAGTATTTCAGCAGGCTTTGCCCTGTGACATTTCATAGGAAATAATGATGGAATGTACCAAGAAACACACCTTTTGAACCATCCAAAATCCCAGGTGCTGGCTCCTTTCGCATCTGCACCATCGCGCGTTTCCAGATCATTGGCCCAATCAATGGAAGACAGATGTTTACTCTCCTCAACACACATCTGGACGATCAATCTGATGATCAACGGCGACTGGCTGCCTCACTGCTGCTCACTCGCGCCTGATTTGAGGCTGTCAAGACCGAGGTGCCAGTGTTCATCACAGGGGATTTCAACAGGTAATACCAGTTGTGCTTGTGCTGTGCTCAAAACGAGCTGAACATGAATGGTGGTCCCTCTGCATGCACTGTGATGCACGTTGGTTCCAGTCCTTCCACTGGGCAAGACTCAGGTGCATATGGAATCATAACGGGAACTATCCTGCCAGTTCCCATCAACACCACTTTTGCGGACAAGTTCACCGTCAAGGATGACGAGCTCCCCGATTTCAAGATGCTTGATCTGCGGAAGGAAACGCCGTGACGAAGCGTCTCTGCAAACTTCGCCACTTGCGGAGGGAACAAGCCCGAGTTTGCTGGTATGGTCCTTGGTGCAGTATCTGTTGCGAAAGGAGTCTCTGCAGTGATTGGGCCCATAATATCTGGCCTCTTACTGGAGGCAGGAAGAGGTTCTGCTATGAGCGGTCGGTTCGGCCGGTTTGGATATGGAGCTGTGGAGATTTTCATTGGATCTTGCGCGTTCGCAGCTGGAATAGCAAGCGTCGTAGTTGCTTTCGCGAGGCAATGAATTTTGTCATGATTGAACTTGATGCCAGTCATAAAGTTATAGAAGACTTCACAGCGTACTGATTTGGCAGGATAACCCTATATGTAGCTTTGGGGACTGGTATCTGCGGTAAATGCAAAAGGCCCGGAGTAAGCCTTTGGGGTGTGGGGAGATGCCATGCATGCTCATAACCATCCCGTCCTCCAGTGCAGTGGTCCTCGGACCCCTCGGCCTGTCCATCCTTCATAAGTGCTTCATCCTGAGCAAGTACCCAATGCCCGGAAATCCTTGCACCTTTGAGCTTGTCTGTATGATACTGTGGAATTTGCATCAGTGTCCCAATCCTAGGATATGGGTCATGATTTCATGATACCACATTGAATCTATTCATACAAAGTACAAGGCCCGTGACATCCTCCACAACCACTTTTCCTGCCTGAAGTATGGTCCACAAATAAAAGGAATCAACGCCCTCCAAAACTTATCGTTTGTCCCACTGATTGTCTCATCTTCATTCTGCCTCTGCATTGCCACATACTCAAACCATGGTGGATAATAACCTGCCCATCCCCAATCAACGATCCAGAGGCAGCCACCTTCGCCGACGATGATGTTCCAGAGGTTGAGATCCTGATGTGTCAGAACGAGCGGTCCAGAATTGTCGAATAAGTCCTTCCTTGAGGGGTCATCTTTGGGGACGTTCTTAGCATCCAGCGCCATGTGGTGCCGTTCATTGAAAAATGCTGAAAGCTCAGAATACAAGGCGAATGGATGGCGGTGTGACTGGACCTGGCCGAAAATAGGGGATTCGCATATCTGGGGTCCTTGCGCGCTCAGTGGACCTGGCGGCATCGTGGCAGATGCCTTTAAGCGACGAAGCTGGCAGATGTAGCGGCGCAATGTGAAAGCGATGCAGAGTTTCCGCCACGTCGGCAGATTGGGCCAGACGTGGGCAAGTGTAGGACCTTCGATGTAGTCCATGACAATCAGGAAGTCCCATTGGAGCTTCACAACATGGCAGAGGCATGGGACGGGGATTATCATCTCTGCGAAGAGGAGGTTGAGGGCGTTGGCTTCGGATGCATCTGAAGCATCCTCATCCATGTCTTGGGAAGGCTTTGCAACGGTGTTGGGCATCAGTTTGACGACAGCACAGTCTGATTGTAGTTTTGGAGTGTTTCTCCTGAGCTCGAGGATCTCCTCGTTGCTCAGCTGGTCTACATCCGATGGCTGGAGATCATAATCATACACAGCACCTGCATCGGTATAGACGGACGCGACAAAGTATCTGGCCGAAATCTACTCACGAGAACGCTTCTTTGTGGTCTCTTAGGTGGTACCACAAATGTCAGTATAATGTCCAGCCCATCCGCTATCATCCCGAGGACGGTGTAAAGCAGCCATTTTCGCATTCTCCAGGTGTGTCCATGGCTGCCAAAGCGAAGACCATAAGGGACGTGGTTGCAATGGGTTCGGAGCTCTGCAGTACTTATGTAATGCAACTATGAATGGCCTAGATTAGGCGACACTGAGACGCGCCTGGACACTGACACAGAGAACTTCTTCTATGATGGCCATGACCTGATACATGTCTTCCTCGTCACAGGCGGTGACATGCAGACCGTCTGGTTTCCTGTTCCCATTGCTACTCTCTTTCGCCGGATCGTGAACACTGTCTCTGCATTCTCCATCTCAAGCCATTATTTGCACCAACCTGCCTCAGACTCTGATACACCACAGCTTGGAGCTAGCTCTTTGCGATGGTCCACTCGGGTGGCTGACACGTTGCGACTCAATCTTCAGACTGCCAATAGGACACTGCTGAAAGATTCTTCAGACACATATATTGACCTAGCAGAAGGCGTGGATGCACCAGACTCTCCACATCATGGCCGCGCATTTTCAGACTCGTGGCCGACTGACCAGATCCACCAGTTGATCAGTAATCCCACACTCTATGACCCATTACAGAAGCCCCGATACCCTATTGTGCTCTGTCATGGTGAGTGTACTGTGACAGAGCCAGTTTGGGGCGATGACGCAAGGACAGCCTAGGATTGTATGGTCTTGACATCCGAGGCCCATCAGCATTTCCCGTCTTACAGCAACACTACTGGTCTAATGTCTTGAACGTTCTTCGAGGGAAGGTTGGTGCAGAGGTTCTAGTAACTGGTGTGCCCAGGTGAATCTGCCTTTCTTTCTCTTGAATCCACTCACTGAGTTGGGTCTCATCTCAGCACTGGCTCTGTTACATCGCGTGCCGAGAACCTCGATAGGTTCCTATGAGACAAGGCTCCTGCCAGAGGCATAAATTTTCTTGCACATTCCATAGGTGGGCTGGATCGCCGACACCTCACATCCCACATCAAACCATCGGACTACGTACCTCTGTCGCTGACGACAATCGCAACCCCGCATAGAGGAAGCCCCTTCATGGACTAGTGCAAGGTGAGCTATCTTTTTTTTCTGGTCGGCTTACAACACACCCACCGTCCCCCGTCAGCAATATCTCGGCCTAGGCAGGCACCAGGATGAGTCGTTCAAATTATATGGCACACTACAACAGTCAGGCCCTGCCAGTCAAGCAGACGAAGCCGCTCAGAAAGAGAAGTCCAGACTATCTGCAAAGTCTTTACTGTCCATAGCTTCTCTCCCCTCTTCCTTTACAACACTTCTGTTATCGCTCCTCGACTTGCCCGCCTATGCCAATCTCACCACTACCTACCTCAACACAATCTTCAATCCAAACACCCCAGACGACCCCTCCGTGAAGTACTTCAGCGTTGCTGGTCGCACGTTCAGCATGGGCATCTGGCATCCGCTGATAACTATCGGGTAGCACTAACCTACAAACCAACAAGGTGGAATGAAGGAAGCGTCAGTCCCTATCCGAGGCTGTATAAACTACGAGCTGTTCAAGTCACAGAGTAACCCGAGGGACTGTAACGTGAAAGGGGGGAATGGAACGAAGTGAATATGGATGGTTTCGAGCGGGTTTCGGGGTTTTCGAAACAAGGCTGTTGGACTTAGCTGAATTCCCGCATGATATCGAGGGCTTCAGTGAGGGTTGCGGAAGGGTTTCGATGATAATGACTTCCACGCGAAGCCAGAGACACTGATTTCGAGACTGAGTACGGTGGCTCCACGCGAGCGCGACACTTTGAGATCGGATAACACAAGGACTCCACACGAGTCGTAGACTGCGAGACTGCTGAAGGACTGAGACGGTAACTTTTTCTATGTGTTACAAATGCCAAGTACATGGGTTTTTATAGATGAGAAGATTTCGGGTATCGGAATAACCGGCGAAGTTGAAACCGAATGAGAGAACGTATCGTATGATTTCGAAAGGGTCGTTTAGTGGCTGAAACGTCGGGGAGATGTAAGTCCGTTCGAAATCTGAACATAAAGGGTGAAACAGTAGGTAAAAGAACATCCCGAAACCGGTGCCATGCGTCGTAGAATGGAACGTGAAAATAATCTAAGGAACGTAGAATGTATCAGTGAAATATGAGTCATGAATTTCGAAATGAGAGTGGATGAAATGGTAGCGCGCTCGAAATCCCTTGTTTCGAATGTACTGCAGCGAGGCAGTGTCGGGAACGCGGGAAGGCGTGAGGCGGTGCGATATCGAAAATGGTAGTAGTCTTGCCATATCAGGATCTGGAAATCGGGGGAGGCATATAGGAATAAGACTGCCTGACCGGATTGGGCGGTATAGGAAGCGCAGAATGTCCGGAATGTACGTGTGCGATGCGTTTGGCGAAGTGTCAGGGACCTGGAATGGAAGCCTCACGGAGTTGTCGACATCCCGAGTACTCGAACGAGAAGTCAGCGACTGGACTGCGGTATCATGCTGAGGGGGCCGAGTAGTGGTATGATTTCGAATGCGGGGGCGGGATTACCAAATTAGGACTTATCGGCGGTCAGCGGTGCGGAGCGCTCATCACCGCTCTGGCTGCCCAAGATGGTCATTGACGGCTACGAGGAGTGCGAGCGCGCATGCATGCATGAGCTAGACAAACCCGTCGCCAACATGCACATGCAGTGGGGCAACGACGGACTCGTCACTGTCCAGAGTGCATGGTGGGGTGAGTTCCTTGGCGTTCTTGAGGGCTGCAACCACTGGGAGATCTGTGGTGCACAGGGGCTCGATGTCAACTTGCCCTCGATACCGGGCCCAGAGGGGTGGAACTTTGCTGACTGGGGTAAGTTTGTGAGGGCGTGAAAGCGGGAGGAGAAGGCGGCGAAGGAGGCAGGGGCAGGGATCAGCGAGCAGAGGCATGGACATGGGCAAGAAGCTGTGCTCGCTACAGCCGGGCAGGCTTAGAGTACGGAAGTGATAACGGCAAGGAGAGCGATCAGGGCAGAGAGCGGGATCCGTGATGGAGCCATGATCAGGAGAGTATGAATGTGGACGAGGTCGTGAAAAGCTCAACGGACAAGTTGTCTGCAGTCTTTGATTGGATCATAGAGTCCGTTCCTGCCACGGGCTCACTCAACCCGCTTTTGTCCTTCACGTCGTCCAATGGTGGCAAGGCTGATGCTGGGGAGAGTGTAATGGAGAGGGAGAGGAAGGAGAGGGCAAGGGAGAAGAGCACGAAATGGGCAGAGCGGCATGATCTGGCGATGAAGATGGACTTGGAACAATTCTACGTCACTCTGTGTAAGAAGCTGTATGATGAGGGGCTATGAGTGTGGTCGGTGCGTTGGTTTTATGCTTCTTCCGTGCATGTATCATTATTACCTCTGTTGTATACTGTAATAGCATATACTGGGGTGTATCCCGAGAAAGCCCATGACTGCTCGCCTCATACTAGTTCTATTCCTGTGCTGCCTACTATTGAAATCGAGACGCGCTCTTCTGTACACAATGTATGGGCAAAGTACTGGTGAATCTTAGGTTTTGTCTTCCTCTACTCCGATGAATATGGGCTGCAGGCTCAAGATGGCTGGTTTCTTCCCTGCAGTACCTCGTTATAGCGACATGTGGGTAATCTTCGATAGTATAGATTACTGATCTGGCACATGTCTCTCAGGTCTGGTGTAAGGCCCTTCTATTTTTTTTTGACATTCATGTTCCCAAGCATGCAGCTGGTAATCAGCCTAACAAGGCTAAATTCGACTCAGGCGGACTCGAGGCAACGGTCGAAAATGTCCATTTTCCATGCTCCTGTCACAGATTGCACCCCATGTTCCCCTTTTAGGCACTACCTGATATACCTCTGTAGTGGATGACCAAACACATCCTAATACGAGAAGCACGGGTGTGCACGGAAGGTACTGGAGTCAGGCGAAGGGCAGGTTGTATTTGCAATAGCTGCTGTGTATAAAAAGTAGAGTAGTCCCATCGGAAAAAACCCAGTCTTTGAACCTGTCTCTCACCATGTGCCGTTACCACTCCTGTGCTAACATCACATATTTTTGACGGAACTAAAGCTTGACTACTCAACTAACTCTACTTGAATACCAAATCCTGTTGACTATGCTGGTCACTCCAGGACTGATCATCCCAGACTGCCGCTTACATCGACACCTTACATTGACACTAAAGAAAATTACTCAAGCAACATGCCTCTGAAACTGCTATGCAAAACCTATTCTGCATGCAGGTCACTCTTAGCTGATCAAGAGGAGAGGTGGAGATATGAATGCTAGTATTAAGCCAGCTCGAAGCTGGGTTCTACTACACATGTTTTATCTATTTATACATTACAATGTTTGAGCATGGACCATGACTATGCTATCCTCATGTTACATGAAACCCTCAGCCCTAAGTTGAATGAGTAAGGATTCAACTGTGCTCCTCATGGTATCCTGCAGATGCTGTACTATAATCCTATGCCCTAGTCAGTGCTGATGCATCATTGTCATAGGGTTGTCTTGGACTGTTGCATTGCATCTTGTTTATCACATCACATTTTGTGTCACATGTTCATCATGTGATTCTTGAGTCATGTGCCTATTGTCAAGATAATGATAGGCCCAGAAATCGTAACAGAAACCAACAACACAAGTGACCACTAGGTCAACTCTTGCAAAGACTATCCCTCACGACTTCCTAAGACTCTGGATGAGCTTATCATTCCAGCCACTAGGGAAGTTGATACTCCAGACAGTGAGGCAGGTCACCTGTATAGCGATGTTACAGCAAACAGGCCTCTGTTGCCTCTCAGCACTGGGTTGAATCCTGCAGGATCCCTTGGTGGAGTGAGGCAACAATCCAGCCTGAGCCCTTTGGCTCCAGCTATAGCCCTCACTATTGAGAAGAGCTCCAGTGACAGAAATGTCTCAGAAGAGTATGGTCAGGATAATTCCTGGACCACTGTAACCTGGAAATGGGCAAAGAGTTTGGAGTCCCCTCAGACAAAAGGGAAGGCTCTAATCTCATGACAAGTCTTGATGACAGATAATGTGATTCAAGCTGCTGAGGCCCAGCTGACACCAGAGCAGTGGGAGTGCATCAACTACTGGTATAGGGTTTTTGCACAGCCCAAGAACAAGCTACAGGAGAAAGGCCTGCTTCAGACAAAGGGTAAGACTTCTGATCCAAGGAATTGGAGAAGAGTAAAATTTGACCCTGGTGAGCTCAATGAAGAGACTCAGGAACAGATATATGAGTATTATCACCTTCAAAAGATTAATCAAAAGAAATCAGACCTTACTGAAGCTTCCAATAGGAAGAGAGAGTCCAATCAGCTCCCGATTAGAACGGGCATAATGGCCTAGGCTCTGTCACAGAGTTAGCCACATGACTCAGCCAAAGTAAGGAATATAACTAAGCCTGAAACCCGTAATCGGCCAATCAACCAAATTGCATCTGATAGTTTTGTCAAGCAAGCAATGTGAAAGGTACAGGCCCAGTCCCAACCTGATTCATCTGATGGATCTTTGGACAGTTCATTCTTGAGCTCAGACTCATTTGTGGATTCCAAGAATGGCACAGAATCCTCATGAGAGGACACTCCTGAGCCTAAGCTTCAGCAAAGAGGCTCAAGAAGTCATAGGCATAGGAAGTGAAAGGGCTCATACCATAGAAGGCATCACTCTAAGACTCCTCTGATATGACCTATCCCACCAAAGGAGTATGATGGATGAGATGATGCCCAGGTCTATCATCGTTTCATCACAAAGGGTGCAGCCTATGTACAACAAGAAAAAGTCAGCCATCATGATCAAGTTTATATATTATCACACTACCTGACTGGTTCAGCCTATAGTTTCTATATACAAAGAGTGGCAGCTAACATTGAGGAGTGGACTATTGAGAACTTCTTCACTGAAATGTTTAATTATTGCTTTCTACCAGATTATCTAATGCGAATGTGCAAAAAGCTAAAGAAATGCTTCCAACAAGACCAAAATGTATCAGCATATGTTTATGAGCTGGAGGAGTTATTTTTGCTCACTGGCTTTCAGGATCCTCGAGAGTGCATATACAAACTATAAGAGGGATTGCATAAGAGTCTTCAGACTGAACTGTATCAGAGTGGATGGAGTCCTCATACTGCAACATGGGATGAAATTCATACTGCTGCTAAGCAACTGGAACTTGCTGAATGAAGTGCTATAGGCTATAGCCAGTCAGTAGAGAACTCTGTCCCAAAGAAAAGTGATCACTGACAAGGTAGCTATAAGGAATATTCCTCAAGCCAATCCATAGTGCGGGACACCTAAACACCACCACTTTTGTGCAAACAAAATAGCACATCCAAATTTTAGTAGTTGCCTTTTATTTTTTGAAGAAAATGCTCTAATTTAGCCATAGAACAAAATGTCCAAGCAGATTTTCATTTGGTTCAAAATTGAGTGAGGTATTTTTTTTTGTCAGGTCGGATTTGGTCAGCTGATGTAATATATACATATATGGAAAGCCCTAGCCTAATATGGAATATGACTAAGCATCTATCAATCTCACAACACCCTCCAGAATGTGGCGGTAAGAGGTATACTTTGTTGAGCTGAACTTTTGTACCTGTGACTGAGCATCCTTTACTGAAAGACCTGAAATGTAAGCCTTGATCCACCGCAGCACCCAGTATTCATATTTCCTGATAAGATTGATGGAAACTGACCCCAATGCCTTCAGTGAGTTTGCAAGCAGAGTTTGAAAGGTATAATCACAGTTGGACTGCAGCCAGTGCTTGGTTGCTCCGAAGAAAAACTTGATGGTGTTGAGTTCACAGTGAAACTTTGGGAGGATGATGCAAATATGTCCAGCATCTTCAATGACTTCTTGGACAAAAGAGTGCTGAGCCATGAAATCAGGCTGATGAGCAAGAATGTGTCTGCCACAACAGTCAGTTCGCCCAGTATCGCACTTGTCACATTGCATTTTCAGTCCGTCTCACCACAATCCATGCTCGATGATGACTTGTTTCATGCCCTTCAGCTCACCCGATGGGAAGTTCATTTCTTGTTCGATACACACACCATTTTGTATGAACCATCCATTATGCATGGAGGGCTGCTTGCCACCTTTTCTCCAGTTCATACGTGATGCGACCAGAGCATCTTTTGCAAAGGCAGAATGGCCTTGAGAGTTATCAATGATGATGACAGCCTGATATCCTGCACCATGCAGCTGCTCGAAGGCAGGAATGATCTTCTCTTTCAGCTGTGCAAGAGTATTTGAGTGATTTCTGGATAATAATCTGAAGAGCCTGTACCTGCTTGATGAAAAGTTCTCCATTCCAATAACCATCATAATTCTTTCTATATTCCAATGTCTGACTGGCTTCCTTGATCTATCCAACAGTTGAACAGATCACTTCAGAATGATGGATGCCACATCCAATGCCTTTTTTTCTCAGAGGCTGCTCACCCTCAGGAATCCAGCTCCTTTTCATCCCATCATTTGCCTGCATAGTCATTTCATCTTGATACACCAGGACTGATTGCTTCTCGACACAGTTTCCCCCCATCATGAATGGTCCTTTTGCAACCTCCTTTTCCACATTCCCAACCTCATATTCGACAATCTGATGCCGCAAGGCCTGTATTGCAAGAAGGTAAACATTCTGCTGATAACCAATGATGTCAGGTCACTCATGGCCATTGTAATAAAGCCCTTTCTTGTGCTCCATATATCGAAAACCTTCTTTGTGCAGCCATCAATGTGCAGTCTTCAATGATATGCCCTTAACCATCTTCATCTAGATCCAAGACATCAGCTCGACCTCCAAATATTGCTTAAGCCCCTTTGGCATCTTCTGCTCCATAGCATTCTGCAAGTATTTCTTTGCTGCTTCATCAATCAAAGTCTCCTTCAAAAAAGAGGCTATTTTCTTAGGATTGATTGCCCATTTGTTTGACTGAATGAATAAATGCAGTTCAGCACAAATGGCAGGGTCTTCAAGAATCGAGAAGGATTTTAGGTGATGTCCACGGTGTGAATGTGGAAGCTGTCGAGAGGTGACCCAATGGTGAGCCCATCGCCGTACCAGTCGTGCACCCCATTTTGGTGAGAATCCCTGACTTTCGGCAGCTGAGATGGAAGCTTCAATGCTCTTCTGGCCATTATGAACCACTATATGCAAATACAACTGGATTGCGTGTGCTCGGTATTTCTGCAAACCATTCTGGCTGCGATCAAAAGTATCTGCTTTCTTTGAGTGAATCAACTTCTCTATTCCAGCCAGGGCCTCCTTCAATTCATTTTGCTGCACTTCCCAGGTCTGTAAATGCGCAGCATGATATTGTTACAGATGTTGCCCAAAGGACCATTCAATTTCTTATCTTATCTTTCCCATATCTCTTATCCTCCCCATCATGCTGTGCAGTGTGCAGCCATTGAGTCATTTCACTTCCCTAGTCACCCTGAGTCACCTCCTTCCAGTCTTATTCATCTGCAGCCCGCAGCATTGCGCAGTCCATGGTCCGTGCTCGAGTACTGTAATGTATATAAGGACTCTTAGATGTACCAGTAGTGCTAGGCTTAATATTCCATTTGCCATCGTCTTAAACCACTCTCGCACTTAGTCTGCCCGAGTCCTTTAAGATTCGTCTAGCCTAACAAGATATTAAGCCTTGTTGAGACATGCTCAGACTCACACACACCATGTCATGCTTTATCAAAGACCTGATCAACATTCGATGACAAGCGGTCGCCGACCCAGCAAGCACTAGCACGAGTGACGAGAGCACCTGGCTCAGAGAAGTAGATCACACATTGCAGTCCATGCCATTCACAGAGACACTAGCAATTCAAACAAACAAAAGAGAGAGCGTATGCCTACACCAAGTAGCGATGAAGAAGAACAGGCATTTCTGAGAGAGTTTGCCTTCACCACCGCAGACGAGCCCACTGAGATCTTCAGTAATGGAGCAGCATAGCTCATTACAGAACTCTTACTAGAAGGAGAATACAGGATAAGCCTAGAAGAGCTGTGGTCAGACCAGAATCTTCCTGCCAAAGAAGAGGACGAACCGATCCACAAGAAAACAAGAGAGGAATGAATGCAAGCCCAAAACTTCAGACAATAGCAGATTGAAAACTACAATCACCAGGTACAAGAAAAGGACATACTAATACAGAGAGGACATGACACACAGAGCGTACGACAGAATCAACGAGAGTGACACCAAAGTCAGGGGCACATAGGAACGAAATTACCAAACCCTTTCAGAAGACCGACTCGCTGAAGTACAGCATAAGAAGGAAATCACACCACCATGGTGAAAGTAAGTGACAGTGACTGGAATGAATACTATCAGTGGAGGGAGTGAAAGAGACTACCAAAGACAGACAGACCAACCGCTGCAGAGTGGGCCAATTTTGAACAAGCCTGTAGAATCGCAGAAATTGACCTAGACTACTAGAAAGAGCAGAGAGAAGAATGAAGACAAAAGCAGATTCAAGAACAGCAGACCCAAGCACAACAGGCCTAAGAACAGGAGAGCCAAGGCCAAGACAACGATGAAGAAATTTCACAGACAATGACGACAGAATACAAGGGAATTATCACCAACCTGAAGTCCTTCACAGGAGATTGAACAGCCTTTGACATTTGGTGGAGGAAGATGAAACTCTACATAACTGCATATGGAGACCTCACTGATGTACAGAGGATCGGAGCAGTACTATCCAGAATGACTGACGGACCAGAAGCCCACTGGGCGTCAAAGAAAATCGACACCATGACTAACCAAAGCACATGGGCTGATTTGTAACCAAAATAGAAATGCGATTCAGCAATGTCATGTCACCGTTGCAAGCAGGAAGCAAATTATTCAACATCAGACAGGGAAACTGACCCATTGACAAATTCCTAGATAAATTCGTAGACCTTGCAGGGAAAGCGGGAATGACAGGAACAGCTCCTCATTTCCTACTTGAGAAAAGCTTAAACCAGAGGACAGCAGAAGCCATACACTTGATCTCTGTACTTCCAACAGATGGAGATGAATACATCAAGACAGTTTGAGCGATCAGACGAAACATCGATGAACATAGGAATGTGATGAGGGGAGAATTCACAAACAACCAATGCAAACCTGGAAATCTGAGCCGAAGAGCAGGACAGGCCATGGAAGTTGACAAAGTATGAAGCAACAATTGCTTCAATTGCAATAAGCCAGGACACCTTTCACAAAACTGTCTGGAACCACGAAAAGGAGCAGCAAACATCACATGTTTCAATTGTGGCTTAAAAGGACATTACGCATGAAACTGCAAGAAGAAGAAGAAGGAAAAATCCCAAGTCAGAAAAGTGAAAGAAGAAGGAGAAGAAGACGAAGAAGACAAGGATGAAGAAAGCTCTGACAAAGAGGGTTTTGTCAAAGGGTCCGATTAAGAGGTGCTAAATCGTGATCCATACAGCTGAAACAGACTCGCTTTGATACCAGATGTAGATCATCCCATACTCTGAAATACACCATTCCTGTAAAGCGACCTGAAGCACCAAGAAAAACTATCTGAGGTGACAAACCACCTAAAAGAAAAGAACTCACAGTATCAGCAAAGATACGAATGCAAAAAGGGATAGCAACGATAACACCAGAAGTTGATAGCGGAGCAGACAGGATCTGCATCAATACTGCCATAGTAGCAAAAACAGGATTGAAGACACAACGAATCAAGAAGATCCAAATCATAAATGCAGATGGATCACCCAACCGCCAGAAAACAGCAGATCAGGTAGCAAAAGTCCACATCGACATTAAAGGACACAAAGAGCACATGGAAGCCATTGTACTCGACATCGGAAAGACCAATATGCTACTAGAACATGACTGGCTGGTCTATCACAACCCAATGATTAAATGGAGGACAGGAGAGATCGTCTTTAACAGATGTCCCAAAACATGCAAGATAGACCACCAAATGATCAAAATACAAAAAATAGCTGAATAAGCGAAGACCACAGCCAGCGACAGGATGGGAACTCAGATACCTCCATATCTGATGAGGTTCAGACACCTCTTTAAAGAGAAAAACTTCGATCATTTACCAGACCACAAGGAATGGGACCATGAGATAAACTTAACAAAAGACGCACCTAAAACGATACTGAGCAAGGTCTACCCGATGATGCAGAAGGAACTAGAGGAGCGAGATGCCTTTGTCGAAGAAGGACTAAGAATAGGAAAGATATGTTCCTCAAAATCACCCTACGCAGCACCCTGCTTCTTTCGAAATAAGAAGGATGGCAGCAAATGACTCATCCAAGACTATTAGGAAATAAACAAATATACAGTCAAAGGCAAGTTCCCATTACCATGCATCAGTGAGCTCCTCGACATACTACAAGAAGCAAAGTACTTCAGCAAGATCAACATTATCTAGGGATACAATAATGTATGCATCTGAAAAGGAGACGAATGGAAAGCAGCCTTCCTAACAGCAAGAGGACTCTTCAAACTGACAGTCATGTACTTTGGACAGTGCAATGCACCAGGCACCTTTAGCCAGATGATGGCAAGCCTCTTCCAAGACCAAATACAAAGAAGGATGTGCATAATCTATATGGACAACATCATAATCATCGGACGAACATGAGAGGAACTCCAAAAGAACACAATAGAAGTCATGGAGATACTGAACAAGAACGACCTATTCATCAAAGGACTGAAATGTGTCTGGGAATCATCAAAAGTCCTAGTACTAGGGTATATCATAGGAGAGGGGAAGGTAGAGATGGAACCGGAGAAAATTACAGCCATACAATCCTGGCCAACCCCAAAAATGAAGAAAGAACTACAGAAGTTCTTGGGGTTCATAAACTTTTACCGATGATTCATCAAAGGATATGCAAAAGTTGCTAAACCTTTAATGGAGCTGACTGGAAACAAGACATTCCAGTGGACAGACAAGCAGCAAAACGCTTTCAAGGAGCTAATTCGACATATAACCTCGGCACCCATCCTAGCACTACCACAAACAGAAGGAAAATTCTGAGTTGAAATGGACACCTCAGGATATGCCATCGGAGCAGTACTATCACAACAGCAAAAAGGACTGTGGCACCCAATCGCCTTCATTTCAAGATGCATGACCCCAGCAGAGCAGAACTACCAAATCTATGACAAAGAACTCCTTGCAATAATGGTGGCACTGAAGACATGGAGACAATACCTCCTAGAAGCTCGAGAGAAGTTTGAAATATTGACAGATCACAAGAACCTATCATACTTCTGAAAACTGCAGTGACTCAACTCGAGACAAATCGGCTGGTATCTGAAATTACAAGAATATGACTATGAACTATGACACATACCAGGAAAAGCGAACGGAAAAGCAGACGTCTTATCACGAATGGCAGGATATGAAGAAAATCTAGCAGAGAAAGACGACATACAAATGATCAAAGAAGCTGCATTCATCTGACATCTGGAAGAGAATAATGAACGAGATTTTGAATTTATGATGTTCAAGGACGAACACCTACAAAAAGAGGGAGCAGAAAATAACGAAACAATACAGACAAGAGGAATTGCGATGATTAAATCTCCAAGGATAGAACAAATTCAACAATGCGCATGAAGAGAAATAATCATAACAACAGGACTGAAGGAAAAACTGCACTGGTTCACAGAAGAAGACCACATTGTATATGCAGGAGGGAAAATCTACATTCCCCCAGACAACAAACTAAAGGAAGACATTATGTCTGAACACCATGACACGCCCATTGGTGGGAATCCAGGACAATATTGTATGCACGAGCTCATAAACCGCACCTACTGGTGGCCATCAATGTTAACAGACATCAAAAAATATGTTAATGGATGCGAAGCATGTCAGCGAAACAAAATCATCCGACAAAAGAAACATGCACCACTACACCCGCATGAGGTTCCACAGCAGCCATGGGAAGATAGCAGAGTAGATCTCATAGGACCGCTACC
The DNA here is from genome assembly GCA_011319805.1 of Macrocybe gigantea. Taxonomy (NCBI): domain Eukaryota; kingdom Fungi; phylum Basidiomycota; class Agaricomycetes; order Agaricales; family Callistosporiaceae; genus Macrocybe; species Macrocybe gigantea. The sequence continues at coordinate 11,192 of SJRY01000038.1, read as the reverse complement.
CAGCTCGAACGGCTTTAATGCCATCGCCGCAGTCACAGACCACCTGATCAAGATGATCCACCTGATTTCCACAAACACTGAACTTACAGCAGAAGGCCTCACACAGCTATACTGAGACAATGTGTGGTGACTTCATAGAATTCCACAAAAAGATCATCAGTGACTGAGGACCCCAATTTGCAGCACAATTCATGACAGCACTTCTAAAACTGCTTGGAACAAAGCAAAACCTATCAATGGCCTATCACCCACAGACAGATGGATAGGTAGAGCGATTCCATCAAGAGATGGAAGCTTTCCTCAGAAGCTTCACGAACAACCTACAGGACGATTGGGCAGAATGGATAGCGATCGCAGAGTACCAATATAATGACAAAACATACCAGGGAATGAAGGAGACACCATTCTACCTCAACTATGGAATGCACCCTAGGAAGAGAGAACCACAGACAACAGAAGGGAACAACCCGCAGCAAAGAACTTCGTTGAAAGAATGGGCCAAATATAGAAAGAAGCAAATGCTGTGCTGCAGTATGCGCAAATATGGGCCAAAGACAATTATGATGCGAGATGAAGACCAGCCCGTGAATACAAGAAAGGGGATGGGGTATGGCTTGAAGCCACCAATATCACAGTCAATCCACCATCAAAGAAGTTATCGGCACTCCAATACGGACCGTTCAAGGTGATCGAAAAGAAAGGAGCCTCAGCATATTGCCTGAAACTCCCAGCATCATGGCAGCTGATGCACCCCATGTTCAATGAAGCACTACTCACACCCTACAAAGGACCCCGTTTCAAGATACAAGAGCAACCATTGCTGCCACCCCCTGAAATCATAAATGATGAAGAAGAGTATGAGATAGAAGAAATCCTGAAAAGAAAGAAACAAGGAAGGGGAATGCTATTCCTGGTCAAATGGAAAGGATACAGGCATGAGGAAAACACATGGATCAAAGAAAAGGAACTGGGGAATGCGCAGCAAGCTCTAGACTGCTTCCTAAAAAAGACTGTGAACCAGGATAAAAGGACCATGACAAGAGAGAAGAAGACCAAAAATCATACATCATGACCACCAATGCCCCCATCAGCATCGACAGCAGTGATGACAGCCATGCACCTACCCCCAATCGCCCGAGCAACCTCAAGAATCTGGCAAGGATTCTCAATGCTAGCGACTACATGGACCCCCTCACCATCACACTCGGCGCATATCTATGCTACATTATGACCATCTGCATGCACCTTTGGACTGGACGAACCCCTGATAGGACCGGTCCCACAGCAGCAGAATGTATCATGCTTCGCCAAGCAATGGAAATGCTTCACACAGAAAACCAGTGACTTAAACTCCTCGCCACCACACTCCATCACATCCATGCCTACAATGAAGAGCTCATTCATATGTGGGCCCCGCATGCCACAACTGCCTGGGAGACCAATAACGGGTGGGGACAGCTGGACTAAGGTCTTTTCACAAGGACGCGAATCTAAAGAGAGGGTGATGTTACAGATGTCGCCCAAAGGACCATTCAATTTCTTATCTTATCTTTTCCATATCCCATATCCTCCCCATTATGCTGTGCAGTGTGCAGCCATCGAGTCATTTCACTTCCCTAGTCACTCTGAGTCACCTCCTTCCAGTTTTATTCATCCGCAGCCCACAGCATTGTGCAGTCCATGGTCCGTGCTCGAGTATTGTAATGTATATAAGGACTCTCAGATGTACCAGTAGTGCTAGGCTTAATATTCCATTTGCCATCATCTTAAACCACTCTCGCACTTAGTCTGCCCGAGTCCTTTAAGATTCATCTAGCCTAACAGATATGATACAGACAGATGATGGCATTTGAGGGGTGGGGGAGGTCAGATTGACAGTTCCACTGACTCAGGTGTGTCGTTTGTTGCATTTGTGGATCCGCCGCCATCTGCATGCTCATCGTCCAAGCCATCCTCAATCCAGTCAACATCCTCAGTGATATCCAAAGCATATCCTGTGAAGATCTCACCGATTGACTCAGATGCATCATGCATCACCTCATCGCCATGCTCTTGGTTCGAGTCGCTGACAGCATTGCCATGAACAGACATCCTTTTCAGGCTTCGGCAAGCACCCTGAGCACCTTGTGCAAGAAACTTCTTCATGATCTGGGCACCCTTGCTAATGGTTTTTTGGTAAGTCGTCAATGTTTCTTACATCCAAACCATCACTCACCTGCTCCTCAGCTTCACGTCTCCCTCTTCCTTGTCATGTGCAGCTTTTGCAAGCCTTCATTTCATGCATTCGGAGTTGCCAGTGTATCCAAATCCATGTTTCTTCTTGGCAGCCTGCCATTCCTTTGAAGATAAGATGGTCCTGGTGAGTCTTTGGTATGCTGTGAACTCCTTGGAAGGTGATTGCTGATCTTGCAGGATTGCCAGTTCATTTTCGACACCAGCTCGAAGGCTCTCTATCAACTCAGGTCCTTCCAACTCTTTAAGTTCCAAATCACTTTCATCCGATGAGTCATTTTCTTCATCTGACTACTCGATGTCGCTGATCCAGTGGTTGACACTACCTGTCCAGCCTGACTCGTCCTCTGGTTTATAATCCAGAATCTCAACAATCTTAACATCACTATCTGAGCTATTGGATTCGTTCTGTGTTCCACGCTTTTGTTATTTCACAGCTCTGGCATTCGCAGCTGATGCTTTTTGCCAGCTCTTCCTATGGCCAACCATTTCTGGTGAAAAAAAATGAAGAAAAAATTGGATATTACTGTAAATATGCATAGGATGCCTATCAGACTATCAATGAGTAACTAATTTTGCTTGATATCTTGGCATCTATGATGGCGAGGTTTGATGACCGGTCAATTTAGCCACTGCACAAAAGTGGTGGTGGTTAGGTGTCCCACACCATAAAAGAGAGAGAAATCGCTCACTAGCATTTGGCAAGGGAGTGAAACAGTCTACAGATACAAAAACACCAAATGCCAGTCAGTGAAGTCTATCCAAGACTGCTAAATCTAACCAACCAACTGGATCATCCTTCTCAGGAATTAGTGATCAGGAATGAAAAGCATGTATTGCTGCAGGACTGTGTTTCCAGTATGGAGAGCCAGAGCATTTAGCCCGCAACTGTGAAAAGGAAAAATTCATCAAGTCATCTTGACCAGGCAAGCTATCTGGCATGGCTGTATCCAATATTAATGTAACCTATCATTGTGCAGAGAAATTGCATGAACAAGCAAAAGCTACAGAGCTGTTGGACCACATACCTATTAACTTCATTTCTACATGACTATCTGATTAGCTTCTGGAGTAGTTTCATCTTGAGGAGATTGGAGAAGCATGGTTGATGATTGCAACTCTTTGCCTTCACCAAGCTCAATCCTATACAGAGGATGACAGTCATGCTAAAACTCTGGAAGACTGGGAAAGATTTTATATTACCCATATTTCCCAGGATATGGCCATAATCCAAGGCAAAGTTCATTCCGAAATAGAAAATGGGATTTTCATTGATTTCACATCCTTGGTAGACCCTTGGTTCAACTTACCTCTATGGTATGCACAGCGAATGGCGAGGCTACAGTGTTAGGCTAGACGAATCTTAAAGGACTCTGGCAGACTAAGTGCGAGAGTAGTTTAAGACGATGGCAAATGGAATATTAAGCCTAGCGCTACTGGTACATCTGAGAGTCCTTATATACATTACAGTACTTGAGCATGGACCATGGACTGTGCAATGCTGCAGGCTACGGTGATAACTATCGGGTAGCACTAACCTACAAACCAACAAGGTGGAATGAAGGAAGCGTCAGTCCCTATCCGAGGCTGTATAAACTACGAGCTGTTCAAGTCACAGAGTAACCCGAGGGACTGTAGCGTGAAAGGGGGGAATGGAACGAAGTGAATATGGATGGTTTCGAGCGGGTTTCGGGGTTTTCGAAACAAGGCTGTTAGACTTAGCTGAATTCCCGCGCGATATCGAGGGCTTCAGTGAGGGTTTCGGAAGGGTTTCGATGATAATGACTTCCACGCGAAGCCAGAGACACTGATTTCGAGACTGAGTACGGTGGCTCCACGCGAGCGCGACACTTTGAGATCGGATAACACAAGGACTCCACACGAGTCGTAGACTGCGAGACTGCTGAAGGACTGAGACGGTAACTTTTTCTATGTGTTACAAATGCCAAGTACATGGGTTTTTATAGATGAGAAGATTTCGGTATCGGAATAACCGGCGAAGTTGAAACCGAATGAGAGAACGTATCGTATGATTTCGAAAGGGTCGTTTAGTGGCTGAAACGTCGGGGAGATGTAAGTCCGTTCGAAATCTGAACATAAAGGGTGAAACAGTAGGTAAAAGAACATCCCGAAACCGGTGCCATGCGTCGTAGAATGGAACGTGAAAATAATCTAAGGAACGTAGAATGTATCAGTGAAATATGAGTCATGAATTTCGAAATGAGAGTGGATGAAATGGTAGCGCGCTCGAAATCCCTTGTTTCGAATGTACTGCGGCGAGGCAGTGTCGGGAACGCGGGAAGGCGTGAGGCGGTGCGATATCGAAAATGGTAGTAGTCTTGCCATATCGGGATCTGGAAATCGGGGGAGGCATATAGGAATAAGACTGCCTGACCGGATTGGGCGGTATAGGAAGCGCAGAATGTCCGGAATGTACGTGTGCGATGCGTTTGGCGAAGTGTCAGGGACCTGGAATGGAAGCCTCACGGAGTTGTCGACATCCCGAGTACTCGAACGAGAAGTCAGCGACTGGACTGCGGTATCATGCTGAGGGGGCCGAGTAGTGGTATGATTTCGAATGCGGGGGCGGGATTACCAAATTAGGACTTATCGGCGGTCAGCGGTGCGGAGCGCTCATCATCTGTCCTCCCCACTTAGCGGTCGACTGTCCTCAGTCGGCATTCCCATTGAACGGCGACCTTGGTCGTTATTCGGGTAACGTGGGTTTCGCGAGTTGATCTGCCATGACGAAGTCGCGAGGCATTTCGGGCGTTCCCGTCGTTTACAGATTGCGCCTGTATAAAAGGGAGGGTGGGATGGGTACGAACACCTTTCTTGTCGACTCGTCGAAATCTCAGCTCTCGCCAAATCGCATACCGCTTCTCGAAACCGTCTTGTACACGACATGTCCGCCGAAATCGTCAAGACCGAAACTTCTATTGCCGAGCTTGAAGGGCTCTTCGAGGCCGTCCCCGGACCGAACGCGAGCGTTGAGGCCATCAAGGCCTTTAGTGCTGCGGTCTCGAAACGTTTTGTAAGTCCAACGGGGAGTGAGTGAGGCGATATCTTTATCCGTATTGACATTAGGATGAGTGGGCAAAGGAGGGTCAAGACGTTCCCGAAGACGTCTTTCAGGATTGGGTTTCGCGATACAACGAGTGGGTTGGCCGCCTGGACGAGGATCGTCGGGATGAGGTTGGGGGCCTGTACGAGAGCCCGGGATCTGGTGAGTCACGCTATTTCGTCTCCACTACACTGGATTGCTGATTTCGAAGGTTCTTCGCTTGGCGGAATGGTGCTCGCGGATGGTCCCCTGGTGCCCCGAACGCGATGCTGACTACGCGTGTCCCAACTGCGGGACCTTCTCGAAAGCGTGGGGCGTCAGATTCTGCAGCTGGTGGTGCGGATTCGGGAGCGAAACGACGGCGTGCCGACGAGGATGAAAAGAAAGCGGCTCGCCGGGAGAAGAACAAGCTCGCGCAGCAGCGCTATCGGGAGCGCCGCCTGAAACTCGATTTCGAGGAGGTTACGGGTGATGAGCGGGTGAGTGATTGTGTCTCTTTGCCGCCGGACTGTTTCTGAGTCCTACCGCGGTTTAGTGCGAACGGTGTAAGAAGGCCGACCTCGAAGTCTGCGAGAGGATCGATTCCGAGCCGGGCCCTTGTCGACGCTGCGTCGAAAAACAGCTCGGCTGCTCGTTCAAAAGGCCGCGTGCTGCGAAATCAGCTAAAACTACTTCACGGATTAAAACTGACTCTGGCGACGGGGTCATGCGAACAAGGTCACGGTCTCGAAAGACCGTTCATTCAAAGCCTAGGGACGAGGATGCCGAGCCAAGACCGCGTCGCGATCCAAAGGGGAAGGGCAAGATGCGAGCTTACGATACCGAGGCCGAGGAATCGATTTCGGAGACTTCGCAGGAGCCGCCGTCCCATCTCGAGGATATCGAAATGCATGCGCCTTCGGAGGACATCCCGTATCGTCCGGAACCAATTATTGCGCCTACGCCTCCTCCGATGCCGGTGCCACCAATGGACTCGCGCTACGGTCCGGGCTTTCGCGATCGTAAGTCTATATTTTATTTATATTTTTTTTTTTTTTTTTTTTTTTTTTTTTTTTTGGACTGCTTCATTATTTTCGTGAGCAGGACTTCCCGGGCCACGTCAATGGTTCGAGACGGGAACACTGCCTGCCACGGACGATTTCGAAGATCGGGATTTCTGGAGGGAGGCTGTCGAAGCCCCAAACGTGCCTGATGGTTTCGAAGACATTGCCGAGACCGCGACGCGCCTTGCTGCCGATCGTGTTCGGGATAGCGACGTCCAGTTGCGAGACGCCCTCCGGTTCGATAATCGGGATTACGAGGACATTTATAATTTCGTACTCCCGTACGATATCAAGGCCTTCGAATTTCTAGGGAACTCCTTCCGGAGTATGAACGAGGATTCCCGACACATGTACGATCTGGCGGATACTCTTGAAACGGCCGCTCGTACTATGCGCGAACGTGCCGATCGTCGGGAGGAATTCCTGGAGCTTGGCGGCAACGTCCTTCAACACGTTCGTCGGGCAACAGAGTTGCAACAGCGTCGGCTCTTAACTCAAGTCCATCAATTCATGGCACAGAACGTTCCGAGGGCGGTCGAAACCGAAGTCCGCTGGCTACTTGCGCAGCGTCGGGAGTCGATGGTTTCGAGAGGCGTCGGGACATCGGTCGAAATGCCAACGGTTCGGGAGCTCGCGGTTTCGATACCGCCATCGATTGATACTGGGGTCGATTCGTCGGAAAGCTCGGGAGCGTCGTCGGGATCGGAGTCTGGAGAAGAGACGTCGGAGGAGAGCGGTGAAGAAGGCTATGACCAGAAAGAAAACGAGTCGTCAGATGAGAGTGAGGGCGAGACGGATGAAGAGGAAGATGAGTTCGGTGGAATCTCGTCCGAACTATAAAATTTGTAATAATTGTTTTTGAATCCGTTATTTTCTTGTTTCTGATGGACGTCAAACTGGACTTTAAAAGGATCGTGAAAATAGATAATGGTAAGTGAGAGTGTCAAATAACAAAGAAAATGGATAGTCAATGAACGCGAAAAGAGTTGGACTTAATGAGAGTGAGCTAAACTAAAGTGGTGCCGAAAGTATTTCAACGTCGGAATCAACTTTGGGATCGCTGTCGGTAGGTACGTCGAAATCGTCCGGGATTTCGTCGCCTTGATCGTTTGAGGCTTGCATTTCATGAAGCCGGGCAGCGTCGATATCGAGAAGTGTTTCGGGAATGGTGATTTCACGGCGAGCGAAGTACGGGATGACTCGAAATGCTGCTACGGGGCGATCCAGGACTGTGCCATCGAGTTCGGCAACGATGTAAGCGCCTCCGAAATTCCGGGAGACAACAATAAGTGGTCCGAGATACCGAAGTCGCATTTTGCGATCGAGACTCTTCTCCACACGAGTGTTTCGGATGAGGACTAGGGCACCGCGTTTGAAATTGAAATCACGAATGGTGTGATAGTGCTTCTTTTCAAAACGTTCGGCAGCCTTTCTACGGGTATCGTATACGTCGGCATGAAGGGCTTGTAGCTGTTCAGTTCGTTTTTGTAAGGCGACAGCTCGACGAGCGATAAGATCTGTGGATGATAGTAAGGATTCGGGAGGAGGCTGCAGGTAGGTTGCTTCCATGATATCGAACGGGAGAATGGGATGGGTGCCAGTTACCGCGAAATAAGGTGAACAACCCATTCGACGGCGGGCGGTGACTCTTTCGGCATAGAAGACCGAATGGACGTATTGTGACCACTTGCTTTCGACACCGTCTGCTGCCTTTATCAGTGATTGACGAACATCATAATGCGGCCGCTCAGCTATCCCGTTGGCGCGGGAATTGTATGTCGAGATTCGGATGTGGTAGATGCCGTAGCGTTTCCCGAGGTAGTCAAGACCTGCCACGAAGGGACCACCGTTATCCGTGACAATTTCGCGAACACCACCCCATCGACATAATACATCCTGGAACAGCCATTCACCGATTGCGGGACCGTTTTCTTTCCGGAGGGCTCGAAATTCAGGATAATGCGTGAGGGAGCAACGACCTTGCACGATGTACTGGTAGCCATTGGACTTTGGCATCTTCATGGTGTCGGCATAGAATTTTCCGAAAAGGGGCGCGGGTACTGCCACGACTGGCGGGATGAGAACCTGTCGGGACTGTCGTTGCTGACAGATGTGACAAGTCCTGCAAAACCAAGAGATATCGGCCAGCATGTGAGGCCACCAAAAGCGCTCACAAACCAAGGTACGTGTCGGGTAGATGCCCTTGTGACCGAGGTCATCATGGGCTTGGGCGATGATGTTCATACGCCGATTTCGAGGGATCACGAGTTTGTGACTACCTTGGTCGTCCTTTCGCCATAACTTGTCAGCAGCAACGAAGAAGTGGAAGCAATACCGAACAAAGGCCTCGAAAGCAGAATCTGTGAGACTGGGTGGACGACGCAAGGTGGTCAAATAGTCCTGTACGAGGTCGAGACGCTGATCGTCGGCAATGGCTGATTTCGAACGAGGAACAAATACATAGTCAGGGATGGAGCTGAGCTGTCGAAGGTCAGGGTTGGCTTCCAGGCGGTCTTCGGACTCGGGAGAGGAGGAGTTTCGGTGGAGGACAGCTTGACTGTCCTCCCCACTTGAAATGTCCTGTCCTAGGTATATCGAAATGAGGTGACTTCGACGTGTTTCGGGACGATATCGAGGGGTGTTAACAAAATGGATGAAGCCATAGACTCTGTCGATCCAATCGTCGAAATCTTCGTCTTGGTCAGGCTCGGGATCGCCTGGTCGGCGGGAAAGACCATCAGGACCGTGACTAGAGCCAGGAACATGAACAAGTGTGAAGTGGAATGTCAGGATCGTCAGGATCCATCGATTGATACTGGCAGAGGGGACTATATCGGGATTGTTTAGCATGCCTTTGATGTAGCGGGCATCGACTTCGACAACGAGGTTTCGTACACCAATGATGTACATGCGTACTGCACGGACCGATCGGAATAAGCCATAGATTTCGAGTTTCGGTTGTGAGAAGCGACGTTCGCGATCGTTCAGTGTGATGGATCCGAAACGGTTATAATATCGGATTCGAGGGTTATCGGGTCGCATTGGCAAAGGAAGTAACCGACTGCGATGTAGGAGGTATCGACGGCGAGGATAATGGGGGCTTCCGACTTGTAGTCGAGGGGTCGGAGAGCTGGAGAAGTGATAAGGGCTTGTTTCAGGTCTTCCTGTGCGTCGAGTTGCTCCTGACCGAAGACGTAGTCTACATTCTTCCGCGTAAGGCGGACTAAGGCGTCAGCGCGATGAGCGAAATTTCGAATGAAGATACGCATGACACCAATCGTTCCGAGGAAGGCGCGAACGTCTGAGAGGTCTCGGCACGGTTTCCAAGTTTTGATTGCGACAACTCGGGATTCATCAGGAAGACGACCTTTAGGCGTACAACGGTGTCCAAGAACTGTGATTTCTGGACTACAGAGCGTGAGCTTTGTGCCAGAAAAGGTGCCTCCAGAATACTTCATGCGCTGGACAACACGGTTCAGATTGCAAAAGTGTTCCCAAACGAAGCGACGGATGCCGGGATTCTGTGGAATGGTTTCGAAACTGTTATCGGGACGTCGATATTCGGAATCTGGGCCTTTCACGGGGACATCATCGATATAGGGGATGGTAAGATGCGGTATCTCGTCTTGTAGGATGAAAGTTACATCATCATGGAATATAGGAACGGAATTGGTCCAGCCCATCGGGAGCGTAACAAGTCGCATAGCGCCAAAAGGGGTCTGGAACGTAGTGAGATCCCGAGAGTTTTCAGCGAGGAGTCGTTCATCGTAGCCAACATAGAGGTCAAGCATCGCACCACAGGGGCGGCCACCAAATTGTTCTGCTAAGTGATCAGGGACCGGGGTAACTCCGGAATGACGGATGGTGACTTTGTTTAGCGGCTCGAGGGAGTGGACGATGCGAAGCGACTTGCCATCTTTCTTGACGACTGTGAACCACCGGGAGCGGTAGGAGGAATTCGAGGGCTCATAGACACCGGCATCGATCTTTCGACGAATGAGCTGACAAATTTCATCATAAATACCAGGAGGTATCGGGATGTTCTTGTGAATCCAAGGCTTGTGCTGAATGACAGGGATTTCGACGGCAGGGAAAAAGTCTTCTCGAAATCGACCGCGCTCTTGGTCGGTCCAAGCGAAGGCGCCGTTCTGGAGGCACATAAAGTGGTGCATCAGTCTTCGTTCTTCTGGCCAAAGGAAGCCTTCGGGATGGGCCTTGTCGACGAGATTTCGACGATCCTCGGTATAGCGACCGGTCGGGATAAAAGGAGGGGGATTTGGGGATAGTTTCGGCATACTGGCAAGCGGGTCTCCGCGGATTTCGCGGAGGATTCGAAATTTGCCATTATCGGGAAGTGGGGCAACGACGGAACGGACTTTGAGGGCGACGGGCTTGTATTTACGTTTCGCGAACGTATCGCGCGATTCGGGAGGGGTATGTCTAGAAAGTTCGGGAGCGCACCTGGTCACATCATATAAATAAACAAAATCGGAAGAGGAAGTGTTCGTGGTGTTGAAACCACTCTGAAATTGCGTCTGAGGTCGTGTTGGACGACCACTAGACTCGTACAGTAAAGCTGAAATCGGGAAATGGAAATATCACAGGCCGAAAGATATAAGGATGAAAGATAATTTGAAATGGACGTATCGGGAGCGGAATTAGAGACGGGATTGGGAGCAGGAACCTGGGCATAGTAATCGAGGCGAAGGTCCAAATTGTCTTGAGTTTTGTCCGAGGAAACAACGAAAGCGTAATCGCCGTCAGCTAACGTGTCCTCTATCTGCGAAAAAAATCCACTGCAGCCGTCTTCTTTCTGGCATCATGTATTTCGGTTGCCACGGGGCTGAGTCGGG